>OZ026622.1:90168461-90768461 GCA_964020975.1 Hermodice carunculata
CCAAATAAAGAGCAACATCTTCAGCACTATGCCCTCATGCTAGCCAAATAAAGGGCAACATCTTCAGCACTATGCCCTCATGCTAGCCAAATAAAGGGCAACATCTTCAGCACTATGCCCTCATGCTAGCCAAATAAAGGGCAACATCTTCAGCACTATGCCCTCATGCTAGCCAAATAAAGGGAAACATCTTCAGCACTATGCCGGAAATTCATGATCATCATTCATGCCACTAGTGACCCCCAGGGTCTGGATTTATGAAAAAAAAACAAAAGGTGTTTGGCAGATGGGCAAATGGCTTTCCTTAAACCAAAACCAAGAACTTTATCTGGTTTTAATAGTGTTCCATTTGTATGATATGCTGATTGATCATGTAAACAATAACAGCACAGAACTCACCTCCCATGGGGTCCTACTAAACAATGGCATGTCTGGAGAGTGTGCTTTCTCTTTTTAGATGCCCACAGTTATATGTGGCTACCCATAGTGTTAATTCTTTATATCCAATCAACCAGTATACCCATCCACCAATGAGTAAATCAAGCACTATAATCATCCACATGTACCATGGATTTGCCTTAAAATCCTGGGTATGAACACAATGCTGCCACCTGTAGGGTGAATTACTCATGAAAGTGTGTCTAGAAGAAGTTGGCCAAAAAAGTTTGTTGAAAACTATGTTCAGCCACACCCTGCCCACAAAGAAAGTCGACTCGTTCCATTTTTGGGTGGTTAAGGTTCATCTATTTCTGTACCAAGTTTGGACTCGCTTACCAGCTTACCACAGGTTACCAGCTTACCACAGGTTACCAGCTAACCACAGGTTACCAGCTTACCACAGGTTACCAGCTTACCACAGCATACTTTGGGTGCACTGCATCCAAAGCACAGGAGGAAATCTGTTGCCTGCACCTTTCTGACGGTCTCTGGTGTCTTATGGTAACTGTAGCTGATACTTAAGCCTCTGGTCCCTAAGTATTTTGACTCTCAATGTATTTAAGGCTGATACATGTATATCAGCTCTTTGGGTCTGGGGGTCTGGGGGGTTAAATGAAAGGTTGGTCTACAAAGAATATTAATGAAGTATTGTTATGCCAATCCAGAGCATTTTGACTTTTGTCATAATTGGCAGTGAAAGAGTTAATTTATTGGGGTTTTTTTTTTTGCATTGTCTGGCAAGTCATGCTGCAGCAACTTCCTGACTTGCCAGGTAATACTAAACTACTTACTTGTAGTAGGGGTGCAGGTAGTCAAATGAAAAATGGAATTTGAATGTGTAGTGATTTTGTGCAGAACCTCCAAGCTAGCCTATGTTAAAAGTGGGACATCTCCTTCCTGAGGGTACTGAAAAGAGGGAGGCCAAGCGCCGAAGGTGCAAAGCATAGCTGGGGGGAGGGGGGGGGGGGGGTCTTGGCGCATGCTTCCCCAGGAAAAATTTGAAATTTGCCCCTTCATTTTCTACATTTTGAACCATTTTAGGCACAGTCATAGACATACTCTGTGTATATAGTACAGTCCTAGACATACTCTGTGTATATAGTACAGTCATAGACATACTCTGTGTATATAGTACAGTCATAGACATACTCTGTGTATATAGTACAGTCCTAGACATACTCTGTGTATATAGTACAGTCATAGACATACTCTGTGTATATAGTACAGTCATAGACATACTCTGTGTATATAGTACAGTCCTAGACATACTCTGTGTATATAGTACAGTCATAGACATACTCTGTGTATATAATACAGTCATAGACATACTCTGTGTGTATAGTACAATCATAGACATACTCTGTGTATATAGTACAGTCCTAGACATACTCTGTGTATATAGTACAGTCATAGACATACTCTGTGTATATAATACAGTCATAGACATACTCTGTGTGTATAGTACAGTCATAGACATACTCTGTGTATATAGTACAGTCCTATACATACTCTGTGTATATAGTACAGTCATAGACATACTCTGTGTATATAGTACAGTCATAAACATACTCTGTGTATATAGTACAGTCATAGACATACTCTGTGTATATAGTACAGTCATAGACATACTCTGTGTATATAGTACAGTCCTAGACATACTCTGTGTATATAGTACAGTCATAGACATACTCTGTGTATATAGTACAGTCATAGACATACTCTGTGTATATAGTACAGTCATGAACATACTCTGTGTATATAGTACAGTCATAGACCTACTCTGTGTATACAGTACAGTAATAGACATACTCTGTGTATATAGTACAGTCCTAGACATACTCTGTGTATATAGTACAGTCATGGACATACTCTGTGTATATAGTACAGTCATAGACCTACTCTGTGTATACAGTACAGTAATAGACATACTCTGTGTATATAGTACAGTCCTAGACATACTCTGTGTATATAGTACAGTCATAGACATACTCTGTGTATATAGTACAGTCATAGACATACTCTGTGTATATAGTACAGTCCTAGACATACTCTGTGTATATAGTACAGTCATAGACATACTCTGTGTATATAGTACAGTCATAGACATACTCTGTGTATATAGTACAGTCCTAGACATACTCTGTGTATATAGTACAGTCATAGACATACTCTGTGTATATAGTACAGTAATAGACATACTCTGTGTATATAGTACAGTCCTAGACATACTCTGTGTATATAGTACAGTCATAGACATATTCTGTGTATATAGTACAGTCATAGACATACTCTGTGTATATAGTACAGTCATAGACATACTCTGTGTATATAGTACAGTCATGGACATACTCTGTGTATATAGTACAGTCATGGACATACTCTGTGTATATAGTATAGTCATAGACATACTCTGTGTATATAGTACAGTCATAGACATACTCTGTGTATATAGTACAGTCATGGACATACTCTGTGTATATAGTATGGTCATAGACATACTCTGTGTATATAGTACAGTGACAGGGCAAAACAATACAACTTTACAGCCACCAATGGAGTAATGCTACTTTTTTAGTTTTATAAAAAGCAGGGGTCGTTTTACAAAAAGCGGGAGAGTGGGACACTTTGTAAAAAAGTACGAAAAATCAGAAGGTGGGAGACTTGGAGGCTCTGTTGTGTTTATTTTCAGAAGGGGATGTAGACAAAGAGTGCTGTTAGTGGGGACGGGGTTAACTTGTACATTATTAACCTTCCCTTGGCAGATGGCACTGGGAACAGAAGGTCAAGTTAATTAGGTCTCGATCCAGACACTTAATTGGCTTACTTTGAACACTGTAGCAAATGTCAGGATATAAACCTGGCCAATTCATATGCATCATTCCTGGTAGGCCTTTCTTGTTGCACATTTCTAAATTGTTTCTACTCAAAATTCATGTAACTGTGAGCCACACATTAGCTTCACTGAAGCATGTTTCATAAACGCATCATCATAGTTATAAAATCAATTATTTTGTGTCCAGAATAGTCACAGAATTGGCAGCTACAAATACTTGGTCAGAAGCAGCAACAGCAATGACACTTCAAGTTCAACTCTTTCTTGTTGAAACTCCATGGATGCCAAATGTCATCTGCTTTGCTGTTTGGGTATATTTTTATCATAATGTTACAAAGAACATTTTCAGTTAAATTTGTAGATGACCTAGCATGGGTTCAAAGGACAATTTATACTATGAATTGCTTTATTTTTGCGTGTTTAAAATTTCAAGTTTTTTTGTATTTTTGACATTTCATTGTAGTTTTAATTTCACTATTTTAAACATAATTCCTATTCTTACAATGTTAAAAAACTATTTCACACTATTTTAATTTTCAGGGTTTTGTGCCATCAGCAAAATTAGCAAAAATAAGAATCCAGCGAAATTAAAGCAGTTCACAGTACTTTCAAAATTGAAAAGCCATGCAATAAATTACCCCAAAATTGATTAGCAGTTTCATTTTGACTAGCAAATGGCTTCATGAAACCATTAATTTTTGGTGGCTCTGGTTTGGCTGTAAGATCTGTTAAGGTAACATGCCCCAGGTCAGTAGCTTTCTGTGATACAGTTGGGGACCCAGGCTATGCCCATAAAAGCTGCTGACTTGGTTTTAACTCAAAGGGACTTCAGGGATCAGTCATTTTTCCATCACATTTTAATATAACTTGCAGTGTATGGGGAGTGTGGGGGAGAATTTGACCTGTACATTTTTATAAGAATGACAAAGAAATACATACTAAAAATACCATGCAACAGTGTTTTACTTTCATTTTTAAGACCACCATGATTTTACCAAGTACTAAAAATCATTTTTAGATGGAGTGTTGGGAAAATTATTTCCATAACATTACGAATGCAGTTACCAGAGAAGTCTGCCATTTTATGAGTAGGACCACACACTGATCCAGATGCATCAAGGCTATGAATGCAGTCCCTAGAAAAGTTTGGTGGAGCCACATACTGATCAAGATGTGTCAAGGGTCTAGTTTATCAGTTATACTTCATAATTGATAATTACAGACATGAATTTTTTGTGTGTCTCAGGTTACTGTATTGGGCTACCAAATATCAAAGAACATATCACTGCGCTCTAGTGGTGATAAGAGAGCCCACTCACTTCAAAGCCTCCTATCAACTTAATTAATAATACTCAGGCTGTGTCTCTCCTTGGGGAGAAATATTAACTCATTCCATACTATGGTCACAGGCCTTGGTCAGTGGTTCTGGCATTGCCTGGCAAGTCATGCTGCAGCTGCAGCATGACTTGCCAGGCAGTGCCAGAACCACTGACTTAAGACTATAGGCATGTTGGAACTTGAACGAAAGCTCTTTTCATGAAAAATTTAAATATGCAATTGTCGTCTTAAATCTGGATAAATATACGGAAAAAATCAGGAATTGGTATGGAATGAGTTAATGAACCGCTTTGCTCTTTGTGCAAAGCAGGTACCTGTAGAATTATATTTCCTTGCAAGCCTAGACCTCATGAAATACAGTTTAAAAAATATAAAATATTGAACCATCTGGTTGATGTTTAAGAACCATTTTATCATTCTGGGAAGTAGCTTTTTTGATATCTAATATGTAAGTTTCTGTTTGGTAATAGAATTATTTCCAAATACATAATACATGTTATGATATATTTTTGCTTTTCAGTCTTTCTTGTCCGACATAATTTCGGTCAAAATGTATGAAAATATTCTTTCACTGCGTTTTGTTTCTGTGTTTTGGTAGTATCCTCAAAATAAGTGTAATTAAGATACAATCAAACAGTCATTTCATGAAATATGAAGCCCTGAAAACAAATAACTTTTAAGTTTTCTTGTTGATGGTCATTTTAGGCCTATGGGGCTTTTTTGATGGATTGATGTTGGTGTTAGTGTCACTTTGTGGACTTGTATGGATGATGATCATTGTTGAGATGGTGGTTGCAACTTGTACCTTTTAAATGCTGAATTTTATTGATATTTTCAACAAATTTGGAACCTGTGCTTGCAAATTCTCTGATGTGCTGCAGATTTTGGTCCTTTTTCATGAATTGTACAGTCCTATAAGCACAAGAATGATGCAGCTATTCAAGCCAATTTACTGAAATAGGCCTATAATTTTAAACAAAATTTGTTTGCATTCTTGTCATGTTAAGACAAGACATGGCTTTTTTTTAAACCTATGGACCTTTGCACATATGTTTTGGACTCTTTTGGGTACAGACGAATTATAAATTTATGTGATTCAGCTATACATACCAAGGAACATTGCCTTTGGTTGGAATTGACTTGGATTTGTTTCATTAGGACTGCGGTTTGGATATGGTAATGACACTGTCTAATTTGACCACTTTCAGATCTTCAGTCTCTTTTAAAGCCCCCTCCTCCCACCTGCACCCACACCCTTCCAAAATATGCGGTTGGAAAGAGTTGGTTTATATATATATATATATATATATATATATATATTGGGGAGGAGGGAGGATTTGTATTATTCATTCTGCCTAATTGCAGTTCACCCACTACAACATATCTATGTAAGATGTTGAGGAAATACTGCTACACAGTAGACTATATCAGCAGGCAAGAAATCATGCTGTTGGCCGAACCTAAATGCAGTTATCTGAAAATGTAAAATATATACATATGCATTACAGACCCCTCATACACTGCATGCATGCACATTGGTTTAAACATACGTGTATTTTATTTCAAAAAATACTATTGGGAAAAAGGCAATGCCTATATTAATCCCTCTCATGTGCACTTGAAGAATAAAAAGTTGGTTGGCATTTACTTGCATATGGTACTACCTGAAGTTATCCAAATTTGTTTTAATTGAAGTGGGAAAGAGTTTTATGTGATCTTGTACAACAGTGACCACTGATGACTTGTCTAATTATGGATTGTCTTTGGGTCTTTCTCATGGCTGGTGTCTTTATCTCGTTTTACCTGCTTGTGATATGTTTCAGTTGATGGCAAATGGGGTCCCTGGTTTCCATGGCAACAGTGTTCAGTGAGCTGTGGTGGTGGTACGCAGGTGAGAGAGCGTAAGTGCAGTGACCCGCCTCCCAGCCACGGTGGGAAGCCCTGCAAAGGCAAGAGTCAGCAGTCCAGGTCGTGTGGCAAACACAGCTGCCCAGGTAGGACTCCATTGACCTACTCTGCCTCAAACAACCTTAATCACCATGATGTAAATTGCCCTGTGGTTTCATGTTTTTACTGAAATGTTGTGTTAACTCATTCCATACTATGGTCACAGGCCTTGGTCAGTGGTTCTGGCACTGCCTGGCAAGTCATGCTGCAGCTGCCCTTGAGGCAGCTGCAGCGAAACTCGCCAGGCAGT
Source organism: Hermodice carunculata (assembly GCA_964020975.1). NCBI lineage: Eukaryota > Metazoa > Annelida > Polychaeta > Eunicida > Amphinomidae > Hermodice > Hermodice carunculata. Next base: position 90,175,268 of record OZ026622.1, read on the forward strand.
GCCAGAACCACTGACTTAAAAGTATAGGCATGTTGGTACTTGAACAAAAGCGCTTTTCATGAAGAATTAAAATCTGCAATTGTCATCTTAAATCCAGGTAAATATACAGAAAAATCAGGACTGGTATGGAATGAGTTAATAAAGTGTTGAAAAAATGTTTTTGCTGAGACTAGGGAAGACTTTTCAGGATGGTATGTCCCAGGTCGATAGCTTTCCTTGGTACATGAATGAGTTGGGCACAATGAACCCAACTTGAGCTGAGGAAAGCTATTGACTCTTTGTGACTCTGACCAGCAAAGAGTTAATTACCAAAATGCAATTCTGTGTGTTGACATTTTTGTGTTAAAGAATGAAACTGAGGAGAGGGATCCCATAATAAATTTTGTTCTTTTTATTTAACTCTTTGTGATCAGCAAAATACTGACATGGGCTTAATTTATATCTTTTAATTCATTCCCCGCAATGGAAACTTTCATGCATGTTTGACTGAAATTCCATAGAAATGCAACTTTCAGTGGTTTCTGTTTTTGTGTGCCAATTAACAGTCTCTGTTTCAAATCTGTGGCAGTTTCTGCTGATTATAATATACAAGACGAGTGAGTACATGATGTGTGTGTATACAAAACCTATATATATATTTTTTCTATGTGAAAAAAAAGAAAACTTGATGGAACATGTGTTTCTCCATGTTACTGTTAACTACTAGTAAGTTTTAGTTACCACATGAATCACTTTTTACTCCAAACAAATTTAACTCCTAATTGATCCCATGAAAAACAAGCTGAAAAAATACCAAGATCAGCATCAGGTGTGGAGATGTGAAGGGAGCGTGGGCGGGTGGTCTCCCTAGTTTGATGTTTTTAGGCAGAATTCTGTTGATGATGAGTATGACAAAACATGACAATTCATAACAGCTGAAGAAATGTTTGTGGGCCGTCTTTACAGTGCATGGAGGCTGGGGTCAGTGGACTGAGTACTCTGCATGCAGTCGAACCTGTGGTAAAGGTGTTCAGCGTCGTATGCGGAAATGTGACTCCCCTGCTCCGGCACATGGTGGGAGGAAGTGCGAGGGAAGACGAACACAGAAACTGCGATGTTATGACAGAGCATGTCCAAGTGAGTGGCATGTGCAACTCACATTTCAACTGCAGAACACTTTTAACATGTATCGCAATTAACACTAAAGTAAAATACTGTAGTACTATACAGAGACGATTTTCTGCCACTTTGCCTGCACCAGAAGATGCCATAAATATACACCATTTTCAGTAGAGTATATGTATGTCAGGTAATGAATTACAAAGAGTCCTTATCGGGAACCAAAAGGAAATAAGTAACAGTGGTACAGTCAAAATTTAATGCAAAACACCCATGATACCTTGCCTGCTTAGCAGACCTAGGGCCCTGCACTGCTAAGCTGGGATTAGCCAGATACAAAAATATCCTGAGAGTCAGCTATTCAAAGAAATGTGTTGCACCTTTTTTCAAGAGTTGCTGAAAGTTAATAGAAATGAGTTTCATTCAGTACAATTCTTTCTTGTTGAAAAAGTTCATTGGCAGACTGATGGAAAAACATAACAAACTGTCACCGGAAATATAAAATGCATTCTCAAATTTACAGTAATCTGTTATATAAAACAAAATAAGACACAAATGAACAAAAAAAAAGTACATGAGAAATTTGCCTGCATGCATGTGTATCAAGTTTATTGAGGCTTTGGTTTTATGATTGGCGTACTCAGGAACAAACAATAGCAATTATGAGAATTTAAGACTGCCATATAGCTGAAAAACTCACCATTGTTTTTAGGGTTTTTTTTTCTGTGTCAACAGAATTTTCCCCTTTTGGGAGAGTACATTTCAGAGACTGTTTTCTTGTTTTTCAGTTGATGGGGGTTGGTCATTATGGAGTGGCTGGACACAATGCACGGTTTCCTGTGGCAACGGTCATGTACAGCGCACCAGGTCATGTGACAGCCCTAAGCCAGCCTTTGGTGGCAAACCTTGCGAAGGCGAATCAACAGAGCTGAGAGTTTGCCAGGCCTCCCGAAACTGTCCTAGTAGGTGACTGAAGAAGAGAGAGACTGTCTGATGAGAGAAAACCAGCTTGTGTCATTTGCTACATAATCAAACTTTAAAGGGCCTGTATGGAGGTTGTCTGGGCTGTGCCATGGCCAAACTATTTGCTGGACATGTATTTCACAGCTCTTGGGAGACTATAATAGAATTGCTGAAAATGAATGCTTGTATACATCTGATGATAGGCCAGGTTCCTATTTAAAACTAGCTTCCTCTTTATATTTATAAACTTTTTATGAAACTTAAAAGTATTTATCTTCAAGGCCGTCTGAGTGGTGCACAAAGACCATTATATCTCAACAAGGATCCAATGCAGCTTCACTAATTTTTTTTCAGAGAAGCACATTATAGTGGACCACATTCCTACTGAAAACCAGCTTCCTCTTAATTTTTTTAAACTTGTTATGAAACTTTTGAAGTAATCATTTGATGGCCGTCTGAGTGACACACAGTACAGAGGTCTTTCCAGAACTTACCCCAATAACACATCCAAAAAATGCTCTTTCATTTCATAAACAACAATATGGAAATTGTAGTATTCTACTTCGAAGTCTCAAAAAAATGCAGAATTGAGGAAAAAAAGATTGTGGGTGCCAAGGGTAATCCGTTCTCTGAACGCTATTTTTAGAAGTGAGATCGAGTTGCGGAAGGGGGTGTTGCATATAGTCCTTTACTGGAGTCGACAAAGATGCCAACATTCAAAATCCTGTTTCAGGGACATTTAAATGAGAACATCAGGGACAGAGCATATATAGCAAAGAACATATGAGAAAATACTCAGTTTTGATGCAGGACAAACACTGAAATAGGTCCAAACTTTAGCTAATTTCAGGGACTGTCCCTGATGATGAGGGACAGTTGGCATATCCGGGTCCTGCACAGAGCCCCGGGTGTGATCCTAGGGGGCAAAGCTGGTGGAATCTACTGGATTTTTGGCAAATTTGGAAGTAGTTTTAACTTTTGAGGGGTACTTTCAAGGAATAAAAGAAACATCAAGCAAAAGTCTGAATTGAGACATCTTTACAGTGTGTAATGGAAGTGGGGCATGTGTCCGGAGAGCCGTCCTCAGAGTCCATCAGTGATGAGCTTTTACTCAAGGTTTTCATATCTGCATGTGACCAACTAACTTGGCAGGCCCAGGTCCCAAACTTGCCCTAGGTGTGGGTTAGCCAATCAGCAGCAAGGAAAGTATTGACTGACTCCCTGTTGTCACCCAGGCACCAATGGTTCTATAATACTTGTACTGCCTGATTGTCATGTCACAGAGATAACACCAATGACATCTATTGCTTTCAAAAGTTCAATAAAAAGGAGCATGACTACATGGTAACTGCCAGTGCAAGGTCTTTAAGTGAGGGATGCATGCTTCATTCTTCCAGCATATATATGATATACCACTGGGGAGACACCTGATGAGGTACTGTTTAAGTAATGCAATAAAATGATCATTAAATAATCATAGCCAAAATTTGTATATACATGTATCCCTGAGTAGTGTGAAAAGACTGAAAATATGTATTCTGTTATCCCGACAAATCTTGATGGTGCATTTCTATTTGAAAAAAAAAAGTAAACCGGGGGTGGTATGAGCATAAAACATTTTGAACTTGTTCAAAATTAAATGTCTCTTAAAATGTTGTTTTCCAAATCTAAGTGCAAAATTTTCAAGGTCAGTTCACCATATTTTTTTCTCATTAATTTTATCATCCCATTGTTATATTAACTGGTGTGTGGTCATTTTCCAGGGTTTGAAAATACATTTGTAATCTTTCTATAGGAGGGAGGAGAGTTCTGAAGAGAACTCTGTGCTGTTGAAAACGTTGAACCATCCCTGACAAAATCTTGCCATAAAAAAATAATCTTCACACTATCATATTAATTAACCCTTTTCAGTACATGGTGGCTGGTCAGAATGGACGAGCTGGGGAGATTGCTTGGCCAAACCATGTAGCGATGAGTCGGGCCACCAAATTAGATCTCGCAGCTGTACAAATCCACGGCCTCAGTATGGCGGCAAGTACTGCATGGGCCGACTGGTCGACAGGCAGGAATGTTCCAATAATGAAACATGTGCAAGTGAGACAGAGTTTTCTCTTGATTTTTATTTTTGTCATTTACTTTTAAAATGGTGAATAATTCTTTCATTATCCTCTTTTGTTGTCTGTGAAGAATTATAAAGTCAAGCAAACCTGTGGCTCAATAGGTCTTCCTGCAAAAAAAAAAACAACAAACGAACAAACAACACACAAAAAGTTACTTTGGAAGATCTGAAATGCATGGAAAGCTTTCACAAAATTGACACAAGCTATGATTAGAAAGTAGATCGCTATTTTCCAATTATTAAAGACACCAAACAAAGAGACATTTCTAGTATGTAGTACATGTATATGTTTTGAATATGTGTGGCAATTTAATAGGCCCTGTGTACATGGCAGCTAGGTATATTTGATATGTACACATATCCAGATATACATACCTGTACATGCATTGCTAAAATGAAAGTTGCATTCATAATAAGGCAAAGTGTTTATGTTCCTGTGATTCACCTGGAACAACGTGTAACTAAGACAGTACAATGTGTAACTAAGACAGAACAACGTGTAACTAAGACAGTACAATGAGGGTGTAGGAGTTTAATGTGTCAAAGTAGCCCACAAACAGAGGCTGTTTAACTCATTCCATACTATGGTCACAGGCCTTGGTCAATGGTTCTGGCACCGCCTGGCAAGTCATGCTGCAGCTGCCGTTGCGGCAGCTGCAGCATGACTTGCCAGGCAGTGCCAGAACCACTGACTTAAGACTATAGGCATGTTGGTACTTGAACCAAAGCTCTTTTCATGAAGAATTTAAATACACAATTGTCGTCTTAAAATCTTGGTAAATATACGTAAATATGAGGGATTGGTATGGAGGTATTTATTATCACAAAGTCGATGGGGCTGTGTTTGAGTGACTATACTCCACAGAGGTGTCTGCCAGGGCAGGTTTGCCTGTACCACAATTTGCCCTGATGTTTCAGTTGACGGAGGCTGGTGTGACTGGGATGACTGGAGTCCGTGCTCAGAGGCAGGTGGCTATGGTTTTCAGTCTCGTACAAGGAGCTGTCAGTGTCCATTACCTAGTGCAGGTGGTGAGGTGTGTTCTGGTAAGTCATGTAAAAAAAACACATCATGATCTTGTTTTGGTGGCCTTCTCTGCGTAAATGTTCTCATATTTATATTTTCATGCATATTAATTTTTCAGGGCTTTTGAATTTCAGGCATTTGACTGACGTTTTGAGTGCAATGTTTTGGACTTAGGTCTTATTGAACCAATGTCACAAGGCAATGTCATTTTGTTTTTATTTTCACCATTTTGTGCCATCAGTGAAATAAATGAAGATAAAGTACAGGAAAATAAAGTGAACTAACAGTATATTGCCAGGAATAAGACACCAAAAGCCCTGCAGTGGTTTCGGGCAGTCATTAATTAAACCATGATTAAGTATCACTTCAATTAATTGTTCATACAGATCAAGCATTAACTCTGCCGGTGCCAATTTAGGGGAAAGGCGATGAGCTCTGAATTCACTACATGTATTTTCATGTTCTTTGTAAACTGACCTTTCATTTAACTAAAGGTCAACAGCTTTTCTTGCCATGCATATGCTTTAGGGGCGATGTACACGAACTGTGTCAAGAAAAGCTGTTGACTCAGTCACAAGTGGGCACTGAAAGAGTTAAAAAGATTTGATCCCGTTCCCAGATTACTACCTCGATCATGCACATGTTTGAGAGGTTGCAACAGACTGATGGGACTAGAAATAGACATTGAGTTCACCTGAAGGATATTTGATTGAATAAAAGGTTGAAGAAAGCTATAAACACTGTATACTTATATGCAACTGAGGTTTCAAGTTTTCTCATTTCTTGAAAAAAGGGTATAAAAAAGGTAGTCTATCTACATACTGTATTTTTCAGGGTGGTAAATGATTAATATAATGTAATGTAATGTAATGTAATGTAATGTAATATAATATAATATAATATATAATATAATATACACTTTAATATAATATAATATAATACAATGTAATATAATGCAAAAGACCCTTTTAACTTCTGTTCATCTGGTGACTATATTCCTTGCACTGGTGTATTCATATTATTCAAACCTTAGTAATGTCAAAAATTAAAAAATCCTCCAGAAGATTATTACAGGTCTAAGTATCACTGATTGCATGTAATTTTTGTAAACATTAGATGGCGGGGAGTCTTTTTGTGTGTTTGCCTTTACTTTCTTTCCTATGGAAAAGCTAACATTTTTGACTTCTTGTTATCAGGTGAAGATTGGGAAAGTCGGCCTTGTGGATCAACCAACACTTATCCTGAGGAAAAATCAACAGTTGCAGGTAACACCCAACACAAAACACTCTATTTAGTATTTGGCCTTGTCCTGACACAGTAAATGTACGTCTAAAACTCCTTATCACATTACTTGTCTTTTATCATAGTTTGCAGCCATGCCGTTTCCAAAAATCAACAGAACTTCAGGTTATGATCTTCATTTAGAGATTGCAAATGTTACTAGCAGAAAAGGGAACTTTCAGAAAGTCACGAAACGTGTATTTGTTATTGGGAGAGGTTGCACCATCTCTAATCAGCTCAAACAAGTTGGACTCGTAATCACATGGGCCAATTTGGCCACAGGTCCAAAAAATCAAAGAATAAACATTAAGATCATTGTATCTGGTGTCCAGCAGCAGCTGTTAAAGATATTATCCTTGTAAACTGATAGAAGAAATTATATACCATCTCTGTGTCCTTTAATAAAATCTATAAGGTATGGTCAAGGTCAAGATAAAATCTTGGCAATATGGCTGCTGAGTCAGGGTCAGTGACTTTGGCAAAGGTTCATGGCTGCATTATAAATACAGTGAAACTTCATTATAACATGAAGTCAGTTTCTTTGCTGTTTGACTCATTTATGTGACATGTTCAGACATACAACACATTTTACAAGGAGCAGATGGTGTCATTATAACATGGTTTCACTGTTCATGGAATTATACAACTGTACATGCCCTACAAAATGTAAGATGAATGTATCAGAGGGTACAAATGACATCTAACTGTGAAAAACAAAAATCAAGTAAAATTTGAATTCTGTGGTTCAGCTGATCCTGCAGAAATAGGAATACCAGGTGAGAGACGCCAAACTTGCCATATCTCATCTTTCATATTTTCTTCATTTTTTTGTGTTTCTCATTGGTACCAAAATGGATGTTGCATAAAGCATAAAGAGCTCTGTCCAGCAGGTCTTAGCTTTGAGTGTTGAATTTTCTTGCTATTGGTATATACAGCTTTGTATACACATTATACATATGTATATGCATGGTTACTTTATTGGCTTCAGTGAGCAAAGTGGCATTGGGCATATAACTATTTATTTCTATTTAAATTCAAAATTTATTTGGCATATGTTTTGGTGCTTGTACATTCACTCACATTTTGCATGAGATTCATACATAGAGCTATGGGTGCTGCAAATAAGATGCTTACTGTGCTCTCAGTCTTTCATTTGTTGGCCTTTTTTTTGATATTCTCATGGACAAAGTACCAGCTTTCCCTGATGCAGCCAGAGTGCACCGAGGCAAGCGCTTGATTCATCGTCCATATTGTTCTTAGTGGAAAAAAAAGGCAATATCTTTCTGACCTTGTCTGGAAACTTGCATGGCAGTATATGTTGACATTAATATAACACGGGGTTCAATATAGTGAAGTTGAACCAGAAAGGTAACATCATGTCTTTACGGCATGTACATGGGCTGCTATATATGTGTTGTATACAGCATGGTGCCTTATGGTATGTACAGTGGTCACACTCTTATAAGGTCACCCCAAATGCAGCCAAAAAGTGGCCTTATAAGGGAGGTGGCCTCTCTTGAGGGGAGAATATAATGTAAAATACCATACTTTCTGCACAAGAATTCTGGCCTTTCAAGAAGGGTGGCCTCTGGTGAGAGGGGCCTTATAAAAGGGGGGACCACTGTATATATATGTGTATATGTATATATATGTACATGTACAGTGGTACATGTATATCTCTGTTGTACAGCGTCATGCCTTTGTGACATGTGCATGTATATACATACACAGTGGTATACTTTTTTATACCTGGTATACCTGTTGTATACAGCATCATGTCCTTATAAAGTATAAACATGCATGTAGAGTATTATCCCATTTTTTGATAAGTTTTTTGGCTTGTAAGTGCTTTATCCCAGTGACATTACATGTAATGTATACATCCACATCACATGAGTGGAATATAACGTGAACGATGTAACTTGTGGCTGGGAAATACAGTGTGATTGTTGCCAGCTTGCACTGTGAGCCCCACAGAGTTTATTTGCAGTATCGGCTGCTAGTTGTCTCTGTCCATGTCTTTGCTTAGCAAATAAATCACAAACAGCAGGCAGCCAGCAAGTTACTGTTCCTGCTGTAGTCAGAGTAGTCCAGAGTTTGTTACTACTGTAGTCAGAGTAGTACAGAGTTTGTTACTACTGTAGTCAGAATAGTACAGAGTTTGTTACTACTGTAGTCAGAGTAGTCCAGAGTTTGTTACTACTGTAGTCAGAGTAGTACAGAGTTTGTTACTACTGTAGTCAGAGTAGTCCAGAGTTTGTTACTACTGTAGTCAGAGTAGTCCAGAGTTTTACATGTGACGTGAACTGCTTGATTGATCAAAAATGGGATAGAATCACCAGTCAGTCTTCTGGTGTGGGACACAAAAAGTATCATCTGCAAGACTACAACAGTTAGTGAATAATGACTATACCCAGTGGTACTGGGCTGTGGTACATGTAGAGCATCATGATATAGCATGTACTTATATATACACATACATTTGTCCCATTTTTGACAAGTTTCTTGGCTTGTGATTGACTAATCCCAGTGTTACATAACATGTTTTCCAAATATACGCACCTTACATGTACATACTACTAGGAAAATGATAGAATGCAACACACACTTGAACAATGTGTAACTATAGCTGGGGGAATAGTGCAAGGTTCTTGCTAGATCAATATCTCTGCAGAATTTAGGTCTCTATTTGCTGCTAGATGTCGCTGTCTGACTGTGTATTCACTTTGCAGATCTCTGGCAAACAGCATGGCAGCAAGTGGGTGGGGCAGTGTAATGTTGTCCATGTTACAGGAACTGGTTGAGTGCATGATCAAAAATGAGACAAGACTTTACTTTTCTAGTTTAGAATACAGGGAGTATCCCCCCCCCCCCCATGACAGCTGTAATCCACACTAAAATAGTGAATAATTACAATGGTCCCCCTCCTTTAACCCTTTCCCCCTCAAACCGGCCAAAACCGGCTGGTGGTCAAATGTCGTCTGCTTCAGTGTTTTTAAGTAATTTCAACAGTTATGAAAAACAATTTGACTGAGAAATGTACGTGAGACTTATCAAGATCACATGCCCCAGGTCAACAGCTTTCCTTGGCATGGGTTGGGTGCCCAGCCCATGCCAAGGAAAGCTGTTGACTCAGTCTTAATTCAAGGGGGAAAGGGTTAAGGCCCCTCTGAGGAAAGGCCACCCCCTCCAGAGAGACCAGTTCTCTGTGCAGCAGAGATGACATTTTCATATCCCCCCCCTCAGGAGGGGCCACCCCATTTATAGGGTCACAATTATGGTGCATTTTGGGTAGTCTTGTAAAAGGGGGACCACTGTCCCAATGTGATTAACCATAGTCATATACCGCAGTCACATACTGCAGTCATATGCTACTGTCGTATATTACAGTCACATGCTACAGTCTTAAACTACAGTCACATACTACAGTCACATAGTGTAGTCATATACTACAGTCACATAATGTAGTCATATACTACAGTCACATACTACAGTCGTATACTACAGTCACATACTACAGTCACAGTCATATATTACATTCACATACTACAGTCATACTACAGTCAAATACTACAGTCATATATTCAGTCACATACTACAGTCACAGTCATATACTACAGTCTCATACTACAATCATATACTATAGTCATTATCACAGTCATAAACCACAGTCACATACTACAGTCATATACTACAGTTATATACTAGTCACATACTACAGTCACATACTACAGTCATATACCACAGTCACATACCACAGTCACATACTACAGTCATATACTACAGTCACATACTACAGTCACATACCACAGTCACATACCACAGTCACATACTACAGTCATATACCACAGTCACATACTACAGTCACATACCACAGTCACATACCACAGTCACATACTACAGTCATATACCACAGTCACATACCACAGTCACAGACTACAGTCATATACTACAGTCATATACCACAGTCACATACCACAGTCACATACTACAGTCACATACTACAGTCATATACTACAGTCACATACCACAGCCTCATACTACAGTCATATACTACAGTCCTATACCACAGTCACATACTACAGTCATATACTACAGTCATATACCACAGTCACATACTACAGTCACATACTACAGTCACATACTACAGTCATATACTACAGTCACATACTACAGCCACATACTATAGCCTCATACTACAGTCATATACTACAGTCATATACCACAGTCACATACTACAGTCATATACTACAGTCATATACCACAGTCACATACCACAGTCACATACTACAGCCACATACTATAGCCTCATACTACAGTCATATACCACAGTCACAGTCACATACTACAGTCATATACCACAGTCACATACTACAGTCACATACTACAGTCACAGACTACAGTCACAGACTACAGTCTCAGCCAAGAAAAGTTCCTGACTTGCATTTATTCTACAAAATAGTCACTTCATGCAGGGCTGGGCAGCCTGTTGCCAATTTGCTTAAATTTTTGACAAAAGCATTGAAAAATGTGACAGAGAATTTTGCAATTAAGTTGCAACCCCCCCCCCCCCCCCAAAAAAAAAAAGAAAAGTTAAAAAAAAGTCACATCATATGTGGAGCACATATTTTGTCAGAACTCACATATACAGTTAAAAGTACATCATTATGGTTTTTTTTTTCTTGTTAGTTTGTTCAAGAAATATCCTTAAGAAAATACCAGAGGGGAAAAAAGTAGTACATTATTTGGTCATGGTTAAATATCTCTATCTGTGCTAGCAGATCATATATGTACATTGATCTGGAGGTGTAAAAGGCAGCAACTCTGTCATCATGTGGAATATAAAAGCTGGTGGCTAACATAGCCAACTTATACTAACCGTGTTGTGTCAGCAGACGAGTTCTGGGCCAAAAGAAACAAAGAACAAACAAACAAACAAACGTATATAGAAGAAAGAAAGAAAATGAACAAGTAGCTCATACATCATTAGAACAAGAGCACAGAGCATGATGCAGGGAAGACGGAAGCCCATTATACAGTTCCCTAGAATACATCTCTGAGCATCCTTTAATTTCAAGATTTTCTAGGGATGGCGGCTCATACTCCCGCGCCATGTATTTCTTCTTTGTGCTACATGACATTCCAGTTTTTCTGCAGGAAGTTTCTGCCCAGCCCTGTAATTACTCAACCAGATGTCCCTCACAAAAACATTGACCAAACATAACAAAAAATCAAGACTAATGTTTTACTTAATAATGGTGAAAAAGTATATTTTGGTAGGGCCCTAACCTGGAACTGATGGGCGTGACTGGCTCGGCATTCAGGGATGGTCATTATTGACATATAAATACAATGACTGTTACAGAGAATACAGCTGCCAGTGGGTGTTCAGGAGGCTCAGGGTCTGGATCAGGCAGCGACAATACTGATGGCAGTGATGTCAATTGTGATCAGGTGTGTACAGACCTTGCCTGCTAAACAGACCAATCTCCCATGTTTTCTCGCTCCGGTTGAAGTGCGGGAGAGAAAAAAAAAAGGGGGCTTGGTCTGCTTTGGAGGCAGGTATGAGTGTTAATTTCTTTATAAGTCACATAGATAAGTTTAGAGGTGTTATAAACTTTACTTCATCATAGCCATCAATGTTGTTTGCATCTACTACAACACATTGGAATTTACATTTCGAAAAAAACTTCTTAGTTTTAAACTTAGTTTTACATTATTGTCAAAATTTATTTTGTAAATCTGTTTGTTTAATCCCCATGCAGGCATTTTGATAAAGTAATCTTTTATTAATTTCACAGATAAGGGGAAAAATTGTGTTTAAATTTCTCAAGATCATAATGTGCAATGTGATATAAATAAATGAAAGACCTTTAAATATGTAAAGGAATTTTTATTTCTTCCAGGAAGGAGATTCAGAAGAGTGAGTCAAGTTTCCACCGACAGATGTCACCACCTGCTGAGCTCTCCCATGACAAGTTGGCAAGACAACATACTTGGCTGGGTGCACGCAAGAGAAATAGTTTGATCTCTCCTGCTTCTCCCTGTTAACACATTATGTAACTGTACATGCAGCCACACCTGGCTTGAATGACCATTTTGAGAGACAAATGGCATAAAACAGTGACTGTGCAAGTTATCATTATGTAAGTGGCAGTTTGATGTTAATCGATAGGTGTATACATGTCATCAACTATGATTGATTTATAACGAAGACTAAGAGGTATCAAAATAGACAGAATTATTCACCCAATAAGACTACCGGGTACTGAACAGTAAGGTTTCTTAGAGCATTATTTATGTGTTAAAATATTTTTTAAAAATAACATCATAAGTTAGGTCGTCAACCTATGAAGGAAACTTTGTGTATATTTAAGTCTGAAGAACAATCAGATTTCTTAAAGCATAATCTTTTGTATTAAAATCCTTTTTTTATAAAATAACATCAAAAGCTAGGTTGTCAATCTGTGAAGGAAAACTTGTTATAAGCGTAAATGACAATTAGGTTTCTTACTGCATCTCTTTATGTACATGTATTAAATTCTTTTTATTTAATAAAAGTATGTCTAAATTTTGAGGTAGTCAAACTATGAAGGAAAATGTTGTTATTTCTGTCGGTGTGAATATACCAAAAATTATGAAGGAAAAGAGTTAAATTAAAGTAAAAAGCATGAGTGTATATTGCAAATTAGTATTGTCATTGAAGAACATACTGTAGAGTGGAAAAATGCAGGCACATCGATCTGTGTGCTTTATATATATACATGTGTTATTGCAGTATTGTGCTAAGTCAAACTTCAATTGCTGCTAGGAGGAAGTGAACCCCAACAAAGATTGAGTGCCCTTGATGGATGTATTTCATCAATTGATACAATGTTTAAACGTCTAGTCAGCTGATTTGCAGGTACAGAAGTAAGCCTAAAGGCACTGTCCAGTATTAGGTTGATGAAATGTATTTCAGTTGCTCTATGCAGCTTCCTAATGAGCTAAAAAAGAGATGGTTCAAAAGTCAAAGCTGAGTGCTTACTGCCATTTTTTTTCAATTAGATCCAATTATAATCAATACATGTATTTAAAAGCATGCAACGTGTTGATGTTTTGTACATGGGCCACTGTAAGTTTGATAGCTCTTCTCAAGGCCAGTTCAGTATGGCATTAGAAGTTCAACTATAATATAACACTGTTGCATGATAGTACATTAGAGGCCGTCCATAATTGTCAATATTTTCATCTATGTCCCCCTCCCCAAACATTTTTTTCAGACTTAATTGCGAACACACACACTCAACCTCATATAATATGACCGAAATGCTTAGACAAGGAGTGCATACAGTTTTCCTTGTAAATTTATTCTTGTATAAATATTTAGCAAATAAAGGGGATAAACAAAATATAAAACTTTACTTTGATATTAATTCATTATTTGAAAAAAAAAAATATATTGGTAAAGATATCGGTATTCCACAAACTCTCCTGCTTTGATTATAGTAACAACTATTATATTATATACATTATAATTTATGTTTTTGTAGATAATATTGATAATGTTTAATCAATGAAATTGATGCTGAATGTCCAGTCCATACGTCAGTACACATAAACACTGTTCACTTAAAATTCCATTTCACCAGCTTATGACTTTTTGGGTCTGCACATGTCTGTCCCAGCTGACTGAATGGGGAATACATCAAGGGGTTGATGGGAAGAAAGGGTTAAAATGCGAAGTGACACCTGGTGGCAGGTTGAAATTTTACAGGGGAACTGAAAATGTTGGATGCAGAAAATCACCATTTTTTTATGGTTGAAAGTTATGGTCATTTGGCTCTGTCCCCCTCCCGGCTATTTTGGACACAGATGAAAAATGTTGACAATTACAGACAGCCCCTAATACAGGGTATGAGAAAGTTTAAAAGAAAGGTGTACATTTCATGGGTTGGAGTTGGTACAGGTTTGAAAGTAAGGGGCATAGCTGTCATACCATATTCTTCCCTATAATCACCTTGGCACGTGCAAAATTACAATGTAACAAGCCTTCACTTTGGAGCTCTATTTTTAACCATTATAGGTAAAATACTGTGAAAAAGATCTTTTAATATATATATATATATATATATATATATATATATATATATATATATATATATATATATATATATATATATATATATATATATAACACACACACACACACACACACACACACACACACACACATATATATATATATATATATATACAGTAAAACCTCCCTTACCGAACACCTCTATATACCGAACACCCCCTTATACCGAACACTTTTTCTCGGTCCCAATTTTTTTCCCATATGCTTCCACTATAAGCAAACCTCCCTATACTGAACACCTCTCTATAGTGAACATGAACGCTCCAAATGAACACCATTTTCCCAAAAAAAACCTCCCTATACTGAACACACATTCAGCATATTTTTGTGTATACTTGCAGGGAGTAATTAATGATAAGGCTAAAACTAACCAGATTAACTTCAGAGACAGGCTTAATTATTGCTTATACCAGCAGCAATAGAAACAATCCACAGGCAAGTTGTTGAACACCTGTTGTCACTTCTATAGATGGCAACAAAAGGGTGGAGGGTGAAAGTGTCAATGTCACTTAGCACCTTGGTCCTATCCTCTCAGGGATAATTGGAGCAGTTTTGGGTGTTTTCTTTAATCATTCAAACGAACAATAACTTACAAATGAAGTCATTATGTTTGTCTCACCAAAGCTAGGGGATTTAATTTCAAGGAGTACCAGTAGACTGAAATGAGCAACAGCTCTGCTAAAATAGGTGCAAGGTCGTAAGCATGTTATTTCAACATGAACATACACTATATGTCATAATGTTCTTTAATAATTATATATAAATGTACATGTAGACATCTGAACTTTGCTCTATCATAGTCAGTACATCTTCCCCAAATGATAAAACAATCAAAAATTAATTCTTTGTTGTTCATTTATTTGATGATGTACATGTAGTTAACATAAGTATCTCCCACCATAATGATCTCGGCTGGTATCTGTATAGCACGGTTGGTAAGACATGAGACCAGAATGTGGAAACCTCCCTAAACCGAACACCTCCTTATACCGAACACTTTTGTTCGGTCCCATGGGCGTTCGGTATAGGGAGGTTTCACTGTATATATATATATATATATATATATATATACATATACATATACATATACATATACACACCCTTGTTGGGAGGAATACAGTGTCTGTAATGTATGATAAATATATGGTCAGTATATATGTTTGCAAATACACTTCAATAGAGTTGTCATAATATTAAATGATAATTTGATATTTATTGAGTACCGGTAATTAGTCTGGATGTATAGCATCAAAAGGATAGATACAAGCTGAAGTAATGTGTCAAACCCTCCCGACAGTTTTGGGCAGAATCAAAAGCTTTAATAATTTAAGGATTACTTCCATTACCCCTTTTTCATGCATACAAAAAAAAGGCTTCTGAATCTGTATTTTTTGGGATAAACATGTAGGGTCCCTAATGTTTTAGTGTTCAATTAATGTATGATCCCTGTCTTTGTCCTTCTGACCAGATCACACTGCTCATTTTTTGAAAGTACATGTATGGCATTTTCAGTATTTTTCCTGAAGGGGTGGTTATACCTTAAAGCGCTGCAAAAAGTCCACTTTTTAGTTGCATTCATGAGATCATATGGGGTGGATGTAACAATGCATGGGCAGAAAGGCAAAACTGACCTTAATCAATCAATCAAATAAATAAAATAAATACATAAACAGGTATTGTACCTTCCATATATGTACAACCAAAATTTAAAAGAAAATTTTTCACTCCAAGCATAAGACTAAGGACTACGAGAAAACCTCTTCCCCAGGATTAATTTCCATAGGTAGGTCAAGCATTCACATTCATAGTCTTGGTGCTGTATGTAAGGAAATGGTTAATGTGTAATAATTCAGCCACCAGTAAGCAATTCAGAAACCATTTTCCACAGTAGGAGTAGATTTGCTATGGTGTAACACCGTGCATATACATTGTTTATAAATATTCTATTTGTATGTAGAAATTGAAAGTAAATCTCCCTTGTTGTCCATTGTAGTAACAGCTGTATGGCAAGTGGAGGACAGATATGCCTGTGACACCTGATCTATAAAGGAAAAATGGTTTGCTGCAAAAGCTGAACAGTTACATAATATTGCAATTCATCATGTAATTTCACAGATGTTGCTTTATTCAGCTGGATACTTTGTCAAGGTTGGCCAATTGATACTTTGTTTCACACATAAAATGTAATTGTTGCCATTTTTAATGATTAATTATACCCCTGAAAATGAAGTGTGGGGGAGTATACTGGTTTTGGCTCAGCTGAATGTTCATACCTGGCACAATTCTTGCAAGCAAAATATCTTGTGACTCACAGTCCACATCACTTGAATTTACCTCAGTTGTTCTTTGATACTATTTTTTGACTTGATTACATTTTGGTGACCTTGGTCTCATTTTCAAGGTCATGAAACCATTGTGAACACAAAGCAGATGATATCCAGTCATTTGGCAATGACTGCATGATTTAAGTCTGGTGTAGCCTTATAATCGGCGTAGAAAGGTCGTGTAAGCAATTTGTAGGTGTCAAGACACAGCAGTCACTCAGTTTGCTACCTTTATTGAAGGATAAAATGTACAACTGTTACAGTGGACATGAAATAGATATCTACTTTGAAACCAAGGCCAGAGTTTTCTTATTTTTAGTTTCATGAACCTTTGCCTCAAAAACTTTGAGTGGGAGGGAGGAATAAAAATAAAAATGTTATATTTTTTGTGTTTTTTGGGGGTTGTAATTTTAGGTTAAGAGGGGAAAAATTACTCTTGACAGACTGTCATGGCTTTGTACTTCTTATGCAACAAAACATAATTAACTGAACACCCTGTGTTACATACACCTGTCTCTTTGTGCTGTGGTATGCTTTCAGACCTTGTCATAATGCAAGTTGGTAAAAGACTGAACAAAAACTGTCACATGAATTGTACAGATTTCAGTCGAAGAAATTTTAAAAAGTATGGCCTTTCCATGACAGTTGGCAGAAATAAAAAAGATAAATTTACATTTTTTTTTTTATTTGGGCAAAGATGGATACTTTGAAACCAATTTTTTGTAAAGTTCCTGAAACAAAATATAAAATAACTCTGCCGTAAAAAATATAGTGGAGAAATAGATCAACATTCTGCTAAATATTGAGTGTAGAAGCCATTTAATGTTTATCTTTTGAGTGTCCTGTAACTTAGCATGAGGAACTGTTGTTCTGTTCTACATTGTCAGCTGATATTTTCAGAAATACACCCTAATTTCCATTACTTTTGTGTTGGACTTGTGATTTGGAGGATGAAAACTGCAGCAAAACTGGACCTGTTGAGAGAGAGCACCCAGTTTAAAGACTACTTCAATGCATGGTCTGTAGAAGATTGGTAAAAGGCTGGCCATTTTATAAATACACAGACCAGATGATCTTAAAGGACAGGTTAGCCTATAGAAATTAGCTGTTAAGTAATTTCATTATTAGTGAGTATATACTTGCCTCTCAAGCACCATTGCCAAGACCTCTATGTCTGGCCAATACATCTGAAATAATTCAGTTGAGTTACTCACTCGATTGTTTCCAAAAACTTGACAGTCCCAGTGGTGCCATCTCTCGGTTCCTATGGATCTGGTGGTGACCCTGGTGCGCATGCTCCCTTGTACTTACTACCTGCTTGACTATTGGTCAGTTGACATTACCTACATGAAGGAAGCCTGGTGGTCGGGTGGGCTTCTCTGGTGGTCCAGAGGTATGTACTCACCAACACCAAAATGATTAAAACTTTTCCTTGGACTTGAGGCTGCCAAAAGCAGAATCCTGGCCAAAGCTTGGAAACCCTCCTTACCCCTCCTTACCAACCAACATGGGGTGTTTGATGTTGTCTATTTCTATTCTTCTGGTCTTGGAGATCTAACAAGACGGGTGTGTTGTGGAAAGCATGGCTGGCACTGGGTGTGTGTGTTTGGGGGTGGGGGGCTGCTATATGGTTGTAAGAAGCAGTGTATTTAAAATAAGTCTCTGGCTCTGGGGCTGGGGACATTGGCACAACCGCCCGACCTGAGTCCGAAAGAAGGTCTTAGGCCTACTCTAGGTATGCCAACGTATAAACTGCATCTGAGTCTAAATCCTGAGGGCACCATAAACTTGAACACGGTGGCTGCCCTAAGGGGATAAGTGAAGTCTAACAAACTAGTATCATGAACTTGCAAAGGAGCCTGCTATGCTAGCAAAGGTGTACATGCCCTCCTCGACCACTATTAAGTTGCGCAAGTAGTGTTTGGCATGAGTCGTGGACGATTGTCAGCAGCAGGCCTGTAGGATATTGACAACAGCGACATTCCTTAGGGTGCGCCAGGAGGCATTAAAGGCTCGCACCTCATGAGTTCTAGCTGAGACTTGCTTTAAGGCCACAGGCCTATCCCAAGTATTCTAGTAGGCCTTCAGGGTCATCTACTTGATTTACAAAGAGATTGTGTTTTGGCAAACGTGAAGATTCATTGCATCTTCTGTAATGGACTGCTATTCCGCATGTAAGGCAGAAGACAACCACCCACAAGGCTTTCTGAGATGTCCAAAGCAGTTGCGGAGGACAGCCCTGAGACTGGGAGATCAAGCCAGTCCCCGGCTGCCTCCATCACCTGAGTGGAGTGCTGGAAGTCCTGTAAGAGAGACCTCAAGGCCGCCAAGGAGAGATCAGAGTGGGACGCTGTAAGGACTGAGCCCCTGGCATCCTCCTCAAATCTCCATAAGGTGCCGAGAAGGTGAAGATGGACTTTGGCTGCCGAGCTGAAATTCCTTCCAGGTGCTGCAACTCTTGGCCATCAGTTGATCATAGAACTGGGCTACAAAGAGCAAGAAGGGGATGGGGGTCCTATGCTGTACATCCTCCAGCGACAAGCCCTGGCAGGACATGGTGACAGCCCCATGCCCCTCCTCCATTGGAGAGACCACAGCTTGGTTGCCCACCAGGCTCTGAATAAGGGCTTTGAGGTATTCAAAGCCCTGGAGCAGAGCTGGGGTGGTATCCATTGGGGGGGGGGGGAAGCACCTTCCCCCCCATGCCACAAGCTTGGCTGCTCAGAGCGACTATGGCAGCATGAGGCCAGGGCTGGCTGATGGATGAATGCAAAAGCAAGAGCTCCCCCTCATCGACATCGATGTCTGAAGACTCAGCATGTGCAAGAGGGGCACAGGGACCCAAGGCCTTATTGAACAGCTGTTCATATGATGGTGATGGGGCGGCCACTTGTGACAGAAGCATGTCTGTCAGCACACCTCGCGATGGCGTAGCAACCTTTTCTGTGGAAGTCATGGCAGCATGCATCTGCTGCTCCCACATAAGGCAAGCAAGCGGGACTTCTGGAAGACTCAGCGTGGGAGCCACAACTGCCACTGACTCAGAAGTATGCTGGCCGGAGAGTGCTTGCTGGAGTTCATGGAATTCCTGAATCTCTGGGAGGCTCAGTGCAGGGGCCATAGCGGCTGCTGCTGACCCAGAGGTCTGCTGGCCACAGGGTACCTGCTGGAACTGCCGGAGCTCCAGAGCTTGCACGTCAAGCAAGAGCTGACTCAAAGTGGAGGTAGTGAGCTGCTCATCCTAAATGGTCTGCTCAGGCATGACAAGGGTGCTGGCGGGGGTGGATGAAGATAAAGTCTCCCTCCACAACTGCTGCTCCTCATGGCGCTCGAGTTCAACTTGCCTCTCCAGGGAAAGAGACAGGGTACCCGGCTTGAAGGAAGGAGTTGGCGGGATCGCTGGCTGCTTAATCCAGGGAGGGACAGCAGCACTCAGACCCAGAGGTCCAAGCTCTTGAGATATCCAAACGGTGCTTAGCCTGCCTCTTTGGAGGGGACTCTGAACTCCAGGGCTGAGAGGGAGTGATCAGGGCCTGGAACAGATCCACTTGCATCTGTGCAGTCTTAGCTATAGACTCCAAGGCTGCGGAGAGCCTCTGCTCAACGGCCAAGGGAGTACTGGTCATCACCTTTGGTTGAGCTGGGTGCTCGAAATCCTCATGAAGTGATCTCTTGCTGCCCTACATGCGACTGTGTCATCTCCTCTCCTTACTCCTCCCGGGGGGTTTCAGGCATAGAGACAGTGGCCATCGTTGCCTGTGAGCATTACACATGGGATCCTCTACGCTTCTCTTTTTGGAGTCACGGGAGAAGACTCGATAGAGTCAGAGTCCAAGGCCCGGCGTTTGGCTGCAAGGACCTGCCCGTAGCTCTCGCTCTTTCTCTGGGTAGTGGAGCAGCCACGTGTCCTCTCCCCAACCAGAACAAAACCGACATGTTTGCTCACAAGAGCACACATGGACAAGTTGTGGTGACAACCATAGCTATGGTCATGGTCGTCCCAGGCTGCCATGAAGTGGTTCCGTGAATCCATCTTCTCACCTTTTCCCAACAAAGGACAAGTTATCACTGAATCAACACTTATGGCTCACTGCCAAGTAGTGATTGCCTTTGGGGCACTCTCCTCCCTCTGTTTGTGATCTGATTGGCCAGGCACCATCTTGGAATCTCAGTTTGAAGCCAAAACAGCTCTGGTTCCACGTTTCCTCAAATCAAATATAAATATAAAAGCTATCTTTGTTACCAGAGAATCCAGGACCTCTTATAAATGATTTTCAACACAAGGGTAGGTGGGCGTAGGACTAGAACAGTGGTAGTGAACAAAAGTTCATGGAGCTCCTAACTCTAAAGACCATGCCAAAAATGGCACCCGAGGAGAAGGAAGTACAAGGGAGCATGTGTACCAGGAGTCACCACCCGGTCCATAGGAAACGAGAGATCTGGAGCCACTGGTACTGTCAGATTTTTGGAAAAAAACAAGTGAGTAACCCAACTCAACTGTGTCGGGCATATTGGCCAGACATGGAGGTCTTGGCAATGGTGGCTGAGAGGTAATGTTATACAACTAATATGTATTTATAATGTGCCATTTGCACTGGACAGCTGGCAACCAATCTTTGATCATTAAGTCTGTGTGTGAACACAGACTTCTTGTTTTTCCTCCAATACTTTATTCTTTATTTATTCATTTATTTATATATTTATTTATTTCCGTGTGCCAGTTTTGAGGTTAGCTTTTCTCGTACACTATTGTTCAGAAAAGTACTCAACTTGGCATGGTCATAGACCCAGCAGCAAAGTTGTGCATATTGTTTGGAACAGTCATGATGTTGAAAATTATGCAAATTAGGGGAACATTTGTGAAAATTTGAAATCTTACATATTTTCAAAAGTTTTCTAGATAGAGTTGTCATTCAAAGTTTGATATGTGGGCTGTTGCTGAAGCAAAATCCTATAGCATTCAAACAAAGTTGAGAAGTTCAAATTTATGTTAAATTCACTGCATTTCCTTGGAATACACAATCCCCCCCCCCCACACACACACACACAAGATGGTCCCTGTTTCCTCAGACAGTCAGTTATGCAACCAGACATAATTGTACTGTGACAGCCTGGCCTCCATGTCTATCAGTATAGAGACAGTGGTGCAAGGCCCAGTGCTGTGGGATGGCCCTTCTATCCCAAGGGAGAATGACTGAATGTGTTGACAGCTACATGCAGTAAACCCCCATTAGCGGTCACCTCCTTACAATGGGCAGTGGACACCTTAAATGTATACCAAAATCTGCCACACTGGACACTTTAGAAAAAATGTAATCAGTACATGTATTTGGATTGTTTTCTTCTCAAACTGTTATTTTTGCACCAGTGCACATCCCCTTAGCCAGGTTCTTCAGTCCACAGTATAATTTTCTTACCAATACCATCTTTAACAGTGGAATGTTAGCCAGCCAGCCAGCCAGTATGTTTGTAGAATTAAACCAGGATTAGGTTATCAACATGATCAAAGGGGAGAGACTTAACAGCTGACTTGTGCGGAAACAATAAGTGTGGGGTTGGGTGCCACCTAGGTGATTTGCATAGATAGGCATGCGTGTCAACACAATTCAATGCAGGTGCAATGTTTAATGCAATTTTTCAGAACTCATTTTGCAGTAGAAATTGCTGTCAAGTCCTTGTGCATTTGCAAACTTGAAAAAGTTAACATTTACATGTGGAAAAAAGAAGCAATTTACAAAGCCCTGTAAACAATCAGAATATATGCATTTACCATCAAGTACCAAACCCAAAATGCACCCAAGGTACATTGCCACTAAGTTTGAAGTTAATCTGGATGACACTTTTGGAGAAGAAGTCGAAAATGTGAATAAGCATTAGAATGCTCATTGACTTCCATAGTAATTAATAAAAAGCTGCATTGACCGGTAAGTACCCGAATTGAAAAAATCGTTATAAATAAAAAAATCCACAGCATTCCCACGTAGCGTACAACTTTGTTTGACCCTTCTACAAGGAACATATCCACCATGTTTCAGCTCTATCTGAGTGACGGTTCTGGAGAAGAAGTGGAAAATACCTCTAACACACAAAAATTCATAAAAAAATTAGAAAAAAGTTGCAGCACCACCTGGTGAACAAATTAAGAACTAGGAGTCCTAGGGAGTGTTCCTGTGTGATATCAAAGCAATTGGGTATGCGGTTTCAGAGAAGAAGATTTTTTAAGATTTGTCCAAAAAAAAAGAACAAAAAAAAAAATTCATTTAAAATAAAAAAATCACTGGAGCGTGACCACTTGAACAACCTGGTGGAAACCCACCCAAAGTACATTGCCACCAAGTTTGAAGTTAATCTGGATGACACTTTTGGAGAAGAAGTTGAAAAATGTGAATCAGCATTAGAATGCCCATTGACTTCCATACTAATCAATAGGAAAGCTGCATTGACCGCTAAGTACTCGAATTGAAAAAATCATTAAAAATCAGGAATCTGCAGCATTCCCACATCGTGAGCAACTTTGTTTGACCCTTCTACAAGGAACATATCCCCCATATTTCAGCTTAATCTAAGTGACGGTTCTGGAGAAGAAGTCGAAAATACCTATACTACACAAAAATTCATAAAAAATTAGAAAAAAATTGCAGCACCACCTGGTGAATAAATTAAGAAATAGGAGTCCCAGTGTGATATCAAAGCAATTTGGTGAGGGGTTTCAGAGAAGAAGATTTTATAAGATTTGCCCAACAAAGAACAAAAAAATTCATTAAAAATCCAAAAATCAATGGACCATGACCATTTGAACAAACTTGGTAGAGACCCACCCAAGGCACATTTCCACCAAGTTTGAAGCAGATCTAGCCTGCGGTTTTGGAGTAGAAGTCGAAAATGTAAATTGTTCACGACGGACGGATGGACAGACAACGGCCAGACGGCGGATTTTGAGACTATGGTATGAGCTCAGGTGATATGATCACCTGAGCTAAAAATTGGTGGGTAGAGCAAGACATTCCAAAAACAAGAGACCCATGGGCCTTATGCTTTGCCGATACATAAACTGATACCACCATCAAAAAATGATTTCCTGAAAACCATTCCCTCAGTGACCTAGAGAAATTAATCAGGGTCATCCATATTAATCAATATCAAACTTCTGCCTGATAGAGACTTGTGGTACATTTGATATCATTACACTTATTATCAAGATATTGAATTAGATGTACTTTTCTTGTGGTTAATGACCTTGAAAAATAGGTTAAGGTCACAAAATTATTGGGTCACAGTGACCAAAAAAGTAGGTCACCAAGTAGTTTTATTTACAATGTCCTTAAGTGCAATTTTGATCTGGCGGGTCAATTTTCTCTGCCATAATTGTCCAAGTTATGTCACTACAAAATCACCTCTTCCAACTTTACAGGCCTGGTGACCTGTGAAGAAAAGGGTCAAGGTCACTGATATTACATAACATATTAGCATTGGACATGATCTATATATCATATAAATTTGGCATGTCTAATTCAATTATTTTTGAGATACAGAATTTTATATCTTTCATTTTAACTCCTAATTTCTGTGAAAGTATAGGTGGCACTACTAGTATCACTTGCAACTGAGATTTTTACCTCCTCCACAATCCCACTAAATTTCATGAAGATCCATAAAAATTCAGGATGCTGGATTAGCCTCAAGATTTTCATTTTTGACCTATATATTACGATACTGGTGTCACCAACACTCTTGTCCATTCGACTTTCATACACTTTACTAGTCTGTAATGTGGGCCGCAAAAACTCCAGGATGCAGTGCATTCACAAGATCTTCACATTGTGACCTCTATATTCTAACTGGCCATTGTGACCTTGACCTTAAGACTCCCATTAAAAAATTATGGCTCAGAATGTGTGTCCCCACATGCAGGTGATCATACAGGGTCGGTTTGTTCAAATTGGATAACTTGTAGACTTATTGAAGAAAAACCATAAGTTTGGAAAGGGTTTAAGCACGTCTTCAATTGCAATTTTGAACTGGGTGCTCAATTCTCTGCTATTGATGTCCAAAGTAATACCCTGCCACTATAAAATTGCCATTCAACTTGGTAGCTTAACAAAAATGGCTATGGTCACTGATATTATTAGCATGGGACATAAGCTATATTTTAAAACTGTTTCCGTTCTGGCAATTTGTGTGTACAAAAGACTACCTTGTTTTAGGCACCGGCCAAAGGCATCATTATGCAAATTTGATGGAACTTCACCTCAGAAACCACCAGGAAAGCCAGCATCCATTTGAACCAGTAGTTTTATTGATGATCATAGCATGAAAAAACATTTCCACTCTATTGCACTTCTGATCCTATAAATTGCTTAATTCAATGCTTTTTTTTTGAGATGTTGAATTTTAGACCTTTCCACAGATTTTGGCTCCTAATTTCCATTAATTGTAGGTGGTGCCACAAGCATATGCAACAGAGATTTTGATATCCTCCTCAACGCCACTGAACTTCATGAAGCTACATCAAACATGAAGGGTGGTAGAGTAGTTACAAAATTTTCACCCATGGATTACATAATGCTCTAGGTGGCACCACCAATATCGAACTCAACCTAGATTTTCATACACTTTATTATAAGTTCCGAAAGTTATATGGGGCAATTTAAAAACTGTGAACTGGATCGCAATCACAAGCAAAAGTTTACAAATGGACAGACTTCAGAGATTGCACGTGCTCTGCGACCAATGGTCAGCCGAGGCAAAAACTCACCACAGTGACACTTTGTGTATGCTGGTACAGTGGTACCTGCTCTAAAGACCACCTCCCATGAAAGACCGCCATTTCAAGACAATGGCCTTTAATTTCATTGTAAGCTTACCTGCAGTGAAAGACCACCTGCCATATTTGACCCCTTTTGTCTGGCGTCAAGGGTAGTCTTAAATAGCAGGTACCACTGTATGATGTGCAGGTCATTCAGTTTTTGTAATGTCTATGAAATGCAATGTAAAATGGCAGGGTACAGAGAGTAGTTCATATCGGAGTTACAGTGAAACCTGACTTCAAAACCCCCATTTTCTGGATTTTTTGTGTAGTATTCTTTATACCTGCTATGAAAGACCACCTTACATGAGAGACTACAGTTTGGTCATCCCTACGAGTGATGCTTCACATCAGGTTTTACCGAACATGTAGATGGCCCACTAAGCAATCCCATTACACTGTACGGTCATCCTGTGGAATTTCCTGCCTGTACACTCGAGAATTAGACAAAGAACTGAACTCCAAATGTATATATTTCAATATCATAGTACCTTTATTTGAAATCATAATTGGATGAACAGTTTGCTTGTACACTGGTTTGGATAGGAAAGGACATACAGCAAAACCACTGCCCTAAACCTGTACTATTTATAACTGTTTCCCTTCTGGCAATTTGTATGTACAAAAGACTACCTTGTTTTTGGCACAGGCCAAAGGCATCATTATGCAAATTTGATGGAACTTCACCTCAGAAACCACCAGGAAAGCCAGCATCCATTTGAACCAGTAGTTTTATTGATGATCATAGCATGAAAAAACATTTCCACTCTATTGCACTTCTGATCAATACATACAATACGTGTACATTAAACATTAGGTCCTCAAAATCTTTTGTGACAAGCTGCTTTCTATCATCTGGAAACACAAAACACTCAATAATTTTTTACTTCTACTTCATAGCATTTATATTATGAATATCCCATCAGCATGTTTTGATGAGAGGTATTGTTCATGGTTTTTCTTAATAACTTCAGAATGGGCTTTCTACTTCATTGCACCACCAGATGCCAAATTATGCTGCAAAGCCTTCCTTCCCTGGCGAGTGTTCGATTGTTCCCAAGAGTCTGCCTTTTCAGCCCTTCTCAACACAAGCTATGGGGTCAATTTCAAAAGCTGTGGTTGGTAATTTTTACTCGCCCAAATACGTGAAACCTCCTTCTGATGACACTATGTATTTCCTGCAAGATGTGTCCGCTATTTGAATATGTCAGATAATGAATCAAACAGCACAGGAACTGCACTTTAATTCCTGCAAAAATAATGTGAAGTGAAGATGTCCAATATCCCAGTGTCTTTAAAATGAAGCTTCACTGTAAAAGATGACTCAGGTACCCACAGTATGCATCCATGAACTTAGCTTAGCACAACATGAAGACAGTATAATTGTATCATCTGGCAAATGCTTTGCCTGCTAAATGGTGTTCTTGGCAGTAATTAACCTCTCCCCGCCCCCCCCCCCCCTCCCAACCACCACCACCACCACCAGCAACAGACCATTGCCCTGCAAGAAAGTCTGCTTAGGAGGCAAGCAAATACTGGGAAAAAAAGTCCCAAACGCCCATTTTGTAAGACCTGCAGTCTTTGGGTTTGAACTGCCAGATCTGATCATGTAATTCTTGCAGACATTGTTTTTGAAGTTTTAATTAAGTCTGTTGTCCCTACCCACTGCTCTTCTCAACAAAAAGAAAGTAAAATATAGTCGGACAAAATACATATACATACAAAAGTTGGGACCCACTTTACATAGGGTCAAGAAGGCATCGACTTTACAGTGGGGTAATGGTACACAAAACAACATCCATTTGCTGTTTGCAGATATGTAACTAGTTACCTCTGTGTCCCGTCACTCCATAAAAAAATACTCTAAAAAGTGGGCTGTGCAAAATGACAAAGTACCAATAAAAATAACAGCTATAGCAAGACCACGCCCATTTTATGTCATCATCCGACTCTGCACAAATTAACTCCCAATACCACTGACACATATAGGAAAATTAAAACTCAACACAAATAATGGCTGTAAAACAGAACTAGACAACCTACCATAGGCAGAATTTGCATATATATTGTGTGATGCACATCTCAGAATTCTGCAGTGTTCTGATTTACAAGTGTAATGTGACTTGTTCCTTTTTTTAATGGGTTTCACAAGCGTGAAATATTTATTGCTAAGGTTTGACCTCTCTTCACAGCTGGAAGTAAATGGTCATAACTGGTCTCTTTAAATACCCATCGCAAAAGATCAATTTTGCTGTTCTGCAAAACCATACGTAATTTCCCCCAAGAAAGACACACAGTTAAATATAAAACAAAACACAATTTTTATACTCCTCACCCACCAGAGTATAAACACTACCCCTTACTGGCACATCAAAAGTACAAAATATGCTCAACACAAGAATACAGCATGTTTTTTTTTTAACAGCACAAGTACTAAGCCCTCAGTGCTTCTGGACTTTGAATGCTATTTTTTACCTACTTTACTGGCAACGTAACAGCCACATTGTCCATACCCCTCCCCTTTCACCTTGACCTTTTTCTATTGCAAGAAAATTCCTAAATACCTACCATATGAAAGCCAAGCTTCCAAAACACAGATAAAGCACTTCCACTTGTTTCTTTGGAATTGTTTTCTGTTTCATGTATTCATTTGACCGAACTGTACAACGAATACTATACAAAAACATGAGCGCTCTTCCTGCAGATGCTTTGCTGTAAGTTACCTGCTGACTTTGCACGGCTCCATAACTCTTGTTATCTCATGTAACCCTCAGGATTAGAAATTTTTGGATCTTGTTAGCCCCATGTTCCAATTTCCTTGCCCATCTAAACAAATCCTATTCAGAATACCCAAATTTCTGGTTGTCCCCAGGGCTAGTACTTGGGAGATTTAACTTGCCCCAATTCAAATCTGACTTGTCCCAGGCTAGTAGACATGCAAATTGTAGAGCCCTGCTTTGGTATTTACACAACCTTGTTTCCAGCCAAAAAATGCAAAAGTAGATCCACTTTTGATCTGCTTTTCCCCCACTTCTTATACATTAAGGGAACTGTCTCTAACAAAAATATATCCACGCACCCTACAGGAAGTTCTGACTTGTCGCAGATAATATTATCACAATCTTCACAAACCTCTGTTGACATACAAGTAAGATAAGCTCCCACAAAACATGAATACTGCTTTTACTTCCACCAGTGCCTGTCAGGACAAATGTTGTTTAGTACAAAGCAAAGTTTGAGCAACCGACAAATATGTTGTGCCCAGGGAATGCTGAATACAGAGAATTATCTACAATAAGCATGTCTGTACAAATACATCGGTTCAGTGCATAATGTAGTCCTTCATTATTTTTTGAACTCGTGAATTGGGATCCCTGTGTGGTACTCAGCCCACATTTGCGTGACTGGTGCCCACATTAAGATCTGGCGCGACAAAACCTCGAAACACACACGCATTCACACATATATACACATTGTAGCAACAACTGGTATAATAAATGTAACCTCATTTACAATCACAAGGGATATCTCCAAAAGAAACTTTTCCATATGTCTACAGAAAAGCTCTCCATAATATACATTGTATTATATATATATATATACACTTTAGATTACCCTTCCAAAGAGGTTCAGTTACTTTAAACTACAACATAACCTACTTGTTAGAAAATTCTTTTTACAGGAACTGTACACATATTTTCAAACATATGACTCAACCTTTGAGGTTGCGTGTACTCTTGTATCCACCAGCAAGATACCCTTTTAATATTACACTCTGAAACAGAGCAAGTGTGGTTTTTTAACGCACATAGAGTACAAGGCTTTGATACTAGTCTTCCAATCACAACATGTTCCCTTGTACCACAATTATTGTTCAAGCCTCATCTCATCTTGTTCCAATAACCAGCAAGGGGCCTTGGAGCCATTGTAAAATGCCTACTTTTCTAATTAGTACAATAAGTAGGCTCAAGAGGTTGGGTTCATGATCAATGTACATTTTTACCAAATCTGATAAATGCTGGTCAATATCGGGGCAAAAATCAACACGTTTACTTTCTTTACTGGGGCAGGAGTTTATAGATAGAACCCTACCCAGTGTATGGATGTGAAAATGTTGGCAATTTTGAATGACCCTAACTACAATTCAAAACAACATTAAAACATTACAGAAAAGACAAATCAACTTTTGGTTTAGACACATTTCTGATCTGAATGAAGTTGACAACTTCAGCCAAGTTAAACTGACAATCGAATACACAACATTTTGAGATCTTAACAGCCAAGCATCTATTTCCCCCCATCAATATGAAACACTGTTAACCTACATGCAAGTGCCTGTGTCATCAACATTATCCATGCTTATCATCACATGGTATGTCACTCTTCTCCAATATACTTTGTACAACTGTTCGTCTTGTGCAATTGGTTCCATAAGCACAGGCCGACTTCCAAGAGTGTCAGATTGGGCCTGCAAATTAAGTTTGTCGAATCCTGTATTGCACACCATGTTCAACCAGTGTACAAACATAGTGTTTCTTTCCCTCTCTCTCTTTCTGTCAGTCAATTCAAACTTACTGAAGTTTCTGTTTGGGGTATTTTCTTTCTGATCTACCTCGAACCAGTCGAGGATACTTAACAGTGGCAGGGTCACAAGGAATGTGCTTGGTCAGTACCAGACCTTAGTTTTACAAGCACATTTTCCCCCAAATGATCCCCTAACAGGCAATTTGTAGCATATCCAACACCTGCAAACTACTCTACCTGGAGGAATGCACTATTCCATCTCCTCTGCGGGCTGTGACCCCACAGTTGTTGTATCCTAAGCATCCTGTGGTACTACTTGTTGTTTGTCTCATCCAGTCGTACTACTTGTTGTTTGTCTATGTTTCCACTTGTCACATTTTCCTCCATAATAACCATAAAATTGTTATAATGTGTTCCAAGTCCTCAAACCCTCATTCTGGCTTCATGGTGGGGGCATACGTGGGTGCATGGGCATCCTCATTGGAGGAAACGTGGGAGGAGGGAGTGGCAGCAATGGCGTTTTCTTCTGTGGTGTAAACTGAGCCTCATCTGGTGGTGACCTCATTTCCCCTTCCTCCAGTGAGTCCGAGTCTGTGTCAAATTTGGTTTTGGGATCTATGTCAACAGTGATGGTCTCTGTACTGCTGCTTGGCGTGTAGTCCTGGTAGATCCGTTCACCCCAATGTCTGTATTCTGTGCAAGAAAATATCAAAAATTTTATTTTACTTATCCATTTAACTCTTTGCCAAATTTTGGACTGAGTTAACAGCTTTTCTCTGGAACTAGAGGCATGCTGGTACTGGAATGAAAGGTCTTTTTACAAGGCATACGAATCTGAGATCCTAATGATAATCTAACTAGTTTGAGTTTAATACATCGACTTTAGATGTGACTGGCACTGAAAGGGTTAAAAAGAAAACGTCTAGTGTTTTATGAAGGAGCCATCATGTGCCACCTGGTGTCAGACCAGGTAAGTACTCAGTGATCATAACTATGGCATCTTACTTGTCAGTATGAAAATGGCAGGCTCCTCCATATCAAATTCATCTCATTATCATCAGTGATATT
The DNA here is from genome assembly GCA_964020975.1 of Hermodice carunculata. Classification (NCBI taxonomy): domain Eukaryota; kingdom Metazoa; phylum Annelida; class Polychaeta; order Eunicida; family Amphinomidae; genus Hermodice; species Hermodice carunculata. The sequence continues at coordinate 90,206,597 of OZ026622.1, forward strand.
ACATCTAAAATACACAACAGTTTTTCTTCACTTCTCTCTGTGGACTACATCTACAGCATTATAAACAGGGGACAACTTGCATCATTGTGTTACAGACAAGTTTAAACATCCACTGTTAATTTGTAACAGTGGCCCTTTCATTGTTCTAAATTAACCCGATACCAGTTGTATATCTGGCTCCTTCCTTGCGATTAACGCTTTTCTGCTTGAATTACGACTGAGCCAACAAGTTTCCTTGGCATGGGTAACATTATCCTGATAGGTTTCATTTACAATTCTCGTTCAAAAAGTTTTTCATTACTGTTTTCGTTAGCTTAGTCCACTGAAACAGACAATAGTTGACTACAAACTGCTTTGGGCCGTTTTAAGGGGCAAAAGGTTTAAACACAAAATGTCAGGATGTTTTACTGCAGTATCATACCTAACTTACCTGTATCAACTAAGGCAGGAAGCATTTACTTATATTGATGATTTACTAGATTAATAATGGACCATTTGCTCTATGTATCTCTGCTGTACCCCAGTGCATCTTCGATGACCAATCCCTGACACAACATACATATAAATTGTGCCTCCATGGGCATACATGTACATACAAAGGAAAAAAAAGTACATACACAGACTGAGTTAAAACTTGCTGTGGTTGGCTTGGATACATCTCATGACGTAGGAACAGGTACAAATCGGACAGCATGACCATACAAAGTCAACCACATCACAATAAATGCCTCATTCACCCATTACTTAATACTTGCAGAAACACCTGAAGACATTTTGAGACCCCCTGTGGTATCACCCCAACCTACTCACCAGGAATGACGGGAGCATCCTCTGGGCCAGATTCCTTGCTCATCAAAGTCTGCGAGAACTTGGCAGGACTGATCACGCCAAGTCCATGCCTGGCATAAACCTGGGCTATAGGGCAGCTCTCTGGCATATCTATAAGCAAAAAAAAAAAAAAAAACTGACATGAGACTTTAAATACATCTCATACATTGCTAGGCCTCAATGATGTTACACTCACCCACAAAACAGCCCACTTTGGCCACAGGCCAGTGTTTCCCTTAACACAAATGCATGTATATGATGCATAGAAATTAATGGTGAGGTAGCTGGATGCTCATATGATCTACTTGAATAATTAACGCCAATGATTAGTCACCTGGACCAACAGGAGCACAGAGATTGCTCCGATTGTCACTTCCATCCAGGTCTGGACAATGGCTCCTTTGTGATAGCCCGATATCATGATAAAAGCAACAAATCTTGCTGTTCTGATGCCATCAAAGTGTAAAAACTGAAATTTTTGTTGAATTAAGACTCAGAAAGTTCTAATGAAGCTTTCTCTTGCAATTGTGAGTGGTTCAGAAGGCAATTCACTGTACGTTCTGTACTAATGCAGGCGCAGTCTTGTGCCAACTCCATTTGCACATCGGAAAATTGTTCTTGCAAAACATATAAGCTTTGTCTACAATAAATCCAACCACTAATCACAAATAAGTAATACAGTAAGCAGGATAAGAACATTTGATGCTGTGGAAATATATTATATGTGGTAACCGTCGTTTCAACACATCACAGCTGAACAAATCAGTCCCACTTTGTAGATGTATGAAGCATGACTTTTGCCATACTGTTGCTCTGGGACACTGAATGGTCAGCACTGTGTATGCCCCAACTAGCTTTCCAAGAGTTAAAATCTTTTTTTCATTGCCCCTTTGAACACTTTTTGTGGCATCCATAAACTCAACACATTCAAATTCAGGTTGTCATTTTCAGCACATATATTTTTGTGACTGCATAACATATTGTTTCATTTTACTTCGCACACGGAGGCCTTTACAGTGATTAAACTGAAAACTCATCTTAAATGACACAGCTATATGACACGTTCACTTAATGAAAGAACTTCAAAAGGATGTCAAGTAAATGTTCTTTGTTCAGTGTTGTTACAGGATTGATGATTTTTTTAATTCATTCAACTCTTTAAGTGCCAAATTTTGGCCTCAGTCAACAACTTTTCTTGGCACACATCGGGCACAATGCGCCCAATGCGCACCGAGAAAAGCTGTTGACTTAGGATATTTTCTATGGAAATACAGGCATGCTGGTACTTGACTGAAAGATCTTTCTACGAGGAATACGAATGTGAGATCCTAATGATAATTCAGACTTGTTTTACTTTAGTAGATCGACTTTAGACGTGATGGGCACTAAAAGAGTCAATTATTTTATTTACTTATTTTTCAATTATCAGACAACTGATTTTACAATTGAGGACAGAAGGTAACACAATCATGAGTCTCGAGTCAGATTTGATGAACTCACCACTAAGCAAGTAGAAGTGTCGGTGCATGGATGCATGTTTCTGTTGAAGAGCTATCAGAACAGACATGTACTCTTCTGGTGGACGGGGATGATTGCCGAAGTCCTGTGCATTGAGGTACTCCACTACACCTTTGGCACTGTACATGTCCAGGATGCGACCCAACTCTCGAGATTTCAGCTTCCTGTAAAACGTAAACATACACGTACATGTAAAATAAAATGTACACCATTTTTTTCTTTCATTTATAACACAGAGGTCTGTACTGGCAGACAATTTCCGACAGGTCAATTTCTTTGCAAGTTTGTTATATTAGAAAACGGTACTGCATCAGCAAAACTGAGGTCAATAAATCAGCCTGCCCTTGACTTGATTCATTAAGATTCTAAACAAGAAATCCTGCTGTACATTCTATTTGTATCAAACACTGTAAATTGCTTTTAATTTTGCAGTTTTCTTATTTTCCCTATTTCACTGATGACACAAAACTGTGCTAATAAAAATACAGTGAAACGGTATTTCAACATTGTTTGAATAGGCATTATGCCCCAAATAGTGAAATAAAACTACAGTGAAATATCAAAAATAGACAAACTGTGAAAATTTAAACACATCAACAAAAACAAAAAAAAACAAAAAAAAACAAAGAAAACAAAAAAAACCCCCCACACAATTTACAGTATTCTCTTTCTATGCACATCTTTTAAGGTAAGTTTCCCTTTTGAAAATATTCATAATTATATGGCTCTTGTCTGGTCCTAGGTCACAAATATAATGCCTGAGGCAGCACACTTCATTTTCTCAGTTTTATTCTGCCATATCTACTTCAAGTTGGAAGTACAAAAAGGAATTCAAAGATCCCCATATGCTATAGGCCATTTCTACAACACTTGTACCATGGACGGACAGTGCCATCATAAAAAACTCACATGAACACAAAAATGTAGAAAAAATGTGGTTCTTTCCACTTCCAAGATCTAATGCACCAGCAGTTCATTACATTTCCTCCTCTTAATTCATAGAACTTTATTTGCACAGTTTATTCATGGAAATTTCCAAGCATAAAATCAGCAACAAACTAAAATCCTGCAAAAATTAGGCCAAATCTTGATGTACCTGTTGCACCCAAAAAAACCTGGCCAAACTCAATACGAAGTACTTTTTTGTCCTAAATACAACCAACGTAACCCTTTCAGCACTACATAACAGGTTGAGTATACAGCTTTGTGGTTCTCATTGGGCATATTTTCTGGAAATATAGGCATGCTACTACTTGACTGAAAATTCTCCTTACAAGGAATCATAACAGTACTTCAGATGAGCATTTATACTACTGTTGTGATTAGCACTGAACAAGTTAAATAAGAGGTTATTATATAGTATATTGAACAGGTTGAAAGCATGGACCTACCTAGTCTCGTCAAGCTGATCTAATGTACAGGTTCGCACTTTGAAGCTCCAGTTGACCCCCTCTGCCATTTGCAGCTCCATATATTCACAGATGTCCACCAATGTGTCTGAAATTAACATGCATAAAATGTGCTATTGACATACTTTCAAACAAAATAAGGTGGTAATCAGGAAAATTTCATTTTCCATTTACGTTCAAATAATGAACTTTAGCACAAAATTGACCCATCAGAAAGCTCCTATTTAACAACAAAGTTATCTCTTTTTGTTCCCACTGAACACTGACTATGTATATCAACATGGGTGTCAGAGCTCCTAGCTTGCAAAGACTGAAAAGCACTGAAAATAAGAGCTTTCCCCAATACAAAATGATGGGATTTCAATAGTTTCCAAACTGAATTCTGTCTGAAGACTGAAGTTTGACACCCATGTATCAATCAATGGCTATAGCCCATTTCCAGGGTCCGATTCAGATAGCTTTCTGGGACTTGGGATTTTTTTACCAAACCAAAACTTTCCGGCGGCTTTTCAAGAAAGCAACAAGTAAATACCTTGTGCCATCGTACAAACCTTGGTTCCATGATTATTCATTTCTGTTTCACACCTTGTTTCTTCTGTGTCACGTGTTTAGCACACTCATCTGTCTTTATGAGGTACATGTATGGCAAGACTACTACACTTATATTGTCAAAAACAAGTTTACACCATGCCACATCTCTCTCCTCTCCTCCTCTCTCTCTCTCTTCTAGTTTACACCATCGCTCTCATCCTCTCCTCTCTCCTCTCTCTCTCCTCTCTCTCTCTCTCTCTCTCCTCTCTCTCTCTCCTCTCTCTCTCTCTCTCTCTCTCTCCTCTCTCTCTCTCTCTCTCTCTCTCTCTCCTCTCTCTCTCTCATCTCTCTCTCTCTCTCTCTCTCTCTCTCTCTCTCTCTCTCTCTCTCTCTCTCTCTCTCTCTCTCAAATATTACAAGGCAGTTTCTCATATGAAACAGTGGGTACCATGGCTCTCACTGAAATAGTTTTCCCATTACTTCTTTGTTAAAAGTCCCTCTGTTATAACTTAAAGGTGGTTTTGCTATAACACAGTATACCCTGTGGACCACAACACCAGCGTTATAAAGAGGGAGCACTGTATTGCTCATGTTTTACTGATTTCAGATTTAAAATATAGTTTGTACCCGATGCTAAAATGGACAGACTTTTGTCCCCTGGTACTAAGGAAACTCCTTTGTATACATATATTTTGTGTCAATCATTTAAGACGTGAAAAGTATTCCAATACCTGGTGTTATAATGGACAGAATTCTGTCATCTGGTACCAGGACACCTCCTTTTTCCATTATGAACTTGTAATTGCGATGCTTTACATCAAACACACTCTCGTACAGGGCAAAACGCACATTGGGGTGCTGTTTCAGCTTGAGCAAGTTGGGGATGCGCTCGATCTTATCCTGGTCTTTCATGTGGATGAGGACCAGGGGTTCCATATCACTCAGGTATGGCATTAGACTGATGTTGAATGGATCAAATGGTTTGGCACCCATGAATAGTAGGAACCTCTGAGAACATACAATAAAGAAAACACTATTTAGATTATCACACTCATGCTGATTATGGTACAGTGAAACCCCATTATAACAATACTCACATATCCGACATATTCCGTATAATGACATGAATTTTCATGGGAAAAAGTTTATTTTCTTTAATTTTTGACTAATTTATCTGACATATTAAGTTATCCCACACATTTCTTCGGGAACACATGGTGTCATTATGACGAGTTTTCACTGTATTCACATTTCTGTACTGTGACAAGTACCAGTTTATTGGGAAGAAACTGTCCCAAAATGTATTGGATACTTTTATAAATACTTCACAGCAAATCTCAGTTATGCTCAGCGAGACATTAAAAATTAATAAGGAAGAGGAGTTTCTCAGGAATATTTTGACAACTGACATGGAGAGGTTTTTCTTCTTTTTTCTTGTGTAACCCTTTCCCACTCAAACTGGCCAAAACCGGCTGGTGGTCAAATGTCGTCTGCTTAAGTGTTTTCAACTAATTTCAACAGTTATGAAATTTGACTGAGAAATGTACATGAGACATATCAAGATCACATGCCCCAGGTCAACAGCTTTCCTTGGCATGGGTTGGGCACTTAGTGCCCAACCCATGCCAAGGAAAGCTGTTGACTAAGTCTTAATTCAAGGGGAAAGGGTTAACTGTTGGTCCCCAGATGCTTCTCAGGCTTCATGGAGCTCCCAAGTAAGGCACAAATTACTGCTGAAATGGGTGCAGTGCAATTTTCAACTAATGCAGTGGGTCCAATTATCAGAACCATCTATTATGACTTCATTGTTCTACAATTCTATAGAAATTGCAAGAATACCTCATTCACTCCAAAAATAATGTAATTGAACATACTAAAATTCTGCCTTTCGCTGTGTCATCCATTTTTTTCACAGCCAAAACTTTACCATGAGGTACTTGCTAGAACAATTCGGTTACAGTAAATGAAGGTACGTACCACTATACTCATACAGATGGCTTCCTCCTGGTTGAAGACATACATTCTGATGTTTTTGGCTGGTGCATCCTGGGAATTGTTAGACTCGTCTGACCCAAGAGTCACCCTCCTAGTCATCACACCACGTTTGTCTGGATCATCAAGAGGTCTTCTATGCCATGGTGGTTCTGGCCCTCTCATCCTAAACCTTGGATCCATGTGTGGCAAGAGTGGCCCTCTTGGTCCACGAGGTCCTGGAAATGGTGGACGGAATGCAAATGGACCAGGACCTCTTGGTCCAAATGGCCTTGGAGGCCTCATAGGGCCCATCCGTGGTCCCATAGGGTGACGTGGTGGCCAAGGCATGCGAGGTCCCCCAGGTGGGGGAGGACCCCGAGGTGGAGGCCCATGCCAGTTATCTGGGTAGTCTTCTTCCTCAGTTTCCTCCTCTTCCCACTCCTCTCCTTGTTCCTCCTCACTCTGGCTCCAGCTGTTGCTGCGTTGGTCCCAGTAGCCCTCATACCCCTCCCAGCCCCACTGGTGCTGCTGAGGTGGGTGCTGAGGGGGAGCATGCTGATGCTGACCTGAGCTGCTGTCTCCTTCTTGGCTCCCACTGTAGGACCCTGAATATGGACTAGCTGCATACTCAGCTGGTGGCACTGGTGGGTACTGCCCAGGGTACTGTCCAGGGGGCATACTATATGGGTACTGTCCGTCTTGACTCTGACCATACTGGCCCATAGCATATTGGGTTTGCTGCCCATTTGTACTTTGTTGAGTACCATCCTGTGGATATCCTGGGTATCCTGGATAGCCAGCAGTTGGAATGGGAGACTGCTCTGGAGCTGGACTTTGGTCTTGGCTGGGAACTGAGGGTGGGGTATGTGCTGGTGTGTGAGTTTGAAACTTGGCTTGTGCATACTGGTATGCATAATAGGCTGCCATGTCTGTATGTGAACCAGAACTGCTGTTTGCAAAAGATGAAGTCTGAAGGCTGGCCTTGTATGCAGCTTCAGCTGCCTTGAAGAGGGCCTGCTGGTCTGTTGGGCTTGTTTGTTCTGCAAGCAGAGGTGCTGTCATGTGTTCCATCTCTGGTGGATGAGGAGGAAGTGGTGGCGGTGCCTCCGAGAGTAACGATGACGACTCACTGGGTGGTAAGGGTGGCTGGTCTGTTTTGCTGGGTAATGTTGGCAGTGGAATGCTGGACAGATCCAGTGACGTGGCCTGTCTGTTAGCCTGTGCAATGGTGGTGGTCAAGCTGACAGAAGTTTGTTGTGGCATTGGAGGTAGAGGAGCAGAAACAGCCGGCAAGGATGGCATGGGTGGAGACAAAGTAGTGGTCACACTAGCAGGCACCGGGGGAGACATATAGTGTGCTTGAACCGATACAGATGCAGAGACATAGTGGGACTGACGAGAGGCAGGTGGAGGCATGGGTGCTGATACAGGAGGCATGGGTGCTACTGCAGGATGAGGCATGGGTGCTGATACAGGAGGAGGCATGGGTGCTGCTGCAGGAGGAGGCATGGGTGCTGCTGCAGGAGGAGGCATGGGTGCTGCTACAGGAGGTATGGGTTCTGCTACAGGAGGAGGCATGGGTGCTGATACAGGTGGAGGTATGGGTGCTGGTACAGGAGGAGGCATGGATGTTGATACAGGTGGGGGTATGGGGGGAGATCCAAAGGATGGCAAAGGAGTCGATGCAAAATATGGTGCAGGTGCTGATACAGAGGTAGGCATGACAGCAGATACGGGAGCAGGCACTGCAGTGGGCACTTGCACCTGGGTCGATCCTGGCTGAGTTTGGTGCCCCATTGTAGACACTGCTTCTGGTTCACCTACCTCCATTGCACTAGGTATGTAAGCACTGTCTGCAGCTGATGGTGTAGGTGCAGGCACAGTTGCTGTCAAGCCAGATGATGCAAGAGTCGCACGCAGTTCCATTTTTTGTTTCAGTTCATTTGCCCTTTCCCTTGCAGCCTCAAGCATTTTAGCCATTTCATTTGCCCGGTCTTTTGGCTGACTGGCTTTTTGAACTTTTTCTGCCAAGTCAGCACTCTCCTTGTCCTCTTTAATGCAATCAGTGGTAATCAAAGGTTCTTTTGAGACATTTATGTCAAGCATGGTTTGGTCAAATGTGTCTTCATCAGGACTTTTTACTGCACCATCCCCTGTTTCCATCAGACTAGAAAATGAACCCTGAGATGTTTGTTTGCTCAACTGTATTTGAATAGCATAAGATTTGCCACCTGTCTTGTCAGGTGTTGTCACGTCTAGCTTGGCTTTCTTTGCTGCTTCACTTTCGGGAAGATCCAGACTTTTCCTTTTCATGTCAGATGGTGGTTCCACTTTGACAAATGCCTCCTCCATGCTGGTACCAAGAGCTGCTCCACCTGCTACTGCCACAGCTGTACTTTCCGACTTTGAACTAATTTTTTCTTTAGCTTGGCCCTCAGAAAGCTTCCGAAACACTTCTCTTTGACTATTAAGTATTTCCTGTCTTTCTTTTCTTTGAGCTTCAAGGATCTTGTGCTGCTCTTCCAACTTCCTCTGTTCCATAAATATTGCCCTTGTATTGTGAGACAAGGCAGGCAAATGATCCCAAGTCTGATTTTTTGTTACTGTTAATGCTGTAGGCTGCACTGGAAAACCCATCTCGTGCACCATTGCATTGGTAGCTTTGTAAAATTTATCCAGCATGGTGTATAACAATCTGTCTGTTTTCATGCTTTTAGCCAGTTTTATTTTGCCTTGGCATGTTTGTTCACTGATCTCATCCTCCAGTTCATCCAAGAAAGATAAACTAGATGAGTCATCCATAAAGTCACTGTGAAGTTTCTGTGCTTCTGTCATAGCAGGTGGTCGGAATAATGTTTTTATGGCCTTAGGAAAGGTCTTCTTGGCTGCAAGGGCAGGACTGAGCTTTTGCGGAGTTACAAGTCTCTCAGATGTCTCACTTTCAGAGGTTTCCCCTCTTGCTCTCTGTTCTGCATGGATTTTTGCTTTTCTCTTTGCTTCAACAGCTTGCCTGAATGCCTGGGTCAGGGCATTTCCTCTGCCGCGACCTCTAGCCTTTATCAAACTGCTCTTCATGGAACTTGTGCTTGCACTGATCGAGGAGTCTGTTATTGTTCCATCCTCATTAACATTCTGTGTTGGATCTATCATGCCATCGCCATTTGCCTTCCCTAGGTCTTGTTCTGCCTGCAGCTGGGCTTCTTCTGGAACTGATGCCAGTGGTGCCACCTGTGTTGCCTCCTCCACTTTGTCCTCCTTTGTGGCTGTTTCTGAACTCTCAGCATTAGGTGCTGGCAGCTGGCCACTAGGTGTTTGACATGTTATTGCTTCAGTTGAACTAAACAGGTCAACCTGACTCTCAGCAGCAGACTGCTGGGCTAGAGGGACTTCCTGTTGGACTGAGGATGCCTCATCCTGCAGCACTGACGAGACATCTTGTGTCTCTGCTGGTGCCACCTCAGGCTTCTGTTCTTGTATAATTCCATTGGCAGCTGTCACACTGCCATATTCATTGACTCCCTCATTTAGTTCAAGACCGTCTTCAGCTTTTACCATGGCACCATCAGTTTCACCCTGTCCCTTTGTGACTGCTTCTTTCTCTTTGTCTCCATTTGCTTCTGGACTTGTCTCTCTTCCGCATCTACTCTCATGATGGGCTAGCACAAAAGCCCAAGAGAAACAGTTCTCTGGTTCCAGTTTACGGGAATGAAAGTGCAGTGGATCGGGGAGATAGTCTTTATACTTTTCTAAGACATCTTCATTGAGGTAATGACCAATTCCCCACCAAGATGCATGCGGGTTTTCATTAATTCTACCAGGTGGCACAGTGGGATCGAAGAAAGGATCAAAGTTTGTCTTAAGTTCTGTTCCAAAGGGATCACACACTGTAGATGCATAACCGTCTTGGAATATGCGCTGTTCTCTCTTTTCCCTCAACTTTTTCCTCCTTCTGGCCAAATCTTTTTGCCTGCGACGAGCATATCTTTCATGCTCTAACTCCTGCCAAGTTTTGTACCTGTCACTGCTTTGCATAGGTTTTTCATTTCGAAGATTGTCTGTGGAACTTCTGCTTGACCTGCTGTCACTGTAAGTTGATCTACTATCCCTTCTAATAGGTCCATGTCTATCAACACTATAGGGTGCCAAAAATTCACATTTTTCTTTTTGTTCTGGTGTCTTATCACTTTTAGAGCTTGAGTCCTTTCTGCTTCGTGTTTTTTCCAGTGGTCTACTGCTTGCCTCCTCATTTGTAGTTTCCTCAGTATGATCCATTAATTCTTCTGTTGGATCTGTTGGGGAATACATCACAGTTTCCCTCTCTTTTTTCTTCTCCTCACTTGCCTTGTCTGGCTTGCACTCAGATATTGCACTGAGTTCCTTCTCAATGCTGGCAATTTGAGACTGCAAAATTTCCTCTCGTTCTTTTTTGCTTTTATCCTTCCTGTAACTTGGAGAACTTTTGCTGAGCTCTGACAAAGGCATGAACATTTTGCTTTGAGATTCCTTCCACATTTGATCATCTTCAACTGGTGGCACACCTCTCCTTGGAGGACTTGATCTCCTTCCAGATTCTTTCTTATTTCTTTTGCTTTTATCCAGCCCTGCATCTGATAGCAAGCTGTTCATATTCTGATCAAAATCCTCTGCAACTTTCTCCACTGTTTTCTCGACACCATCTTTCCCAAAACCTTTCCCAGAGTCTTTATCCAGCTGCCTCCGTTTTTCACCCATCGAGTCCAGGCTGATCTTGTCCAGCAAATCAGAGTCTCTCAGAGGTGATGTGGCACCAACAATGTATGTTCCTGTCTGTGCAGAATCTCCTTTTGAAAAATCCTTTCTACTTCTGGAACTAGAATCAAAGCTGGATACGTCACTTTCCTTTCTTTTCCATTTTGATCTTCTGGGTGGTGGTTCCTCTGACCATGTGTCTGAAGATTTTGCAGTTGGTTCACATTTTGGCACACTTTCTCCCCTTCCATCTTCCCCCTTTTCATCATCTTCAGTTTTATCTGTGTCTTTTCTTACTCTGGGTGATTCGTCATATTCATCATAGTCCACTGACGTTTCACTTTTCTTTTGTTGCTTTTTGTATTCTTTTGCTTTCTTTTTCTCTGAAGGGTGAGAAATCTCTATAGGTATCTTTTGCTCCAACACACTTACTTTTGAGACACCATTCTGTGCATCTAAATTGTTCTCTGTATGTCCCGCATCCTTTGAAGGCTTTGGCTCACTAGGTAGCAATGGTTTTGCTGCCAGGAAATCTAAGTATTGCCGAACCTGACGGAAGACCTGATCGACCGTCTCTTCTGTGCAGTTCTGTGGTGTACTGAACACATTTTGGGGGTCTGTTTTCACACTGTCTGCTTTCAGCAGCTGGTACACCTCCCCCCGGAAGTTGTCCATTGTCTCTTGTACTGTTTTATCAGTCTTCAGAGAGGGTTGTAGGCTACCAACAGGCGCATTTACTTTGGGAATTCCTTTTCCTAAAAGAAAACTATCTAATGGTTTTTCCTTCATCCAGTTCATCATAACATCCATTAGTGTTCGTTGTACCATTGGACTGTGAATAAATGAACTTTCAAATTGTGTTCTCATAGATAACGGCTTTAAGTGGGTTAAGTCCTCACTCAGGTTAATGTCATCCATATCAACATATTTCCCTTCACAGAGATGATCCAAACCTTCTTGTATTTTCCTTCTCTTGCTCTCAAAAAGGGCATCAATCTCGGGCATTTCTGGTATGTCAGTTTCTGCCATAAGTCGCTTAGTATATTTAGAAATGCAATGTAATTTTTCCCGTGTGGCACTCCATGTTGACTTAGATATACTTTCTTTTGCTTTACTTCGATCTCTTTCTGCACTTCTGTGTTTGCTACGTTTCTTCTCCTTCTTTCTCCCACACTTCTCTGGTTTACTCTTGTCCACATCAATTTCTCGTAGTTGAAAGGGAACAGGTTCTGGTTCGGTTGCATGTTTTTGCAAGATATGTGACAAAGGCTTTAAGTGACTTTTCGTGGCTGTGGCAGTAGCACTGCTTTCCTCTTCAGCAATGGCTTTCTGGGTGATGTATGACAATGCATTCAGATGGCCTATATTTGCTGTCAGAGGGACATGAGGTTTATCCTCATTCAATACTGGGTCTAACAGCTTCATCTCAACAAACATGGCCTTTTCCTGTTTCTTAAAGTCTGAAAACACTGAGTTTATTGTTTTGGTTGTCAGATCCAGTACACCATTAATGCTCTCGTTGGGTTTCTGTTTTGGTTCCTCAACAACGCTTGCCATAAGGGACTCAATTTCTGTTTCAAGTTTTATCGCAGTCCCTGTTTCAGTTTCTGTTTCTGTTTCATCCAGTTTGCCATGACATGCTTCATTTTCTTTCACTTTCAATGCCTCTTGCTTAGACAACTCTTTTTTATTCTGCTTTGCCTTTTCACTTTCAGGTTTTGGCTCAGAGACACCAGCTGCTTTCTCAGGCTCTGCAACTGCTGATTTTGGGGTCATCTTTTTAATTTTTCCAACATCTATTGGTTGTAACTTCATAGGTTTTTTAACTTCAGCTTTAGAAGTATCCTCCTGATTCTTATCTTTCTTTTTGCTGTGTGTTTTATCACCAGCAGGTAGTGCTTTGCAGTTACTTCCTTTAGTTGATGTTTGGGGGGCACTGCCAGTTGCGCCTTCTCTCTCAGGAAGCATATATTCATATGAATACTGTAGCCAACTTTGTACCTTTTCCTCTGAATCAGCTTCCACATGCAATGGTTCCTCCTCTGTTACCGAAGATTTCTCTGGTTCCATCGTCTGCTCATCCTGTGTTTTCTCAGCATCATGTACTTTATGCTCACCTGGAACATCTTTGGCAAGGCTAGACTTTGCTGATGGCCTGTGTACTTTCACTTTCAGTTTTGCAGACTTTCCAACCGGTGCTCGATCTCCGTCCAACCAATCATCTTCATCTTTACTGCTTGTTTCTTCCTCATTTTGTTGTTTTTGAGACACTCTTGGAGATGTCTGCCTACTGTTGACATTCCCTGCATTAAGGCTGTTCGATGCATTAGGTTTTGGGGTTACATAGATAGATGTTGAAGGTAGCTGTTTGCTGCGCCGTGGATCTCGAGATATCAGAATCTGGGTTTCAAGAAGCTCTGGAAGTGTTGATTCATCATTGGGGAAGTAACCTGCAAATGAAAGAACACTATTTGATGTGGGCACAAATGTAACTTTTCAACTTCATTTACCCCTTTTGTTTTGCAGATTAAACTTCTGACCACACAACTACACATGACCACAATGGTGAAAAATTTAAGAATCCTACAACACATCCTTTCAAAGAATATTGGTACAACACTAGTAACTTGCATGTATTCACTTTGGCAGTAGACATGTCAACATTCACAAAATATTTACAACTTGTAAAGCACTACAAAAACCATTCAGCAGTCTAGTATAAAATCTGATAAATCTGTAAAACATGAAACAAATTAATACTCAGGATGAGGTATAAATTGACCCCCCACCAGGCAAATGAATGAACAACAGGCCCATAGGCCTAATGATCTCCTGACTTTTAATCTGATGCCATCACCAAAAAGTCATTTTCTAAAATGCATTTCCTCTATGACCCTTAGAAATTAGTCAAGGTCATCCATATGATGCAACATCAAACTTCTATATGAACACACATTTGCTGCACATTTCATATCGTTTCCCTTATTCTGTATCGAATATACTGAATTAAATTGACAGTGTTTCACTTGTTTAAATATAAATTTGGTTTGTACCAGAAGAACACTTACTAATGTGACGTCTCTCAAAATCAATGGGATGATGGAGTCCGGGCCACTTTTTCCTTTTCCCCATTGTAATGTAGCTACTGGAAAGATCCTCCGAGTCACTTGAACTTGTGTCTTGTAGTTCAGTCAAAAAAGTGTCTAAACCAAGGCTGTGAGTTGTGGTTATACCGGCATGACTGAGGGGAGTGGGGGCAGGAGTATCCCTGTAACAGACAATAAAACTGTCAGCCATGTGGTATTCTGGGCTCAACAAAGTATGTATTATGAGGACTACAATACAGTGAAATCTCCTTATAACAACACTAAGATATTCAACATGTTTACTTGACGACACTACAAGTTTTGAGGGACTGAAAGAGTCAAATTCCTTTGCTACTTCACTCATTTATCTGACATTTTGCTTCAAACAGGTGGTTTCATTATAATGTGGTTTCACTGTACATGCTCGCTCAAGTTTTGCCTTTCCAGAATAAACAAATGCTGGAACAGTCAATACATGTTCATTATGTGCTGTAACTATAAATGAGGTTTCACTGTACACGCTCGCTCAAGCTTTGGCTCTCTAGAATAAACAAATGCTGGAACAGTCAATACGTATTAATCCTGTGCTGCAACTATAAATGTGAATCATAAATGAAGACAATCAACTAGCAAAGAAGATTTGCTTCAAAGCATATTTATCTGCATGCCTCCATAGGAATGTGTTTGCCTCGAATATTCAAACTGAAATCAGAAAAGCTACCTGATGGAAAACATGAAATTTAAGACAAAAACTGTAGTAAAATAAGGCTCTTGGCATGAAAAAATCTGCAGCTACGAAGGAACCAGACACAAAGAAAGAATTCCTAATAAAACCAAATGTCAAGAATCAGCAAACAAGATTTGGTCATATGGTGAGGAACTCTAGGAGATTCTAGTACACTTTTTATTGCAACTTTGATTCATTTATGAATCACTGTTGACACTACAGCATGGACCCATGACAATATGGTCACCAAATGGTAACATAAAGTGTCACGTCTAACATGAGTGTAAAAGACAAATCCTGGTGATGTATACATACATTTTATTGATTCCTGATGACAGATTATGGCCTGTTATATATCTCGTCTATCACATATATACAAGCCTGCTATTGTTGCTACTCATTTGCATTATTTCAATTTCACTGACAGGGCCACACACAGTTCAGACATTCAGCTGTAGTGGCATCTGTGAGGTTAGTTCTGGACAAACCCACAATATCAAGTTGGGTGAAGTCGGAATAGCACATCTACACACAGTTTTAAAGATAGATTTTTTTTTAGTAACCCTAATAGGTATAAATATCCAAATTCTACAGCTTTAGTTTGTGGTTCACAGGATGTGCCTATTTAAACTTTTAAAGTGCTCCTAATTAGCATAAATTATGATTCTACAACTTTCATTAGTGGTTCATGTACTGGATGTGCTTACAACACAAACCTACGAATTAAAGTTGGAATGGCACCACTATACATAATTGTTTTTAAAGGGGTACTGCGGTGGTAATTTTCAATTTTTGAGTTGTTTCATATAATAAACGTGAACCAATATCAGAAAATGCAAACTTTATTCCCGACTGGATAAGTAGCTATCAAGTTTTCTTAGATATGTAAATGAGGGGTTGTGATGTCATCTGCACTAACTGCTACAGCTAATGCAATGACAGCCGAGTAAAACTTTGACAAAAACATGGAAACCTGACCAAGTACACATATTCCACTTTTACTATGGATGAAGCAGTGTGTATAGATATAATCAAATTTACTAAACTGAGATATTTACTCATTTAATGAGGATTAATAAGGAAAGAAAAATGCAGAAATCAATATACACAAGCTAACAGCTCCTGAGGTTATGTAATCAACTACTGAAGCAGGTGTCAACTAATATACCACACTGATAAGATCAAAGGGGGTGATTAACACAGTACACAAGTCATTATGATATGCCTGCTAATGTTGTGTATCTCAGCTTGGTGCCCCTCAAGGTTTGTGTATAAAAACGGAGGGTAGCCCAGGTGACATCACACATCAGAACACCTACTGGAAATATAAAATAGCTCTAACTAAATACCTGTTTGAGAAAAAATGTTGAAAATTTGTCACATGAACACCTAAAATGACCATTAAGGACTAAAAAAAGTAAAAACTTTCACTGCTGTTCCCCTTTAAGATATTCAAGGTTTAAATTTTCAAATGGCTCTAATATTGCAGTTTTCAAAACTCTTTAACCCTTTCCCCCTTAAAACCGGCCAAAACCTGCTGGTGGTCAAATGTCATCTGCTTCTGCATTTTCAACTGATTTCAAGAGCAATGAAAAACAATTTGACTGAGAATTGAAGATGAGACCTGTCAAGACAACATGACCCAGGTCCACAGCTTTCCTGGGCATGGGTTGGGCACTTAGTGCCCAACCCATGCCCAGGAAAGCTGTTGACTCATTCTTAGTAAAAGGGGGGAAGGTTAAATAAAATGTTCAACAAATTTAACGAGAAGGAAGGAATAGATGTGTTGACACACACAACAGCATGCCCTGGGCCACCAGCTCTCCCTGGGGCAGGTCAGCACTAAACCTGGCTCAACATATGTACATGGAGTCAAGTCTGCATTACAGGCAGAATGGGTTTCTCACTGTTATGAATGTGGGTATGCCTGTTTGTTTTTATTTTAGAGGTCAGTGCACTCATTGAGTGTGTACCAGGTCACAGAGTTAGCCTGCTTTGTTGGGGTGAATCTCAGGCAGCTTGTAAACAAAGTGTTGACCTACATTCATATGGATCATTTCACTGTACTGTCTGTACACATTTCGGAGCTGATCTAGAAAGATCAGAGGCAGGTCTCACTCAATGCACTGGGATGTGTGACGAATTGAAAAACTCTGGAATAATGGTGGGATTTCTCTGTCTGAATATATAAAGCAGATATTTTCCTGACTGAAGAGAGAATTTGTAAAGATCTGACAGAAGCTGTGCGACTCCAAGCCAGTGGGACTGCGAGCTATTATTACCTGTGGAGTGTGGACAGTGTCTTTGAGTGGACTGGTATATTTGGTGTTAATTGTACCACATTGGAACGAAACTGCACCTCTGTGGGATTGAATCAGCACCACACCTTTCAGTACCACATTGGAACCAACCGTATCTCTGTGGGATTTGTAACAGATCATTTGGCACCTGTCATTATGACTTGGAACTGTGGGACAGTACCTCTGGGTAATCACACCAGGGATTAGGATTTACCTACTTTCTACTGATTTTGATTGTAAATATATTGTTATTGTTAAAGTTATATCATTATTGAGTTCTGCTAATATTCAGAAGGTGAACAGGGAAAGCCGATATTAACCCTTCTCACAGTTCTACTTACATCTTCACCCCCCCCCCTCCAAAACATGAGGAATGCCCATGCATAATCCCTCTCAGTATTAGAGAACATGCACTGTACATAAACAATTGCACTTTCATATACAAGTGATTCGTACACCAAATACAACTGTGAGTGTAAAGACATGGGTCTACCTTGGTGTCCCCTTTGTGCCTAAAACATATGGAGACCATCACCAAAGCAGAAGCTCATCTGGAAGCCAAATGCAGCCTTCATCAACACAAGGTCAGTGCAATAACCGTCCTGTTAATCCCTTTATCAGTTTCTGTCTGCAACTTGTAGCTGAAAGCTGTACATTGGCATGTGACCTGTTCTTATCTTTTGATAGATATTCCCTTTCTAGATATTGTCAGCACAAAATGGCATTATAACCACAACACCCATGTGTTCTTGGGCCTTTTGACCAGAAACATGTTATACTTGTGTCACATTCTTGCACATGAAGGCACAATGCAGTATGAGAGGCACATGTCTCACATGGCCTAGTCCTAGCCACCCAGTGCAAGGCACTCACCCTCACCCAGTTCAACTGTGTGCAGCCAACACAAATTTATCTTGCTGAACAGATGCCATGGAAGATGTTATCTCCAATAGCTTTGATGGACTTGTAACCATGCACACTATGTTTCCACCCTGTATCAGATCATTTAAAAAAATTATTTAAAAAAAAAAAAAATGTATAAAATCATACTGAAACTGTTGATACAACGTAATTGGTTGTGCACATTGAAACTGTTTGCCATTTTTCTGTTCCTGACACAACGTTGCATGCTAAAAACTTTCTACCATGTATTAGATCATATGAATTAAAACCATACAATTCACTTGCTTGTGCATATTGAAACCACTGGCCTATTTTCTGTTCATGACACAATGTTGTATGTTCCTTATGCTTTTTTCATAATAATTGCCTTATAAATTTATATACCAGCTGGGATAAAACTTATCTGCAGCATATACTGCATCAGAGACAAGACTGGGAACTACACTGATGAAGCTGATGTGGAAATAGCACAAGCAACACACTACAATTAATTACATGTAGTGGGAATGATCTTGATTTCAAAAATCTTTTGCCAAAATGGAAAACATGTGCAACATTAATCTTTGAAGTGCTGATTTAACGAGTCAAGAAGCTTTCTTCGTGGCATTTTGCGCGCAATGTGCCCCGAGGAAAGCTGTTGACTAAGACTACTTTTTGCTTTAGACTGGGCTTGCTGGTATTTGAATGAAAGGTATCTTTGTGAAGAACTTGAATCTTTTAACCATGTTTAACGGAAATGAGAAAATGACTATAGCCATGATTAGCACTTTAAGGGTTAACATGTGGGCCTATTCTGTCCTACCTGTGTGAAAATTAATCAAAATGTGTAAATGGTTAATTGAATAGGCCTACATATTTTAGCCATCCACACATTTCTTTAGCCAAATGGAAGATCCATAGCAATCAGCTAAGATGCTAAGGGTATCAGTGGTCCCTGCACGTACATCTTATGGGATAATGCCGTTTTATGCTAAAATTCACTCTGCAGTTTTGACATGAACAATACCTCCCATCTCTTACCACCATAACACCTGTCTGAACAAGCATTGGGCCCTTCAATTGACTGCATATTGGCCACAGATGTACAGTACCTCTCTTTTCACTTTCTGAATTGATTGAAATTGCATTTATCAATTCTTCGTAAAAAGATTTTTACATGTACACTGTATGTCAATAAACTACTCACATGCCAAGCACCATCTGTGATGACCCCATCTGGCACATGATTTGCAAGACAATGTAAACAGTCAAATCCCCATACATGTACTTTACTACCACTGTAGGTCACTAGCATAGGGCATACCTATTGTTTTGGACTCACAGGTGTCCCTTGTTTGTACATATCAAGGAGACTGGCTCTATGAAGTCACAGATAGGCATATACTTAAAGATCCTGATTAAAATAATTGCCCCCCCCCCCCCATGACACTCCCATTTGTGTCTGCAAAAGGACGGCAGCATTTTCATGTGTATTCAGCTACAGACATCCAAATACACACAATTCTTAGAGTTCATTCATATCAGATTTTATGTTAGAGTCAACTTTTATCAAGTTACTTTTGAGATTAATGAAACAAAATTTTTGGAATCATTTCACAATTATAGCCCTCCTACCTAAAGTGCCCTCTACAGGAAGGATATATAGCAACCTATTCTTGCATTGCCCTATCAAACACCATGTATACTGCGACAACATGCCGTAGGAATGTTGCTTGCTCAGACTTCAATTTCCCTTTACATTACCAGGCACAGTACCCCATAAAGGGTCAGCTTTCCGACTAGAATGGTCAGTCATGTAAGAAACACAGCACTGCACCGTCTGTATCATTACATGCATGGCCATGCTGTGGGACTCTCTTGACAACTTCAGCATTTGCTTTTGACTGGCAAGTAAACATTCCCCAGCCAAGTCTCACAAATATCTTCGTAACAGGCCCATTTAAGTCTTGGTAAATTGGGTTAAATGTGATCTTATGAAGTATATTTATACCAAATGTAAGCAAAATAGGTGAAAGCCATTACTTGTACTGTATTTGTATGGAGATATATCTGGAAGACAAGACACTGATGATGACACAGACATGTATACCTATACACACGTAAACTTTATCAGGGTTTTAGGAGGCACGTGTGATTCCAGAGAAATCTCCATACACAGTTTTGAACAATGTGGCAATTCTTTCACTTCTTTTGAGATTATTGTCACACTTTTTTTACGATAAATCTAAGCTTATACTTGATACCCTGTGATTTCTGGACAGTTCATGGAATAAGTGTTCCCATTTAACATTATACCAATTCTTGACCCCCTGGCATTTTTGGACATCCAGCTTAAGCCATGTTCCCTTCAATTAATCTGGAGTCAACAGCTTTCTTTGGCCTGGGTCAGGTACTAAGTGCCTAACCCATCCCCTGGAAAAGTCTTGACCTGGGGCATCTTATTTTGATAGGCCTCATCAACAATTCTCAGTCACTGCTTTTCATTATTGTTGAAATTAGTTGACACACTGAAGCAGACGACATTTGACCACCAGCCGGTTTTGGCCAGTTTAAGAGGGAACAGGTTAAATGAACTGCTTTATGCCACTTGTCACACTGTACAGAAAACAAAGGTCCAGCAGACATTAAAACAATATTCAAATGCTTCAATGTAAAATGAGAAGTTTTTCAGATGATGTGGGCTTTCATTGTTGCACAAATCACCATGGCCATGATAAACAGATGAATGAGTGGGTCATATATGATGAATTTGCAAACGGGTATTGTGGCATTAGCCCCTCAAGCCCTCACTATACACACAATGACAACTGATCGGACACAGCAGTCCCTGTACCTTGCTCCCTGAACAAGATGGTTGGTTTTTTACAAGATGCTCTCGGGACAACCTGGTGAAGGTTATCATGGACACCTTGCTTCCTTACACTTCAACTTTTTCAAGCAAAAACCCGGTTCGAGGGTACAATGTAACATTTGCAACCTGACCTCCAGCTGTGCCTCCACCTAGTTGATATGTGTGTATATATATACATATATACCTGTACCTTATATTTCCATCATGTACAGGCTCCACTATTTCTCTGTCTGTTGCAGGTCTGCCTGTTAACATAATTAGCCAGCATCAACCGGTGGTAACAGAATCTCTCCCCACCTGTGTGGTTCACCTTTCCCTGGGGCGGCATGGCAATTCCTTGCTCAGCATTACAAGAAAACAGCCCCTGGAGGCAAGAACACTGCACTGGTGTATAGACTGAACTCCATGTTCACAATATTCAAACAACACTACGGAATGGTACCTACAATGAAGTATGAGTGTTTAAAGTACTGTAAATTGCTGTAATTTCACTGATGCCACAAAACCGCCAAAATAAAAACAGTTAACTAGCATTTTAACATTGTTTGAACGCGAATTATGTCCAACAGAGTGAAATGTCAAAAATACCCCCCCCCAAAAAAAGAAGAAGAGTGAAAATTTATACATGTAAAAATAAAGCACTTTACAGTATAAACACGCAATAGCCCAATGTTGCCCTAGTTCCCATAATCTGTCCACTGAAGTATGCAGACATTCAAAGCATCCCAGGGGTAAAGAATTTGTGACTTTTGCAATGGAGCTGTGGAAGATAAAGTCCATGTTCTGCTGATTTACTGGAAGTAAAATCAACAGTGTTAACTTTTGTTTCATGAAGTTTCCTCAAACATCCCAGAAATATACAGTGCACAAATGGGAAGAAAATTTGCATGTAATACAATGTCCACAAACAGTAAGGAAGTGACTTCACTGGGGTAGTATCTGAATGGTAACACTGAGACAAGCACGAGTACAGGAACCAGAAATCTTCTATCCATCTGTACCATTGGTGTATAACATATGATCATGGCTGTGTGGAGCTGGTGTTATCATACCAACTCCCTTTGCAGGACACAGATCAATTCTGACCTTCAGTTTTGTCAATAAACTGCTCACCTACTTAATTCAGTATCAGCCACAGATTTCCTTGCATACAAAATGGTCTGGGAATTTCCGTCTCAAATTCCTGCTCAGAATGAAGCTGTTGTATTGTCACCTGACTTGCCATGCCCCACAAAAATCATTAATCAAGGTCTTAACAAGTGCAGAATTGTAAGTTCAAAATGAGATTGCTATATATATTTGACCTGCAAGATAAATCTAAAAGCACTTAGACCACAGATCAAGTTTATGCTTTGTTGCAAGATTTTTACAGGACTTCAAAATCAAACTTTTTTTTTAGGATAGGCATGGTAAAGCTCAAATTCACACTTTCGACTCAAGAGGTTTTACCTTTGTTAACATTCCCTCCTCCCCCCAAAGCACACACATACATGTATTATAACATTCCCACTGGTAACCATGTACAGGCCATATGGATGAAAATAAACACTTCCCGACATATTTGCATATGTGTGGATGTATGTCAGTCTACATGTTGGAGTAGTGTGGCAATACATTGTCACAGTGGTACCTGTAGTATGCAGCTACTCTATGCCATGTCAGGTCACCTGCTCTGTTTGGCCGCATCTTTTTGGCCACATGCATCATTTTCTTTGTTAA
Organism: Hermodice carunculata; assembly: GCA_964020975.1. Lineage (NCBI taxonomy): Eukaryota > Metazoa > Annelida > Polychaeta > Eunicida > Amphinomidae > Hermodice > Hermodice carunculata. The sequence goes on from OZ026622.1 coordinate 90,229,171, forward strand.
TTTACCTGCAGTGACAGGTCATCTGCTGTATGTGCTGTGTGTGTCAAAAAGGGTGGCCACTTACAGCAGGTTCCATAGTATTAAAGTGGCTCCAGGTATCTTATACAGTTCAAATAAAGCATATGTTGTGAACTTTCTCAACCAGTATAAAAAATGGGAGTACTGATCACAGCTGTTGTATAACTATGTGCCACTCAACAAAGTGTTCCACGTTTTAACCCATTCCTGGTCAGAGTGTGACTTCGCACAAAAACTTTTTTTGGTACACATTGGGTGCATTGCACCCAACCCATGCCAAGGAAAACTACTGACCTTGGGCATGCCATCTTGAATGGTCTCGCATATGAATTTCTGCAAAAATGTTTTCTTGTAATGACTTTGAGTAAATGCATTAAGGCAGATCTATGGCAGCCAGGGTAACTTTTTCTTGAAATTTCATAATCAAAATGAATTTGCATTTTATAACTCTAATCATTCAGCAGTGATCAAATCTGTAATCATGTCAAGTGTTAAGTGACTAAGTTACCTAGAAAAATAGGTCAAAGTCAATCCCAAATAAAAGTCTAATAAAGGTACACAATTATTGGGAAAATAAAGATTATGATACCTCATGAACCTGTATTTGTGTCCATTTGTTGGAATATATATGTTACATTTTAAGCTCAGTCTTTTTTTTTTTTTAATTGATGCATGTTGATCTGAGACTCAAATGAAATTTATTTGACATAACACATAAACATGAAGATCTTGAAAGGTAACACATATATTCCAGCTTGTATGATCATCTGAAAGAATGAACGAAACACAGTGACCATTGTTTTGAGTTATCTCCACTGCAACACAGCTGCAGGCCAACCATATCCTGTGTTATCTTTTTTACACAAAAATAAAAAATTGCGATGTTGATCAGCTGACGTGTTCTGAATTAAGGCTTTATTATTCCACGATCTTGTTGATTTGTATCAAAATAATGAATTTAACGTACTTTTCACACGTGTAATGATGGTTCCACTTCATACCACCATGATGCTATGTCCTAACTTTTGTCCTCATAATATTCCCATAACGGTATATTGATACATGTGCACAAGTTCATATGTAGTGACCAGAACAAGAAAGTCATTTCCAGAAATGTACTCCCTCCCTGACCTTGAGAAAGTAGGTCAAGGTCATCCATATTATGCAACATGTAACTTCTACATATCATACATATTTGTGGTACATTTGGTATTATAAGCCTTATTCTTTCTCCACCTAATTTATAATGAATGTATTTTCGACATGTTTTGTTGCATATCTTCAGTAATACTGCTGGGGACACCACCAAATTCTGGCACATTTGTGTGTTTTTGCCTGATGGACATTCCAACCAAGTTTTAGATGATTCATGAACAACTTTTCTGAAACAGCATTTTCAAAATTTTTCTATTACAGCCCAATATTACAAAATACTACCACTGGGGCCACAAATATTTATCTATACCTCAATTTTCATAGCCTTTGTGACATCTGAAATTCATATGGGGCTAACATGAAAACTGGTGACTGCATTGCATTCACAAGGAAAAGTTTTCAGGTGGATCAAGTGAGGGACGAAGACAGGAGTGATCACATCAGCTCTGCAACCTGAGGTCAGCAGAGCTGAGAGAAAGTAAATTTCAGGTCTACAATCCCACAAACCACTCTTGAAATATGGTCTCAAGTGCACTTTTGTAACTCAACTTGAAGCAGTGTTGTCCCCAGCTTTTCAGGAGGGCAGGGCACCTTTCATCTAAAAGGGCACTTTTAAAGCACACAATGACAATAAAAAAGGGCATCCAAAAGTAGCGGTCCAAAAAACAGGCTTTTTTGTTGTTTTTATGGAAACTTCTGAATTTGTATCTTATACTCATGGTCAATAGATAAATTGATACATTGTTTTGCTAATAAGTTTAAATTAAATTGAAATTTTATGACAAAATAAATGTAATCGCCCAGAATATAAAAAAACATAGGAGAAAAGGGCAGGGAGCAAAACAAAAGGGCAGGGCAAATCTCCCTTCTATTTTAAGCTACAGACAACACTGTGAAGTATCGGGTATGTGATTGTGTTGTCACCACCACAAATAAAAATAGACTGTGACATATCACTTGTCTGCAGCAGTCCTGCACAATACAGCTTGCAAGCTATAAACAATCCTTCCCACTGTTGCATCTTGCACTTGGCATACCCACAACCTGTGCATGTGTTGCCACAGCCAGAGTCATGGGAGGCCTTACAAGGGCTTCAGAACTTCTCCCTTCCCTTCCTACAGCCACCCATTCTGGACTCTGGCTGCCTGAAACCAAGCACACTACATCTCCTTTCCCAGCCCTTCACCTGGAAGCCCTTTGCTAAACCTGCCCCCACTCCACTTCCTAGCATTTCGCCCTTCTACTTCATCATAAGACTACTATGTCTACTTCCAGTCAGTGATCCTTCAGTCTACCCAGCATATATGTCAGCTGCACACTGAATGCACTCATCAAGTCAAACCTTCATTTGTACACCTGCACCTCTTGAGCACTTCTTCCATTCATCTTAAAGAATTTTAACACCTGAGTGACGAGTTTATATGGGGGGGGGGGGGGTATCACTGTTCTTATTCATATGATCTTATTTATCAAGGTAATGTTTCATTGGGCTCAGTTTACAAATGCTTATGTGGTGCTGGGGCACTGGACCTTTTAAGTTTAATTATTTGTCTGATGATTTTTAATTATTATTCCCTATGGCACCCGGATGCAACTGTTTTTTTCTATTGGTGGCTGGGCTTGCAGGCTCATCATTCTCAAACCTTTCAGTACAAAGTTTTGACCGATTTAACAGCTTTATTTAATGCAATTCGGGTACACAGCGCTGAGGAAAGATGTTGACCGGGACCATTCTTAACCCTTTCCCCCTTAAAAAGGCCAAAACTGCCTGGTGGTCAAATATTGTCTGCTTCGGTGTTTTCAACTAATTTCAACAGAAATGAAAAGCAATTTTAACTGATAATTGTAGATGAGCCCTATCAAGATCAAATGCCCCAGGTCAACAACTTTCCTTGGCATGAGTTGGGTACATAGTGCCCAACTGATGCCAAGGAAAGTTGCTGACTCAAGTGTCAATACAAGGGGGAAAGGGTTAAGGTCTCTGCTCTGTAACGGTAACTATACACATGCTTGTATTTAAATGAAAGGTTGGTCTGCTAGAAATATGTTATTTATGTAATGTTATTTCAATTCACTGCACATCAAAATTGACAATGAAAAAGTTACTGTAAATTGCTTTATTTCCACATGTATAAATTTTCATGGTTTTTGTATTTTTGACCTTTCAATGTAGTTTTGATTTCACCGTTTTGGACATAATTCCTATTCAAACAATGTTAAAGTACTATTTCATAGTGTTTTTATTTTCATGGGTTTGTGCCATCAGTGAAATGAGTGAAAATAAAGCAATTTACAATAAATGATTATAAAATCTTTTGTTCTTCAAGAAGTAGGACATCTGCTGACCAGCATTCGACTCATTCCATACTATGGTGACAGGCCTTGGTCAGTGGTTCTAGCGCTGCCTGGCAAGTCATGCTGCAGCTGCCCATGCAGCAGCTGCAGCATGACTTGCCAGGCAGTGCCAGATCCACTGACTTCAGACTATAAGCATGTTGGTACTTAAATGAAAGCTCTTTTCATCAAGAATTTAACTACGCAATTGTCGTCTTAAATCTAAGTAACTATATGGAAAAATTAGAGACTGAATGGAATGAGTTAAGTTGTTTGACCCTGCCACAGCATATGTGCAAAACGACACAACAGCAGCAAAGCTGAAAAGTATGGGACTGCTGCAACTTTAAACAATGATAAACAGCTGTGCTTGTATGCTAGTTTCAGACTAAAAATATCACTTATCTTTTCTCATACATGTTTGTTCACATGGTAAGTATGTGTGCTAAAGAGATACTAGCAGAAGACTTCTAAAATTTACTCCGGTGCTCTTTCTGCTTTGCTCCTAACGTGGATCCCTAATACATGTTTGTGACCACTCCTGCCAAGAAACAGTGGTCACATACAACAGGTGGTCTTTCACCACAGGTAAATTTACAATGAAACCCAACTGTTATGGCCCCCAGAAATGTGACCACAAACAAGTGGTATCTGGTGGCAGCGGCCACACAGCAGGTATTACTGTATTGTATAATGATGCCATGTGTATAAGGTCCATTGATGACCCCTGCAACCCGTAGTATAATTTCTAATGTGGTAAACCTGATTTAAAAAAGACCAGTTTGTTAAAAAAAAAAAAAAAAATTATCAAGTTCTCTGGTACATGTACTCGTTGAGCACGCTGTTCACTTGAGATGTCAAACATGCAGGATTAATCCTGGCTCTGACCTATCCACAAAGTCAACAACTTTTTCTGGTACACAAAGTAAAAGCTGCTGACCTGGACCCTTCCTTTTTGTACAAGTGGCCCAGCAGGTGTGCTGGTCCTTCACAGAAGCTGCTCTCATGAGGAATATGAATCTGGAATCTTTATAACGTAAATGAGAACCACTTTTGAGTAATCAGCTGGTACGAGTCAAAAGATGTACATTCTGCACAGATAACAGCCATGACACTGTGAGCCAGTAACTGCTAGGGCATTTAAAACCTGTGAAATGTACATGTGTACATTGTAAGATAAATTAGATAATACAGACATACATATCTTAACAGATATACTCCTGGTCCACCACAACATAGAGCACATGCAGATCACTAACTGAATTTTGGCTCGTTTAAGGCTGCCAGTTCCCTTATGGGGAATCTGTGTGAAACCCACAACAGTGCCCATTATCTTCCACTTCAATGAAAATAATGTTATTCCCATTCTTTTTTTTTTTTTTTTTTTTAATTGACAGCATTAATAAACTATTGAAACTGCTCTAAAGTGTATTATTTGAACAGTTTCACAAGGTCCAAAAACAAGAGGGCTGTGTGAACCGACAATGCCCAGCTGACTTTGAGATTCATCACACTTGTGGCTCTGTGAACTTGGGATAGGATCAAGGTCACCTATGTAATGAGTAGGTCTAACCTTCATGGAAAGACACTAACATGTGCAACATCAAGGTCCCAGTTCAAGTAGTTCTTAAGTTACATGTATTGTGAAGAAAAGATTCAAGTATGTTTCATTGTGACCCCAAGAATGAGGTCAAGGTCACTCATGTACTGTCTAAGCATGACCTTCATCAAGAAACATTAAAGGTCCTCTTGATTGACCATGTTCAAATTTGACGCATGGGTGACTCATGGGTTGTTCTCACCATACGGTGCGCTTTAAAAAAAATTTGGATGTGAAAATAATACTTTTATTCACAATCTTCTTTTAAAAACTCACTGTGCCGCCAATCATCACTTTCCATTCATTTCCAACACCCACAAGGCGCGCAAGGCTAGTGACGTCACAGATGCAACACCACTGGCTGACAGGGAAGACTCCAACCATACTTACGAGCTATGGCTGTCAAGTGTCACTTGGTTTAAACATTTTTAATTCACCCTTTATCAACAGGATTAAAAATGCATGTAGAAATATCAATTTTCCTCCCTGTTCCCGCCAAGGATTGGTAAGTGTGTTGCTGTTAATTGTAGCAATACAAGTTCTACAGCTTTTTTTTCTGGACAGTTTCCCCCATTGCCTGATGAGATCAATTTAGATCGAAACCAGTTGCAATCTTTCCTCCAGTTATCAAGGCACTACTCTTGTCATATACGCTTAAGTTCTACAGCTTGTTATTACATTCCCCCAAAGACCTGTAATTGCAGAGAGCGTAGACCCATGCAGTCAAGATTTGCAGGGACAAGGGGCAAGGCCCTAGGAACCGATCTAACTAATGTAGCGAAAAATGACTGATTTGTCAAATATGGAGATGTTTAAGATAGGTTTGGCAAGAAAAAAATACAGCTGTTGCCAAATCTGGTCTGACTGCTGGACATTGGAAGGATTCATGGAACTGGCCAAATTAGGCATAACCATATTCATCCTAACAAGCACACAGTGCGAAATAAAAAAAATCAACCACAAAAGCTGAAAAAAATGGAGAATCTAAGGGTAATAATGAATTTTACCACTCATTTGAGAACTTGGGGATATTTTTGGTGTTTTTTTCTTAGAAAAAAATGGGGTGGGGGTGCTTATTAGAACGTGTGCACTTATTAAGACACAAAAGGTACTCATAAAACCAGGAACACCAGTTCATTTTTTTTAACAATATTTACAAATTAATGTTCAGTATCTATGATTCTGATTTCAAAGTTTTCATTACAGCAAAATGTAGGTGTGGTAATTCTACAACTATTACAATGAATCACTTAATAATCAATTGAATGTCACAGTGACAATGCTGGTCTGGGATGTTTTTACAAAGAAAAAAAATGTAACAAAAGTTCAGTGTGTTTGACCATTTTGATTTGAGGGTTGGAAACAAGAAGCCCATGGGCCTCATGCTCTGCTGGCACCATGGCTATATCGCACCTGTTCATTTCAAAGCTGCGTGTCTTCAAGTGGCTTCTGAACATTCAACGCTTAAGGTAAAAATTGTCCAACAGATGGCACTTCGCTCCACATGTAATCAAACCTTATTGGTGCAACTCCTGTCCTGAATATTTTGTATGTGCCAACACAACAATGAGTGAGTTCTTAACTTTATGTCCTCAGTGACCTTGGGACAGAAGGACACCCAGATTATGTAATACAAAGGCCCCATACGCCCATACCTCCCTGGTGCTGTGCTGACATTGCCATTGACATCCAAGCTGCACCCTGCCATTACAAAATCACCTCTTTAAACTTTATAGGCATGGTGACCTCACAAAAATATGTCAAGGTCAGTGATATTATATAACATTCTAGCTTTGGATTTTGTCTATACATCCTATATATTTGGCAAGTCTAATCCAATTACTTTTCAAAATATGGAATTTTATATCTAAAAACACATTTTGGCTCAAAATTTCCATCAAATTTTAGGTGGCGCTACTAGTATCATTACAAGCTTAGACTTTGACCTCCCCACAATCCCACCAAATTTGGTGAACATCTGTTACAACTTAAAGATGCTAGAGTGTTCAAATGATTTTCATATTTTGACCCCTATATTGCATATTATAGTAGATGGCGCCACCAATATCGAAAAGAACCTAGAGTTTTATACCCCTATAAGTTCTGAAAGTTAAATTAAGGAAACTTGAAAACTGTGGACAGTAATGCCGTCACAAGATTTTCGCATTTTGACCTGTATATTACATAATACTATACGTGGCACCACTAACACTGTTGACAAAGATTTTTTATACACTTTATAACTCCACAACGTTATATGGGCCTATCCTAAGAATTGTGGGGTGCACAGCATTCACAAGATGACCCCAATATTCAAACTGGCCATTTGACTGACCTTCAACTTGGATTAAAAAATTGTTTATGTTCAAAATATGCGCCCCCAGATCCAGCTTTCCATATATAGTCTGTTCATTCAAATCGGGTAACAACTTTTCAAGTTATTGAGGAAAAACAATAAATAAGGTCAAGCGCCAAACTCCATAATTAATGGGTCAAAGTGACCCAAAAAAGCAGGTCATCAAGTACAGTTTTATGTATTATGAAATCAAGTGCAATTCTGATCTGGAGGCTCAATTCTCTTTGCCATTGATGTCCAAGCTACACCCTGCCACTACAAAATCACCTTTACAACTTTACAGGCATGGTGACCTCACAAAGCTAGGTCAAGGTCACTGATATTACATAGCATTCTACCTTTGCCCATGGTCTATATATCATATAAATTTGGCAAGTCTAATCCGCTTCCTTTTCCAAATATGGAATTTTACATCTAAAAACACATTTTGGCTCATAATTTTTGTCAAATTATAGGTGGTGCCACTGGTATCATTAGAGACTTTGACCCCCCCTTAAAGATGCACAAGATTTTTACATTTTTACCCCTACATTACATAATAATGTAGATGGCGCCACCAATATCTAAAGCGGCCTAGATTTTCAAACCCCCTGTAAGTCCTGAAAGTTATATTGGGCTAACTTGAAAACTGTGGTGGGTATCGCGCTAACGAGTAAAAGTTTAAAATCTTTAAAAATCAGAACTCCACAGCAGTGCCACCTAGTGAGCAATTCTGTTTGACCCTTCTATAAGGAACATATCCACTAAGCTTCAGCTTTACCTGAATGATGGTTTTGGCGAAAATGTCAAAAATAGCAAAAACACACCAGAAAAATCCTTTAAATTGCAGCACCACCTGGGGAACACATTAAGAGCTAAAAACAGACTTTTTTTAAAGATTTGCCCCCCCCCCCCGCAACAAAAACACAAAAACAAAAAAAATTAATTTAAAAGTTCAAAAATCATCGAAGCGTGACCATTCGTACAAACGTGGTAGATACCCACTCAAGGTACATTGACACCAAGTTTGAAGTGAATCTGGCGGATGGTTTATGAGTGGAAGTCTAAAGAGTGAATTGTGGACAGACGACAGAGCATCCTATAGAGCTCAGCTGACTGACACCGTGCATAAAATTGATGGTCGCCCAGTCGACCGAGTCGACTATATTACTGTGTGGGCGATTAAATTGTTTGATCAAGTCGACCAGGTGGTTGAGTTAAAAAAATTAGAAGTCACTTCTGATTTTTTTTCTAATATGCTTTATGATTGTTATTGATATTCTGTGTTGGGAATAAGAAATATTTACAAGAATAATCCTGTACATTGTCTTTGTTGTATATGTTCTTTGTTTGACTATCTGACAGCACGAGTGTCATTCATATGACTTTTGAAGTGGCTGATTCAAGGCAGTCTCAAATGCCCGGTGTTGCTTATTTACATGCAAGGACCCACATTTTATTGTAGATAAACGTCAGTTCTCGCCGATGGCTATTACGATTTTGCGTTAAAAATATTTTCCTTCCTCGATGATCAAAATTAATGATCAGGCCGTTGTTTGTGACAATTTGCATGATGCAACTTTGCAAAAATAGGGTGATTTCATCTTCGTGGTCTCGATCTTTCTTTCTTCTACCCGCCATGTTCTTCACATCGTCAGAATGCTGAGAACCTTGTCTATTTTAAGAACAAGTTCTCTGATTGGCTGAAACAAAAGTATTTTAGGGGAAACCCCACCAAAACTGCTTCTATTTCAAACAGATACGTCATTATTTTAGTCGGAAACTACCAAACACCATTCTCCGGAATATTCTAGGTCAGTCAAGGGGGCCAGAATCGATCACATGGTGTTCTCGCCATCCAATCAAATGCGTCATTTTTCTACATGATGTTTTGTTTGGGAGTACTCGTTACCACGTGTTGTGAAGTCTGGCTTGAAGGATGGGCGACATTTGTATACACACAAATGACGATTACGGACAATTTATTGAAGCAAGAAACAAAATTTAACGCTGGAAATTGATCAGGATGATAACATACTTCCAGTCTTTGCATACAAAGGGTCCAATTTTTTTTTCACGGAAAGAGAGTAAAATGTGCCAGAAGCAGGTAAACATGGCTCGGATGAGAATACCGCTGCTGCATGTGTTGGTCATGTTGGCAGTTTATCAGTGACTGGAATGAAGTGGGTTTATCAACTATTTACTGCAGTAACAAACAAACTTGACCACTATAATTTAATTACAAATATGACACACAACTGATGTTTAGAAAAAAATTAAGAGGAACGATCATTCGTGACGCAACCCAAGGAAAATGCGCGGACAAGTGCCAATGTAATTGTATTCACACAGGCTTGACCGTTTTGATCAATTCGTGATTGGGATCAATATGTTCACTTTGTTAGTGTGTAAGGCACAAGTTTTTGTTTAAATTGACAAGGAAACCACATAGAAATCCAGAGAAGGTCATACTGAACAAAAGTCATCTGAATCATTTAGCATTAACTACAAAAATTAAAAAGTTATGGCACTTTTATGCCAAAAAGTCACATGTTGCGCAACAAAACAAAAAATGTCCTGTGGCTGGCTGTGCCAAATCCCAAAACTGCCCAGTGGGCTTGGGGGTTAAACATTAAAAAAACCCACAGGAGGGAGATTCAAACTAGTGAAGAGAAGAAGTCCTAGCAGCGGGAACATGCAGTCCGAGTCAACATTTGGCTGGCAGCAGGATACTCCAAGAGCTGACTGAAGTTGTGGACAGGGCATATTAGCTCAATAACTGCCACTTTCCTTCACGACTGACCCTCTTTCCCTTACTTATCCATAGGTAAATATTGCATTCATAATGTGGCAAAAATCACCTGAGATGCCACCAGAGAGCACCTAGATTTCATTTTTTTGGGGGGGGGGGGGGCATGCCCTCGGACCCCCTCGACACTGGCAATATCAGAATTCTGGACCATTAAGTACTGAGCTGGGCCACTAAATATTCAAAAACTTACTGGCCCAGCTGGACCAGTAAGTTTTCTGTACTGTTTTATGCACTGCAGTGACAGGTCAGGTGTGCTAAAAACCTGCTTCAAGATCGCAATGCTTCAGTATTGTGAACAGGGCACTGATGAGGACTCCTCTAATGCCAAGTGCTTGATAATACCAGTGAAGAATTGACATGTAGTCTACAAGACAATATAAATGATTGATAATATATTTAATTTAAAATTCAACTGTTCAAATAAGGGATGACCAACATACAGTAAATTATTGTGACCTGCTAAAGGAGCAATTCGATAGTTGTCCAATGTTGTGTACATATTGTTACAATAAATGCCCTATTGAAAAACCTAAGATTATTTGTCTCATTTCTTTCCAAAATACAGTCTTATAAACATGTGTGTATATGTATATCTCATATAACTATGTAACAATATGTTTGCTTTCGGTTTGAGTTTGAGGATTGTTTGGGAAGCATTGGTGCGTTTGGTGCTAGTCAACCTTAACGCGAGCAGAACTGTATACATACTACCCCATGCTCTCCAGTATGTTGGTCTTGCTAGAAACTTGGTATGGCGATGCGACATTCTGAGTCACACTATCTTTCACCAGACGTACTTATATAACTCATGTTGACATCAAAGGTGACATTTTGTCCATAGCACTGTTACTTCTCCCTGTCAAATGCCAATACAGATATGTGCAGAAATGTTTAAGGTTCTGAAAAACACAACTGAGTGAGGATTTATGCTTTATCATCAAATGTGGAAATGTGACTTCGAAAAAGACTGCTTCAATGCCAACTAGAACAGACTGATTTTCCAACAGAAAATCAAATGTCTCCCGGTGGAACACTTACATCTCTGAATAAGCTACAGGTGATAACAAATTACAAATGACCAAGTTTGCTTGAAAATTACAATCCTATTTTAGCTCTCACCTAGATACATTACTCTAGCAATTTTCATCAAGTTCTTCAAGACTTATTGCAGAGAAACCAATCTCACATAAATGACCCTGTGACCTTGAAAATTAGGTCAAGGTCACCCAAATACAATCCCAACCTAGGTCTTGCCAAGATACATAATCCTACCAAGTTTCATCAAATTCCATCAAGTTCTTCAAGACTTATCGCACGGAAACCAATTTCACATAAGTGACTCTGTGACCTGGAGAATTCACTCAAGGTCATCCAAATACAATCCCAACCTAGGTCTTGCCAAGATACATAATCCTACCAGGTTTCGTCAAATTCCATCAGGTTTTTCATGACTTATTGCAGGGAAACCAATTTCACATAAGTGACCCTGTGACCTTAAAAATTAGGTCAAGGCCACCCAAATACAATTCCAACCTAGGTCTTGCCTAGATACATAATCCTACCAAGTTTCATCAAATTCCATCAAGTTCTTCAAGACTTATCACACGGAAACCAATTTCACATAAGTGACCCTGTGACCTTGAGAATTCACTCAAGGTCATCCAAATACTATCCCCACCTAGGTCTTGCCAAGATACATAATCCTACCAAGTTTCATCAAATTCCATCAAGTTCTTCAAGACTTATCGCACGGAAACCAATTTCACATAAGTGACCCTGTGACCTTGAAAATTAGGTCAAGGTCACCCAAATACAATTCCAAGCTAGGTCTTGCCTAGATACATAATCCTACCAAGTTTCATCAAATTCCATCAAGTTCTTCAAGACTTATCCCACGGAAACCAATTTCACAGAAGTGACCCTGTGACCTTGAAAATTGGGGCAAGGTCACCCAAATACACTCCCAACCTAGGTCTTGCCTAGATACATAATCCTACCGACTTTCATCAAATTCTGTCAAGTCCTTCAAGACTTATCGCACGGAAACCAAGTGTTGAAGAACCTGAACAAGAAGAAGAAGAAGAAGAAGCGGAAGAAACGGGCACTAAACCAATATGTCCCCCGGCTTCCACCGGGAGACATAATTCACATATGTCCACGGATAAGCATTGATTTTTTTTCCCACAAAACAACTACAAACATATACAGATGAGTGACCAGTCTAGCCTGTACATATGTAGAGAACTTTGACTTCTCTGATGAATGCACAATGCTCACAGCCTAAGCTTTCATGCCAGCAGATGACATCTCTGCAGCTTTGATCAGTTGAGAGAGGTTCTGTCTCCTAGGCTGCACCATTACGATTTTTTTTTTTTTTAATGAAACTTATGTGGGGAATTTAGAGTCTTTAACCTGAGAAAGTGCAATAGGTGTGTGTATGTGGTGCATCCATCCCCAAATTTGCTCCTAATTTATGAAGTGTTTACCACAGGGTCATTCAGAATGAACCTCCAACAACCAATCACCTGGATGGTTGGCATTGATACTTCTTTTATATTGTAAACAAATCCCAAATTTTTTTTGAGTTTGTGCAAACTAAACACACCTCCAAAAGCCCCAGGTAAGCAACAAAAGAAGAGAAATGCACTTGCAAGTTGCCTGGCTTGTTCAGTCACATGTTTGAGCAGAGTTCAAAAATGCTTGTTGACCACTAGACTGGTGTTCTTTGTAACATTCAACATTGAATCACACACCACAAAATTGATGTTACAAATAAATAAAACTTGCATACATTTGTAGTTATCAATAGGAATGCATGCATTGACCAACAAGTACCAGGATTGAAAAATTGGTAAAAATTAGGGATCCACAGTATCACTACTCAAAGAACAGCAATATTTTATACTACTCCCACAAGCTACATATCCACTATGTTTCAGAACAATTTAAGCGACAGCTTTGAAGAAGTCAAAAATAGACTTAAGACACAAAAATTTTTAATACAAGTGCTGCTGTGTGAACAGTCCATGCTCAACTGACCTAACAAAGTTCACAAAATCAAAGTTGCAACTGAACAGACCTGTGTTGAGCTTTGGCAGAGTGCATATGACATTTAGAAGTTTTCTAAGATTTGCCTTAAGAAAAATTCATTAAAAGTATTTATAATTTTTACTGGAGCATGAGACATATATGATATTGAGCATTAGAATGCCCATTGACTTGCATAGTAATCAACAGGAAAGGTGCATTAATTGGTAAGTTCTCAAATTTAAAAAATCCTTAATCAAAAGGCAATCAGAGATTGCTGGATCCATGTCCCCATCGCCTCATTTAACCTTGCTAATCACAGGTCTCATTTTGGAATGACTGTAGCCAATACAAATAGGCTTTCACCGTCACCCAGATACTTGACCTACAATGTACCAACATCTACCTTCCCAATAGCATCATCCCACAATTAACTTCACTCGAAGCGCGCTTCAGATGCGCTTGAAGCAAGTTCAAAGCTCAAGCACACGAAGCAAATTTAACAAGTTGCTAAAATTTTCCCATTTAAAAAGAACGAAATGGTGCACATGCAGAATTGTAACTGTGTCATATTTGCGCATAAGACACCAGCTGCACTTATGTGACATCGTGGATCAGTTGCAAATAAACAAGAATAACTGCATGCACTAAACAGCGCACATGGCTAGGTTGATACGCAACATATAAACCGTTATGCAACAGGCTAGGAAAGTTTCCAAGTCATGTAACACCGTCAAATCTTATTATCTTGCTTATTTTACAAGTTTTTTACAATTAGCAGTTGGATTTATTGAAGGCAAAACAGACATGTTTGGCAAAAACAATGCTTCCAAAATGGAGTTTAAAGACGTTTATCTGTGCCAAATGAACAGTGAATATATCCTTCCGTATCTCTTGCAATCGAAACAGAAAGCTTTCGAAGAACTATCTGAGCCCCAATTGTATGGAAATATTATTAAAGTTTTTACACTTTAACAGCATCAAAATAGCCAGATTTTCTGCCTTCTTCATCATGCTCGACAAAAGGCCGGCATCCATGCTTTCACCAAGGACATTATGTTGAGACCTGGGTGGAAGTACCAGGAAAAGTGATGGTCTGGGCCATCTTCAAGCTCCTATTGCCTTGGTCCAGGTGACTAATATTTCCAAGTCGTTAAAAAAAATCATAGTAAAATCATGAGAAACACAAGCTGAAGTAGGCATTTTTGCATCATTCCCTTCATATCACATACCAACATTGTAACTAAAAAGCAGGATGGAGCTTTTGTTTGATTAAATTACTGATCATGCGAAGCTGACCACCAATCAACATTACGCTGCTTACAGTTTACATTGCATATCCAGCACATTCAATGAATGGGTATTTGAGTCTTCCCGGCGGCTAATGTCCCTGTCCCGGTGCTTTGTTCACTATGCCTCTTTCCAGTTTAGTAAATTTTGTGTGGAATGTTTCTCCGTCAGAATTTAACAATGGACAGCAACAATAAACTGCTTGTGTCACATTTATCTCGCCCGTTTTTGAGAGTTTATCAGAGAACAGCATCCACGTTTGTTCTTTTCAATGCATTGCTCGACAGTTATCGGAAATGTAAGTAATTTTCAGCTATCCTCAGCAGCCTGTAGTATTCAGAGAACTATATTTGGATCCACAGCCTCGAACGAGTTTCCAAATATATGGATATTATTGTCAAATTTGACAGATTTTTACAGCGGCAAGTATCAACACACATCAAATTTAGTCAATCAGAGGAGAGTATCCCAAACTAGAACAGGATTTTGGACTTTCCCACTGTACCAAGCATTCCAGACATTTGTAAACAAACATGGCCCTACAGGGAACGCAAACTTGTGAAAACCTGCATTTTTTTTTTCTGTGGATCTTAACACTTATTTGCTGTAAACAACTATTCATGATCATTTACAATTCATGGACAAATAAGTGAAATGTAACTACCAAAAATGATGACCTTGAATCAGTACGTGCCGACACCTGTTCCTATTGTACACTACAGGCTGCAATGCAGGAACAGACAGCAATTGTTTTGGTGTGTTCATTGCATATTTTTACATGATAAATCAATTTGAAGAGTGGAGTGGACCAAAAACCATGGTAACAGTAAATAGGCAAATCAATCGCTGTTACGTCTATGGTAGTCCCAGTGATTGCGCCATTTCCATTTTGTCATGTTTAAACTTCAATGAGGATAGGACGCATATTAGACTTGAAAGCACTTGGACTTATGACAAATGTGTGAGTGAACAGAACAGGAGCAAGCAGCACAACAGAATTTATCTACATGCATATAAGTGCCCTGCAAAAGAGATAGAATGACAAAGCAAAAATGTAACTCGTTGAAATTTAGTAATGTTTACATTAGAAGAGTGTTTCAAGCACAACATTCAATTGCATTTTTCTGTGTTGGGCAGGGAAGTTAGTTTTATTACTTCTGATCACCACTGTGGTGACTTACTTTTCTTTCATGCCACACTCTTGTGTCCAGATACCCGAGTGTGTGAAGTTTCATGATTCTAAGCAGAAGAACAGAACTACAGTCCAGACACGAAGAGTAATGTAGTTTTACATGAATGTATCAGTGCCACCAAGAAAATTGGCCAAGTGACCTACTTTTGTTTCATGACACACATTTAGGTCAAGACGTGTGTGTGTCAAGCTTCATGAAACTAAGTTAATAGTGAAGGAATTAAAGTCGGAAGATTTTTTTACAAGAATATGTCACTGTGACCCAGATACCTGACCTAGTGACCCACTTTTGGTTCATGACACACCCTAGATGCACCTGTGTGTAAAGTTTCAGTAATCTAACTTGAAGGACAACAGAATAACAGCCAAAACATGTGGCCTTATATAGTTTTACACGATTGTATCGCTGTGATCCAGATACTTGACCTAGTTACGAAATTCTTTTGTTCCTTAGCACATATTTAGGGCAACATATATGTGTGTCTTCAGTTTCATGAACTAAGTTAAATGTTAAAGGAATTATAGCCCAGAGACAATTTTATAATGATGTCACTGTGACCCACATACTTGACCTACTGACCTACTTTTGGTACATGACACACCCATATGTGTAGATGCATATGTGTGTACAGTTCCATAGTAAAGGAATTATAGCCCTGACACAATTTTACAAGAATATATCACTGTGACCAAAATACTTGGTACATGACACACCCTTATGTCCAGATGCACCTGTGTGTTGAGTTTCATTGGTCCAAGCTTAAGGGCAAGAAAATAATAGCTCAGACAGGAAAAGCCAAGGGACAGATGCACGGACACACCAACGCACAGAAAAAAAAAAATATTACTATGTGCCCCTCCTCTGGTAGGAGGGGGGCATTGCCAGGGGCTAACTTATAAATTGTAGCTGATCATCGTTTACGGATGGACAGACATGAGTGATTGCATAAGTTCTGTGACCTCTAGTAAGCAGAGCTAAAAGGATATGTATTTTACATATTTATAAGATGTACACAAGCATAAAATGTCCCTCTTACCCATACGAGATACTTGAGTAGCAAACTGAGCAAAATATGTCCACATATTCTTTACATATCACAGTAACAAACAATAAGTAGATGGAGCCCATCCTGAAAACATAATGCCTCACCCCTTCCCGCAAGGAAAAAAATCACTCCACCTAAGTTCTGAGGATAAGTGTTTTCAGATAAGCAGGTCACGATCCAAGAAACAAATGAGCAGCACTTTCAACATCTTGGGGTTAAAAAAAACAAAACAAAACAGATCCATAAGTAAAACTGTCTGCAAAGTCTGTTCACACATTTGAGATGTAGTGGAAACAAACACTAAATGGAAGAATGGATGGACTGCCAGGAGAGACGAGACAATCCCTCCCCCATATGGCATGTCGGCTGAGGTGAATTAAATGTTACATGAATCGAATTAAACTGACCGTTCATGTACCTAGCAAAATAAATTTTTAGCACTTTCCTAGTTCACAATTGGCAAAGCAATGCAAAAACTGGGGGTAAAATTGAGCTTGTTTGCACTCTCCACAGCAGGGCTTGATCACTTCCGGTATGCAAGTGTATGTTTGGTATAACTGGAAAGTTCAGAAGTCGTCTACACCAGTAAAAAGATTTTCCATTGGTTACATCTGACTGCAATGTGGTTAATTCATGCCAAGCATCACTATTTTAAAGGTTACACATGTTGTCCAGATAATCCTTTCTATTGGCTTATGTTGACAAAGTTGGATTATCACCATATCACTATTTGAATTATCAATGTTGAAGATTAGTCATGTGAATCATTAGCAGTGCAAACCTTGCCTGGATCATCACTTCCTCCCAGGACTTCTGCCCAGGTCTCAACAATGTGTCACTTGTAGATAAAGTGGCAAAACTTGTTCAAGTGTAATTTACATTTTCATCAGATAAAGACCCAGAAAGTTCTAACACACTTTCTCTTATGATTGTAAGAAGTATAGTTCTAAGGAAATTCACTGTACATTTGGTACTGATGAAGTCAAAGTCTTGTGTCAAAACTTCATTTGCACATTGGAAGTATTGTTTTTGCGAATACACAGTAACTCAGGGGTGGGACTTGTTCTGAAGTATTGTTTTTGCGAATACACAGTAACTCAGGGGTGGGACTTGTTCTGAAGACTGAACTTTTCGCCACAGCTACATTTACCATTCACACATACATTGGGATGAAGTGCTTACACCCACCCCAATTACATGTATATGTGTCCAGTAAGAATATGATTAGAAAGTGTTAAAAGATTGATTCTCCTAATAGAAGTCCAATGCTTATTCCATACAGCAAAAATGAGCAAAATCATTTCTATGCAGATAAAATGCGAACAGTTTCAAAATTGCATAAATACCTGACAGACCTACACAAATATATTGTACAAAGTGTTATAAAGAAAGATACTTGAATGTTTACTGCAACCATTTAAGCTACAAATTACATTGTATCAATTGGGCATCTGACCCAATACTGTTTCAACTACACTCTAATCAAAGAAATTCTTTCCAGGCAAAATGATTGACAGCTTTGGCTGATCTGTTAGCATGACAATTGGTCTATGGAGAGAAGAATCCCACCCCTGTTAGCTGGCTTTCCAAGCTTTGACCTGAAATTGCCTTTAGGGACCCACAAAGGCACAGTTTTGTCAAATCTATGTAATTTTGAACAAAAATGTGTGTTTGTAATCGTATTTGGGATGTTTTTCCAAGCCAGGGCCAATCAGCAGTCTGATCACTGAGAGATCAAATACCAGGTCATGGTGTTGACCTTCTTCCACAGGACTGACTGTGGAATAAACATCCACACAATATGCTTGATTCAACTGCGTATTTCCCTAGCGAGGTCTGAGTTTTCTGCTCACAAGGAGATGTAGGATATTTCTAAGAGACAAGACCTAATGGGTTCAGTTTTATTGGTAGTGCTGGTCAAAAAAGTGCTTTGCTGATATGTTTCAGTCATGCAGGAAAGATGGTACAGAACCTTACTTCTAACCTAGCTGTATTGTTGCAAGCCATTCAGCATTTGATGTCCATGCATGAAAAAACATGAACTGAATGGTCATGACCACTGACAAACATCGCCATAAAGGCAACACCTACTTACTGTTACTGTCCGCATGGACATAGGCCTTGATCAAATCCAAGTTTTGGCAATGCCACAAAAAACTTGGAAACACATTCTGTTTCAAAATTCCACACACTGGGAATTACAGACTGGCAGACAGTTTTGTACAGGCTTACCTTCCCGTGCCCCCTGGTGACGGGCTTTAAGCACTCAAGATTTGTATACTTGTGTATTGTGGCTCGTTGTTTGTAATGACCGATTAGCTCAAATGCAATCCACTCACCACGGACTGTCTGAGCATCAGTTTTCGAGGAAACTTGGTCACATATACGGAATAAAACTCCACAGCACACTACCTTTTATTCTGTGTGGCATGCCTTCCAATGTTCTCCAGTTTTTCTGGAATAGGAAGTTGCATGTGGAAATTTGGAATATGCCACTTGAATTGCTTTTTGCCTTGCATTTGCATTCAAATAGCAGGTAGGCCCACATCGGGTGAATGCTGGCTTACCATGTCATGGGCATGGAGGAATATTGGTCCTCCTTGGGGTCTGTGGCTTTTATAATGTGGGTTAAAATTTAAGAGTGTTACTTGGGAGATTTAGTTGTGGGTGTGTCATACACTGGCAAACTCTATGCCTAGAATGCGCTCCCACAGGAGAGTCGGGCTGCCACGGAGTAACAGACTGCTTTTATCCATTATTGAATGCCCAAGCCATCAGCCCAGGCCGCATACGACATTTATCACAGACACAGCTTCTCATGTTAGCATGGAGGAAGCTCCTGTATGTTCCCGTCTGAACGCCACTGTGACATGCAAAGGCATGTTCACAGAAGCCACTTTTTCGTTTATTTTTTCAGGGAAAATTTACGTACTTACCCCTGTCAATATGTATTATGTTACAACCAAAATGTATATGACCGTACTTTTGCCTCACACATGTCATGGATACAACCACCACTCAATCGTTTCGTGGAATATCATTTTACAGCCACGACGCATCTTGGCCTCGACACCGAGACGAAGCCACAAGCGCAAGGGGAGACCAGATCAACTACGCATACACAAGAGGCCCTGCGATTTTCATGATAATGTACAATATAAAATGACTGAACACAAATTATAACGAGTGACTTACTTTACGGTGATCCAGATGGAAACATTTTGAAGAGTGACAGTTTCGCAAGCAGTACCATACACAAGCGTAGTCGCCTACACCCACTGTCGACTGACCTGCGGACTTGTATGGGTCAAATGCACACAACTGACCTACTTCTCATACGCAGATCCATGGGAAACATTTTTTTGCGAATTTGATCGTTTACAATTTAATGTAACACTTTCTCATTTTTTCGTTCAACAAACATAAGCCTGTGACAATATGCCCTCATCATCTGCAGAAAAATAAACCAATTATTTAGCCTACAAATTTGTGCAAACGGGAAGCCAGTCACGTGATCACTCAGTTACTGTAGGATCCCTTGTGTCAAAGAGGAAAATAGTCAATACACAATCCACCAAGGAAATGGGTGAACGCCCCTTTCAGTTTTGCATCCTGTGCCCTGCAGGGTTAATATAAGCATATATCTTTCATTCAGATAGCAGTTCTGTGATATAAAGATCCCCATAAAACATTATTTCAAAAAGTTTTGTAACCTTTTGGGTTAAATTGTACACATACACATTTATACAGACCCTATTGGGGGAAGAAGCTAGATTTCTTCCTCCATGCACACAGATGCATACATAAATGTTATGTTGGATATTTCAGTGTTATCATGGGATTTCACTGTATGTTATAAGCCCGTTTGATCCCAAGAGGGCATGAATGTAAATATGAACATTTGAATTATTTTATTTATTTTTTTGTTTGTTTTAAATTGCTAAAAGTTCACTTGCAGTTGCCATGTGTGCGACTGTGTACAGAGGTTCCAAAACTCCCGAATTTTTGGGAGATCTCCCAAAATTTAACTCATTTTTTAAAGTCTCCCGTCTCCCAAATCTTGAAAAAAAAAACTCCCGAATTATCAATTTTTGCATAAAAAGGTAACATCTTACATAAATTGTTTGTGTTGTGACAAGTGTTTTTGTGTATTTACCTAGGTCAAAAAAGTAAGGAAATGAGCTTATTCCTTACATATTCTTCCATGTTCGACATGTAGGATCATGTAAGGAAATACAGGGAATATGTACGGAATTGTGACACAATTTAAGAATATGTCTGAATTTTGAAAGAAATATGTACAAAACTTGTAAGCAAGTGTACGGAACAATTTTTTTTTTCACAATTTTGTAAAACTGTTCCTTACAATTGCTTACAAATTTTTGTGTGCATTTCTCACAAAATTCAGGCATTTACTAAAATTGTGTCAATTTCTTACAGATTCCTTTCATTTCCTTACACAATTCTACATATCTAACATGCACGATTATGTAAGGAATAGACCCTTTTCAATACATTACAATTTCTTACAAATTTCTCACTGTTTCCTTACCTTTTTTCTTTTTTATCTGGGTACTGCTAACTGACTGTGGTTAACACGTTAACTGGATATTTACAGAAATGTCTTGCGTTGGCAGGGGGCACGCCCCTCCCAAGCCCTCCTCCCACTGTCCACACAATCTCCTGAATTCCTACTGATAAATCAGGAACATCTCCTGAATTGAGAGAAAATAACTTGGAACCTATATGGGTGTACTAATATTTTCAAACGTCATGTATTATCTTGCAGTGCTCTGAAGTACAGATGAGGTATTCCATGGTGACAACTTGGGACTGGTTGGATCGTGTCCAAGTCTTCAGTTGACCTGAGGTCAAATTCTGTTGATAGCATAATCAGAGAAACCACTGAAGCTCCATTTTATGTTGATCATACCCAATTTGGTGATTAGTATGTGGTCACCATGCACAGTTACAAGTGTCTGCTGTTCCTATGGGTGCTGCTGTTTCCATGAGTATTTGGGTTATGTGGCTCATTTAAAAAACTCAAATAGGTTAAAATTGAGAATATTTTTACCATATCTAAACTCAAATTCTATCATAAATATATGAATGTGAAACTCCCTGATAACCTTCAAAGTCTACCTTTTCAAGCAAACCAAGATATACACAGATATGACCCAAGACAAGCTCGTAACATTTATACACTTAGATACAATCACAGCCATGCTAAAATTTGTTTACAATTTTATTTACCTAAAACTATAAATAAAGCTCTAGTAAATTTACATAAAAAGATATATACTCATAGTTACAATTAATGAAAGTGTTCAGTAGTGAGGTGTTCAGTATTCAGAGGTTGGGCTGTTCAGCTGCTGAGTTATAAACTTGACATCTTATACGTGTGTATAGCTATTTCAGCAAAACTATCCATTCAT
Organism: Hermodice carunculata; assembly: GCA_964020975.1. Classification (NCBI taxonomy): domain Eukaryota; kingdom Metazoa; phylum Annelida; class Polychaeta; order Eunicida; family Amphinomidae; genus Hermodice; species Hermodice carunculata. The sequence goes on from OZ026622.1 coordinate 90,251,415, forward strand.
TCTTCACACAAATGACACTACATGCATATGGTGTTTGCCTGCAAAGCAGACCAAGTTCTGTGTTACTACACTCGGCGTAGACAAAATATGCAGCTTGGGTCTGCTTTGGAGGCAAACATGGTGTATGCTAATAACACAAATTACATCTGTACTGTCCCACTTCTTGCTATCAAAACATAAAATTGTTTCAGTCACAACCAGTTTGACTCAAACATGTCAACTTATTAAGACAATGTGTAACTGTTGGCAAGATCACGTACACTCAACAGCAAGGTGGAATATCACACCAAAATGCTATGAAAACAATACATTTTCCACTGTAATTGGAGACAAGTCCAGCATTCAGGGCTCTCAGTTGCCTGCTTAGCTCACTCAATGGGCTGTTGGTTTTGATGGCTGATTGGTCAGCAGAGATACCAAGCCAGCGCTTGGATCGTAAGTCCGGAAAACCACCGGGGCCTCAGCAAACTTGCTGAGTTCCGAACTCCTGGAGCTCGGTTTGTAAGCCAAGGCAGGTGGGAGATAAAAGGAAGACACCCAGGTCTGTAGGGGTGCCTTCTGCCATCAGCGGGTCTTTGGCCCTGGTGGTGACATTGTCGGCATCTACGGTGGCCTATGTGGCACCTTCAGTTCCCCCGCCAGCAGTGTTGGCAGTCCCTTTAATTCTGCACCTTTGGTGGCTCTGCCCCAGAGCGACCAGTGGGCAATTCTGTTGGCCCCCATGTTTGAGCTGGGTACGCTGCCTCCCTCTTATGAGTTGCAAGCTGAGCTTGAGCTCCTTGAGGAACAATGTTTGCGGTCGGAGACTTTGTCTTCTTCTGCTGCTGCCATCACTGCAGCCGAGTCTGAGCAGACTCTGTCGGCTGAGCAGCTCCCTGCTTCTGCATGGAGTCAGCTCTGTCTTGGCACTGAGACTTGGGAACTCTCTCAGGTTTCCCCTGCCATCAGATTTCTGAGTCAGCGGTCCCTGAAACAAGTCTCCCAGAGACCCAAGAGGATTCCTCCGGTCAGCAGACATCCTTGTCGGTGGCCACTGAGACCACTGCACACGGTCCTTGAGAAGCCCTCCCCCCCCCCCCCCGCAACCTCAAGCGAGCTGAGCAGATGGAGGTGGCGTTTTGAGACTGCAAAGATAGTCCCTGCTAACCCAATACCTGGCGTGGTGACAGATCACCTGCTGTCACAGGCAACCACTCCATTGCCCACGGACAATTTTTTGTTTGACGAGGCTTTGTGTGTCAATGCTCCCCTCGCAAGTTCTGAGTCTGCCAACCTTGACACAGAGGTGGAGGATGAGGTTCTGTTTTTGTCCCTTGGCAGATCCTGGCCGAGGTGGAAGGTTCAACCGGCATGCCATTCACACTCTGAAGGGCCAAACATCTGAACATCAGTGACCGTAAGGTCAGGGGAACATAACACACAAATGGACACGGAACCTGCTCCGCTGATGGGCCAAGATCATGTCCAAGCTCTTATTCGAAGCCTGCTTGGTGAGCAAGCTGTGATGCCATCAAAGGAGGACAGGTGGCAACATACCCCAATACCTATTTTGCCTTTTGTGGCTGAGTTTCACAGCCAGCTCACAGCCAAGACTTGCAGCACATGGGTTACCATAGAGCTACCGACATCTGGATACTTGAGGCAAGGGGGACTCCTCCCTATGAAAGACATCCAGGGCAGATGGTATTCTGCGCCTGAACAGATCTTTCCATCAGGTTCAAGGCAGGTGGACTTAGACCGGGAAAGAGTTTGACACTCAGCAGCCAAACTCCATCACAGTGTCTGCAGAGGCTTCAGGTGACTAGAGGAAGACGCCAGGGGATCCGTCCTTATGGCGTCCTACTCAGATGTCTCATTGGCTGCTCTGAGGTCTCACCTGGATGACCCCAGGAGCTGTGTGCACATCACAGAAGCTGTGCAAGATTGGTTAGACCAGGCGATACTTCTGGCAACTTCGTTGTCGCGGGCTGTTGATCACCAGGTGTGGACTGCTGACACACTGGAGGCAAACATTCGTTTGTTTTGAAGGGACACTTACCTCCAGGGTCAGAGGTTGCCTGACCCAATGTTCCACAGAGCCCCAATGGGGCCTCTCTTCTCAGGAACTCTGTGCGGAGGAGGGATGGCGGATGTTGTTTGCCGGGAACAGGACCTTCAGGCCCTTGCTTGGGTGATCAGATCCGTACTACGGTACTGACCAACTCTGTTGGGTCACTGTTCACCCTGACCGTCGCAGCCACGAAGCGTGGCAAGTCTCAGAACACGTCTACTCACCCCGTGGCTCATGCTCCCTCCGTGACAGGACACTCCGGAAAGAGCGGACATTAATCCAGGAAGGGCAAGCCTTTTGGTACAGGCAAGAAGTCTGGGAAGCCTCAGTGCTCCCAACTTTTGTATACCCAACTGCACCATCTCAGGATTGTTCACTGCCACGCAGTAAGACTCTGCTCAGCACCCAGTCGGAGACTGCCTCACCACATATTGCACACAATGGAAGTCTACCACAGAAGATCCTTTGTCCGCAGCATCCTGAGACATGGCTACAAGCTACCTTTGGGCAAAGGCAGGACTTCGTTAAGCCAAGAATCCTCGTGGTTCGAACTGCCCACCGCAGAACCCAAAGCAACGGTGTTTATAGAGGTGGTTGTGATGCTAGAGCCGGTCAAGATTCAAGGTTCTCCTGGCTTTTACACCCTACTCTTCCTGGTCTCCAAGAGGGACAGAGGATGGCACATGGTCATAGACTTGTCAACACTGAACACCTTCCTGGAAGTCTGGTCCTTTCAGATGGAGATCCCACAGTCGGTGGCAGCGACCTTGTGGCCCATGGAAAGCCACTGCACTGCTGGTGTTTACCAGGTTCACGCAGACAGTTGCAGCTTACCTTCACTGCTCAGCCATTTGCATTCATGTGTATCTGGACAACTGGCTTAACAGAGCACTTTGGCGCCTTGATTCACAGCGTCACACACAGACCGCTGTTGAACTTTGCCAGCACTTGGGCCCAAAGCAAGTCCAGCCTTCAGCCGGAGCAGATTTTTATCTTCCTTGGCATCCAGTTGCATCTAGTTGCCTACATCTGTCGCCTATCAGAAAACAGGTTGGAGAGACTTCAGTCCCTGGTCAGAGCCTTGTGGACCTGCAAGGGCCGCTCGGCGCAACAATGGCTCGCCCTGCTGGGCTCCCTGTCCTTGATGGACTCCCAGGTCCCACTCTGTCGTCTTCTCCATCGCCCCTCGCAGCACCCTCTGCCGGGCAGATGGTCAAGAGATCAGGGCTATCAGGCCCCAGTGCCGATTCTCAACATGGATTATTGGCATGTATACTGACTCCTCTTGGTCTGGGTGGGGACCCACGTGGAAAGTTGGAGAGCGTCGGGCTTTTAGCCAGCTTCCTTCACATGTTCGTACTGGAGGCAATATGCTTGGCATTCCTTCACTTCCAAGACCGGGTGGAGCACAAACATGTCCTCAAAATGTGCGACAACAGGCCCTGGTGGTCTGCCTCAACAGGCAAGGCTAGACACTATTCAAGAAGCTGACGGAGTTAGCCTGGTGCATCGCTCAATGGTGCTCTGAACACGATGTTTGCACACACATAAGGCACGTCCCCGGACATCAAAATGTCCTAGCTGACCAACTCTCTAGAAAAGGTCCGACCTTCGCTGAGCACTACTTGCCTGCCATGACAGTGCTAGAGGAAAGCATGTAGGCCTTTGCGGGCGTCACAGGCTCCTTTGCTTAAATTACAATATGTGCATAGCTCAAGGGTGCTCTGAACACGATGTTCGCACACATGTGAGGCACGTCCCGGGACATCAAAACGTCCTGGCTGACCAACTTTCGAGCAGAGGTCCGACCTTCGCTGAGCACTACTTGCCTGCCAGAGGAAAGCATATAGGCCTTTGCGGGCGTCACAGGCTCCTTTGCTTAGGTTACGATACTCGCCCATTACGCTTTCCAGATCCCATCAGAGTAACTCCAGTGATAACACTTGAACGCTCTCACGGTTGATCCTATTAAGTCTATAGGTCAGCACACTCTTTAGTGGGTATATGGCATGCACTATAACTTTCTGGCCTGTTGCTGGTTGACACAGGAGTGCACTGCCCCAAGAAACCATATACCAGCCCCCCTCCCCGCTTTTTTTTTTTATCAAAGACAATCTGGACCCTCTTCATTCCCTTGTGTATAAATTTAAGTGGTCAATTTTAAAGACTAAAACGCCACTAACTTGGAATATATAACCTTACTTGCATAAAATACAGGGCAGAAATGGACCGAATATACTTTTCACCTATCATGTACTAAACTTGGTTTTCCTTGCATAAAAAGCGCTCCTTGTTGCTAGTGAAAGGATGTGTTCGGAAGTCATCAACCCTTATACTTTTTACAATTGAACAAAAAATGAAAATGATGTTTTGTTAATCATTATGATACCCCCAAGAAATGTTACATACAATGCTGTAACTAGAAAAGAAGATTTGCTTCAAAGCAAATCTGTGTGCCAACAAAAATTGTAAATATTAAATGCTATAACTTTTCTCCTTTCGTACTTCACATTACATTAAGCTTATGGCTAGATGCAAATTTCAAAGTCCAAATGACCTTGACCTTTGCAGGACACATGTAAATTGCACAGTTACAATACCCACAATTTAAGCCCAACATGAACCAAATCGGATGAAAATTGACCAAGTTATGGCAAGACAAAACTTTCAAAGGGCCAAATGACCTTAACCTTTGCCCTTTTGAAGTTACATGTTCTTATAAAAATGTGCAGTGTTGCAATACCTACAATTTTGAGTAAACATGATTAGAATTGGATGGAAATCGGACAAGTTATGACTGGATGAAGCTTTCAAAGGTCCAAATGACCTTTACCTTTGACCTTTAGAGGTCACATGTAAGTTTCCAAAATGAGCAGTTTTACAATAGCTACAATTTGAGCCCAACATGGTCAAAATTCAATAAAAATTGACCAAGTTATAGCTAGAAGAAAGCCACCATCGAAAGTGGCCTTTGACCTTGAGATGACCTCTGCCTGCAGTGAACCTTAAACCTCAAAAATGACATTTTGGCCTAAAATTGACCTTTGACCTTGAGATTACCTTTATCTTGCTATGATCAAACTCCTATACACTCGGAACCACATCTACTATAGTATATAAGATATTGAAGATTTTAAACTTTATCTAGCCCTCATTTGCATAATTTTTAAAAGCATGACCTCTCATTATAAAAAGGCCAGACTTCATCTATAGAAGTATAATTGTGCCAAGTTTGGAGTTTTTACGTGTTACACTTTTCAAATGAAATGTTGGACAAATCTGCCTGTAAAGAAAGAAAGAAAAAGAAAGAAAGAAAGAATTCCTAGACAAACAATATGTCTGTGTTGGCACACAGACATAACACGCAAAATTACTTTAAACTTATTCTTGTGGTCACCCCTCCCCCCCACCCCCTCCATGCAACAGAATGCTACTGGCTGAACCTTCAGCCTGCTTAGAACTTCCAAATTTGCAAAAGCATACAGTGAACACTTAGGTTACTGTATAATCATAAATTTTCACGAGGGATTGATATTCCCGAATTTTCCCTGAGGAAACACATTTTTGGAATATTAAACTCCGGAAAATTGTAGTAGATTGAATGTAGAATATAAAGCATGCATAAAATCAGGAAAAACAAAACTAGAGAAACTCTGATTTGGGAAATTTTGTGCCCTGGAATATAAATGATTATATTGTATTATTTTTGTGTAATTTTTTTTTATTGTTCCTTGCAAGCTCATGAAATTCCAACCAATGAAATTAAACAACTTCACTTTTGCACTGAATTTAAAGTAACCAGAGATTGTTCAAAGTATACATTTACGATCAGTTCATAGACAGCAAACTGTTGATACTACTGGTATGTGGTTTTTCACAAATTCACGATAGTTGCTTTGTAACCAAAGAATCTAGACTTGACCATTATCAGTCCAATATTACAGTTTCAACTCCACTGTGTCTTGCACTGTCATCTGGATCACCAAATTATTACAAGTTGCCCTATGGCTTGGGAATTAAGTCATATACAATCCCAACATGGGCCTTGTGGCATAGTCATTGTGCAGTGAAATCCTACATGCAGATATTCTCGAGTTATCATTCACATACCAAAGTAACAACAGGAAGTCTATAACTGGAAGAACTGGATCAAAGTCATTCATATGTAATCCCAACATCGCACTCGTATGCCTAATTACAAGGACCAAATTGTATTTGCTCTGCTATAATCTACATGTAGGTCCTGTAGAGGTAAATCATCCTGGAGATGAATGACTCAGTATGCATCTAGGTCACAGAGAGGTGAATCCTAAATTTAAATGTAGGCTTCAAACATAATTCATAAAGAGACAATTTAACACAAAGATAAAAGTAAATGGGAGGGAGGAAGGGAGAGAGACAGAGACAGAGTTTGCTTGACAAATGAAAGGATATACAGTTGTACCTGTCTTGAGAGACTGCATATCTTTTTAAGACCGCTCTCTCAGAGCACTGTGCTATCTTTTCCATGTTATTATACCTCTAATGAAAGACCACCAGTTTTGAGAGACCATATTTTGACCTGCCCTAGGGGTGGTTTCTCAAGACAGGGACCACTGTACCTTCTTTCCTTCTTTTAAAACATGCATGTATGAAGTCACCACACATTGCACCATTGTTTTGTATCCCATTGTTGGAGTCTAGTTTTCCAGAGGTATGGAGTTACAGCCCGTATCAGAAGATGACTCTTCTCCCATGCCAGGGAAGACATCAAATTACATGTAGGCAGTTGGCATTATGGAGCTATACTGGAATCACTAGACCAGCTTAACCCTTTCCTGGTTCACAGGAGACAGAATCAATAGTTTTCCTGGGCTTGGAGTCTATGCACATTGCATCCAACCTGCTCTGAGGAAAGCTGTCGGCCTGATGTGCACTATCATCCAATCTCTTTTACCTACAATTCTTAGCAAAAAGCTTTTCTGTTATCATGAAATTCAAGCAAAAACATTAAAATGGATGACAATTTATAACCGGATACTTACGGGAACTTTTAGCAGGAAAGGGTTCATGTATAAAATGCTGCACACTGGCCTGTTTACTGTATTTACCAGGCTGTCTGCACTGCTCATGTCTCCATTTCACACATGAATGCACCAGCATCATTTTCACAAAGATCACTCACAGTTTATTCACAGTAGTTTTCTTCCATCCTGTGGTTAATTTACCTGGTCTATCCACTTCAATAGTACATGAACAGTGTGTGTGTGTACCAAGACAAGAATTGGGACCTCAGCTGGTATTTCCATCGCATACAGCACAGTCATTTACAAAGTGCCATGTCAACTACCCTAAAAGTCAAATTTGTGGTTTTTTTCCCTTTTCCTATGTGGCAAATTGAGTCACGAACACACCTCATTAGTTTAGTGATGTTATAAGGATTTAGTTCATATATCAAGTCCTCGTAGCATTGCAATTCTATATTTGCACCTTAACTTGTTCTGCAGACCAGCAAATGCAAGTTTCAGCTTGTTGTGAGCTCTGGTTGTATGTATGTATGGAGATCAAATCACTTTTGTAACCATGGAACCCAAACTTGAGCTCTAATCCCATTACAACTATTCAGCATGAAAAAATAATCTCCCAGGTAAGTGTTGTAATGATAGGTATCAATATTTTCAGCACAACATTTATAAAATGAACATATTGTGTGCTCAGTTTTCCAGTACACATACAAAAGTAATGCTGTGAAACATACCTGTGCGCACACACACACACACACACACACACACGCGCGCGCTGAAATGTTTTAAAGGGATGATAAATACATACAATTGAAACAAAGCTTTATATATTACAAACTCCAAATATGGAAAATTAACCCTCAGGAGACTGGGTTAGCAGCTTTCGCCCACAGTACTGCAGACATAATGCACACAGAAATGCTGGGGACTAATCACCTATACACATCAATCTTGTCGAAGAGAAAAGAGTAAGCCAGTAACAACAGACATTTATGAAACTGGGCCGTTTCTGGTAATTTAATGACGAAAAGATGTCGATAAATTTGTGTAACATGCCTCTCAAGGTTTTTGACAATCTCCCTGACAAACTGTTTGCCTGGGTTTCAGGAATCTATGTATGACATGTCCGATCATAGCCGTCTCTTGTAAATCACACATGATGGCTACCCAGGTAGCTTTGTGGATATAATACATGGAAACATATCTCTTCAAAATTTGCTATGAAGCAAATTTGAGTTTTATCAACAACTAAAATGCAGAACTTTGTTAAGCACGCATGTATTTATAACTCTATGAACTGACCATGAGTCATGTGCATCCATTTTCATAGAACTGCAAGGACTATGGTTTTATCCAGTCTGCTGGCAAACATAATAGAATACATGGACACTGTCCATTTGCCTGATTGACAAATGTTAAATACTAAATTGACACTGTCCATTTGTCTGATTGACAAATGTAAAATACTAAACTGACACTGTCCATTTGTCTACTTGACAAACATAAAATAATACATGGACACTGTCCATTTGTCTACTTGACAAACAAAATAATACATGGACACTGTCCATTTGTCTACTAAATACTAAACTGACACTGTCCATTTGTCTACTTGACAAACATAAAATAATACATGGACACTGTCCAGTGGCCGGATTATCAAATGTAAAACAGTACATGGACACTTGCCCATTTGTCAGATTGCTTTAACCCTATTCTTGCACAGATAGTTGTGGTATTTTGAATTGGCTGCCTGTGATTTTTCACCTGTAGCTCTGGGTCTTATTAATCATTTACCTCCTTGAATTAAAACTGAGTTGAACATTTTTTTCTTACCCTGGGTTGGGTGCTTAACACCCACCCCGCACCAAAGAAACCTGTTGACCTGGGCCAAGTTGTCTTGGTAAGTCTAATCTACAATTCTCATTCAAATTGTGTTTACTACTGTTGAAATTTACATAAAACATTGAAGCTGACCATATTTGATGGTCAACGAGTCTCAGGGGGAAAGGGGTTCAGTTTTAAATTGCAATCTGGGAGTCCATCTCTTGAACTTTGACATCTGTTTTCAATCTGGTTAAAACGTTATTCAAGTTTACTCTCTGCAATAAATGTGAAGTATAGGTCGGCTCAAGGCTCGTTGCGGCATGCTGCTAAAAGTCCTTAGACCTTTCGCTAGTGTGGCTAGCTTCTCCAAAGGACAGGAATGTCGACAGGCAGGTCTGGTTCTCTCTAATATACTTTGGGTGTTGGTGGGTATGAATCTGGTTGGTAGAGTGGGTGTCACAATTGGTGGATGGGGTTCCATTGTGGGATAAAGGTTACTTATTGCATGGTGTTGGAGTGTGGGAGGCCATTTCTGGTTTCATTGGGCGGTGGTGGTGGTGGTGGTGGTGGTGGTTTAGTGGTCAGTAAGAGGGTCCGGGGACCATAATAACTCTCTGCAAGTTTTTAAGCAAGCTAAAAAAAAAGGGACAACTATTTGCCGATGTGTTCTTGTCCTGTTTAAGTATTTCTCAAGCATCAAGAATGATGTATTAGTAAGAATTTACACATTATTGTGCTTTATAAATTATATTTTACCTCTTTCAAACCTCCCCCCCCCCCCCCCCCCCCGATCAAAAGCATTCTAAGATGTCAAATTTCTTCATTTTATCATTATTTGTCTGTTACGTTAGGTATATTATTTCAAATATTGGTCTACAATTCAAGGAAAGTTAATCAAATTTCCCAGATTCAGACATCCCTTTAAAACTGAGAAAAAGTGATGTGTACTTTATCTGTATTGTGGAAATCCCTGGGATCCTAGTATCACTGCTAAACAGCCCAAATGGCAGTCCATGCCACCACTGGTCCAAGATCCACTTAACACATCACTACATTTGGGTTGTAAAACAATGAAGAAAGGTGGTACAACAACCGGCTGTTCCCTTCCCACAAACCTGCTCTTCTCATCTTGTCAAGTCAACTGTCTTAAAAAAAGGATATATATATATATATATATAAATATATGTATATCCCTTTTTTTAAGACATTTCCCAGAATGTTTCAAAGGCTGACCAAGATCTGGATATATATATATATCCAGATCTTGGTCAGCCTTTGAAACATTCTGGGAAATGGATGCTTAAAACATATAATATGGAGCAGAACTTTTGAGCTGAAAATTCAAATTTTTTCTCATACCAACCCTATGAAATCCAAGAGTGAATGTGATTAACAGTGGCACTGTACAGTGTGTATATTATACAGACCACTGTCACCAGGGGACCTCACTTTCATAAGCATGTTTACAATTCTACCAGCTACGAAAAACCAATGGCTTTATTAGACGATCAGAGATCACGCTCAGCTGGTTCAAGGAGCATTCTCAACCCTCTCCTGGTAAGACTTAGACCGAGTAAGTAGCAATAGCTTTCCTAGCCAGGGGTTGGGTACACCCCACCAATGCCAAGGAAAGCTATTGACCTAAGGCATGCTATTATGGGAAGTGTTATCTACAAGTTCAGCAAAAAATGTTTTCTATTGAACTTGAAATTCACATGAAAACATAAAACAGATAACAATTTACATTTGGGCACTGAACAGGTAAGGATTTATAAACCCTTTCCCCCTCAAACTGGCCAAAACCGGCTGGTGGTCAAAAGTCGTCTGCTTCAGTGTTTTGAACTAATTTCAACAGTTATGAAGAACAATTTGACTGAGAAATGTGCATGAGACTTATTAAGATCACATGCCCCAGGTCAACAGCTTTCCTTGGCATGGGTTGGGCACTTAGTGTTTTCTACAAGTTCAGCAAAAAATATTTTCTATGGAACTTGAAATTCACATGAAAACATAAAACAGATAACAATTTACATTTGGGCACTGAACAGGTAATTATTAACGGAGTGATCCGGAGTAGAATCAGAAGAATAATTAACATAATTCTGTACATAAAAGACAGCGAGGGTAATCTGCACAGTAATAAGAATGTATGTGCTAGGACAAGGGTAATCTACATGACATGTGCTGCAAACATGAAAAAACAAGATCATGTAAATCTATAATATATTGTGTCAAACAGTTGCTCCTTCTCTCTCTTGTACCGACTCCTTAAACAATGACCACTTCTCCATGCACCAAGTATAGCATTTCTAAAATGCCCCCCCCCCCCCCATCAGAGTCTGTAGTTCTTAATTTGCACTTGGAGAGGCCTTCTTTCTACAGGATACCCTACTCAATTGCTTGAGTTTTTTTTACATCACATCTAAACCTAGTTTCTGTCCCCAAATGCCTCTTCAAAATTTCTGCATTCTCTGTCTGCAAATTGGACATTTCAAAACAAAACATGAATACCACAATTTTCTGAATTTTTATTCCACTTTATAAAACACAACAGGTGAACATGTGACCTATAAGCTTGATTGGGATTGGATTGCTGTCAGGAGAAGCATAAAGTCTGCATGGACTCTGTGCACCTTGTGCTGCAGCTCTTTTTGCTTGGGACCTTTGAGAACTCGTGAAGCATCCAGTAGCTGAAACAAAATGACTTTCAATCTCCAAGTCTAACATGCACAACTTTAAATTTCCTCCGGTTTCAAGATTTTCTTCTCTGCGCAAATGTGTTGATTTTGATGCCACATATACACAAGTGCTTGGAACATGAAATGGATTGCCAAGACATACGAAATATAAAAACAATAGAACCAAGATGGTCCTGTGCTTTTATGGCCAGCAGCTGAAGCATAAAACTGACCAAAACAATACCACCTTTGAGGAAAACTTCAAGCCTGAATTTATCTCATACTGACAATCAAACCTTTTATTGCCAATTGGTGCACATTTCAATAGTCAGCCAGCAAGTAGGTTTGGTAGGTGTGGTCTCAGGTTTGGTACGTGTGGTCTCTCTGCTGTACAGTTTTACCAGATACGAATGTGTCCCAACAACCAACAGGTATATAAGCCTCAAGACTAATATACATGTAGTACATTTGCACCTTAAAACTTTTTATTTTCTGCCAAGCTGAAACTCCTGTTGATCCGAAATACTCATCCTTTGCAACATATTTTTGTTCTTGATACTTAACCATTAACACTGCAGTACATGAGCTTTGCTGGCTCCATAAGCCAGCACAGTTAACTCATTCCACCCTGTTACAAGACCGAGTCGGCAGCTTTCCTTGGCATGCTCTGGGCACAATGCGCCCAGAGAGCGCCAAAGAAAGCTGTTGACCATGGGCATATGATTTGGAATGATCTTCCCTGCAAGTTTCATCCAAAAGTTTGAAAAATAATTCCTAAATTACTGTAAATTGCTTTATTTTCGCATGTATCATTTTTCACGGTTTAGGTATTTTTGACATTTCACTGTAGTTTTAATAATAGTTTTGGACATAATTCCCATTCAAACAATCTTAAAATACTATTTCAGTTTTATTTTCATGGTTTTGTGCTATCAACAAAATGAGCAAAATTAAGAATACAGCAAAATTAAAGCAATTTCCAGTAGTACAATACAATTAGCAGATGACATTTAGATATTAGTGCGAAAAAGCTTCATTAGGGTGGAATGAGTTTAAAGCAATTTCAGTGTAATTCCTGATGTATTCAAAGCAAAAAGTGATCTGTGGTCAAAGAAGCTTGGGGCTTTTACCCATAATGCATCATTGTGTAATATATTCAACGTTTCACTTTATAATCCAAGGCCAGCTGGCCATTTAATTCTTTTTCATCCATTCTTTAATCAGCGATATTATCCTTTAACACATGTTGGAAGTTTTATCATGTTTCTTTTTTTTTTGTTTTGTTTTTGTTTAATGTAAAATGCTTCTTGAAATCATAAAGAAAACTTGTAATATGGCTTTAGATTGAGGCAATTTTGTACGTGAAAGAAAGATTTGTGTAATTTGTTCTAAAATATTCCATCACCAAAGCCACAAATCAGGAGGAAGAGAATGGTCAGTGTGAATATTCCAACATCAGTACTGCTTGAAAAATTATGATCAGTTTCCATCAGGTTTTCAGTACAAAAATCTTGGAACAGGTTTGAAAAGAGCCAATGTGCAGGACGTTGCGGCTATCGACATTTTCGTATGTGCAGATTTGACAGATGATGTACACCCAAAGCAAATCATAAAATAAACTGTTTCATTTAGCACTGCAAGACAATTAAATTTTGATACAATATTTTTATTTAATTTTGCCATGGGTTTGAACAGAATTCACTTCCCTGTGAGGACTTCTCACCATTAGGCATTTTGGTACGCCATGTGCCTACTTTTATCAAGCCTTGCTTCATCTTTTTACTGCTAACCACTGAGTTTACCTTCCATCATGCAGACTTGTATGCATTTTTTTCTCCATATATACCTAACCTCAGAGTAAGCATGAATGACATTGGTGCCAGGTTATAACTTACCTTGAGGTTGATTCATTGTTTTCCATCATGCCTGGTATCTCTTCCTGAGCACCAGTTGGAATAGCATCTGAAATGTCAGTAAATGAATATAATATATATCCTTCTAAATGCAAAATAATCAAACAACAACATTCATTCAGCTTCTTAATCATTAATCACTTTTATTTTGATCACAAACATGAAATTTGACAGATACAATGAACGTTCTGGCAAATTTTTCACACAGGAAAATACATTCCCATTGTGCACATCAGACAGATTTGACCGACCGGGTGATGTGGCGGTAGTCTGGATGTGAAAACTGCAATGTACAGTACCAAAAAAAAAAAAGTATTTTACCACACTGCAATGATCAATTGGAAAAAACATTCATACAAGCATACATATATATTTATATATATACATACAAGTATTTACATATTTGAGTATAAAATCTGAATGACTTACTAGAAGTAAATAAACAGGCTAACATTATTGTCCATAAAATATTTCAAGATTTAACAAAATTTACAATTTCTTAATTAAAAAAGAAAGACATTAAGACTTCAGAATTTGTACAGTGCTGTCAAAGTCAATCCAAAAATTACACATATATCAATTAAAAAATTCCACACATGTCCACAGTTAACTCTTTGCTGCTCACCTTCTGGAACTTGCATTCGACAAGAACCATGTACCAGACTTCAAGGGCCCAGTCACAAAACACTACAATCATTTATGAGGCGTCCGAGATATTTCCCGATATGATGCTGAGCTATATGACATACATTCTATATGATGATATATATTTTTAAGTTTGTGCTTGTTAAATACAGGCTGGAGCTTATATAATAAGCTACTGAATGTCTGGTACACAGTATTTATGGAATCCAATTTCTGCAGTGCAAGTTTAAAGCAGTTGAAATTAAAGTTCACAGAAAGGCGCCATGCTTTAGTCCCATTTGACTAATAGTTCAATTTCACAGACACAAAAGAATGAAGATTACAAACAGGAAAACCACCAAATCATCTATGAATGGCAACAAAAGTCTCCACAAAACTCATATAAAACTTGCTACCAGTAAAACTTACAGCAGGCAATTGAAGGAGAAAACTGTTTTTGACTGGGTATGTGATGAATAAAAACAAGGACAAAGGGTGAAGTAAACATAGTCTGTTTATGCAATATATTAATTGTTTTTAAAATTCTGATAAACCCTTTCCCCCTTGAATTAAGCTGGAGTCTACATCTTTTATGAGACATGTTGTTCTGATAGAACTATTCTACTGTTCTCATTTTTTTTTCCTGTTGAAAAATTACTCTAACAGATCGAAGACAATAAGATTTGATCACTTTCCAATTTGGCTAATTTTGTGGGAAACAATTATGTTGAAGGTCAAGTGGAGCATCACACTAAAACCAGAAACCTCAGGTACCCTTCAAACTAAAACAAATTCCTACAGACATGTGGATGGATTACAACGGTTGTTTTTACAGTTAACCAGATCTTGTATGCTTTCTTCCACAGAAGTCTACTCTATCCCCTGCACGGACAATTGTACCACCTAAAAAAAATCTAGATTTTATCTACAATGACTGCAATAGTTTTTGAAAGCAGTACAATTTTACAAATACATGTAGCATACAAATGTACAGTTTCAGGTTTTTACTTCTTGTACATGAAAACTCAGTGGAAATATTTTCATATTGTCTCAACCATTTTTTCTACATTTTTTCATTTGGGCTAGTAATATGTGTTTCCATCGGAAGTGTATTTTGGTAAACAGATCATGTGTTGAACTAGATGTACTATATTCACCACAACTTGTTGAAAATTCTATAGTAGTCAATTATAAACCAGGTCACAGGTCACCAAAGTACACACTGAGTTTTCAATATAAGAGGGTATCTGAACTCCCAAAACAGATCCAAGACTTTTCCTACCTTAATTTGCAATACAGCTTACAGTGGAAAACTCTGCATATGAAATATGGGATATCTTTCACATGCAGGAAAAACAAGGAGTTTCGGGCCATTTCTCCAAAATACTGCAATAGTTTCCCAAACATTGATAGTCTCTTGTGCGGATTTGTAATTCAAGCACTTGACAAAGGTAAATAATTCTAACCTTTTGTAAATATAAAGTCACCTTACTATTGAGACCATACACCGAAAATCTTTTTATTAATGGCTGCAACCAAATCTTGGTCACGTGAATGCACCTGGGTTAATCATGGTATTTTCATTAACACTTTCAGTGCCAAGCTTGACTAAAGTTCTACTTAAATCAAACTAGTCTGAATTATCACCAGGATACCAGATTCCTATTCCTCGTAAAAAGACTTTTCATTCAAGTACCAATATGCCTGTAGTTCCAAGAGAGAATACCCCAAATCAAGAGCTTTTCTAGGTGTGCACTGCACCCAATATGCCCAGAAAAGCTGTTGACTCAGTCTAAAATTTGGCACTGAAAGGATTAAAATAGATGTTTCCCGAGGTATCAATTATTGTTTCACAGTATTCAACAGAAATTCTGATGGATTTAATACCCTTGTAAATATCATGGCGTTGTTTTGTGTGATTCTTCATGAGTGGGACGATGCACATATCTAGCAACAACTACTTACACGCCAGAGAGTAAGCCATGACAGTTAATTTCTCAATCTTTCATAATTTCAAGAAACGCTCGTATTTTACATCTGAAATATATGCATACAGAGTTCTGACAGAAGCCTTCAGATTCCACTGACTACAATAACTGTTCTTCCTGGACACAGATTTATTCCAGGCATTTATTTACTTTACAGGTAATGTTATATTGCCTGCGTCTCCAGCCTGCTCCATTTTTCCACAGATACAGGTTTAAGATACAGTGGTCCCCCTCTTGTAAGACCCCTCTGAAGAGAGGCCACCCCCTCTACAAAGGCCATTTGTCTATGCAGCAGTGATGGCATTTTCATCATATTTACCCCCTCAAGAGATGAACCACCATACTTTCTTTGATCATATTTCTTTATTTTCTGACATGTACCATTCTCTTCAGCTGCCTGAATGGTAATATTAGTTTACACCTATTGTCTGAAACAATTTGAGGGCGGTCTATCATCAATGTAACTGTAATTAAAATGTGAATGTCCACAGCATATGAATAGACTTTTGTACCAATTCTACACAGAATTTCACAGCATCACATATCTCAAGCCAGTCTGTCAGTACCACGAATTGGGACAAATTTTCATTTATCTTTAAACACCTGACATTGCCTTTCCTGCTGAATTCCTGCAAAAGCCATTGCTGCATTCTGGAGATCTAGCTCTTACCAAAACGAACAGGTGCACAAGAAAAGCACACATAGAATGATAATTTTAGCTACCACCTTCACCAGCCAGCATTGGCAAGGGCACAGCAAACTAGGGCATTAAGTTAGAGAATACAAACCACACCACCATACCAGTTAATACTCTTATTTCAGCAAATACTGATGAAATATTTAGAAGGGAAATACAGAAAAGTTAGGTCTACAGAGAAAGTGCCAAGGAAGGCTACGTGACAGGGATATGTACTACATACGTATGAGGTGCTACAGTAACACTAACACATAGAGCCTTGCCCATGCAGAACACACACTCCTGGGCTTGCAACAGGTTTTTCACAAATGACAAGATTCTTGAACGAAATCGTTCCAATAATGAGCATAACCTCCAGAGTTCCATTCTGGGGTTGCATTTTACAGTCATGATACAACACTTCAGAGGTCTGTTCATATCAACATCACAACACCTACACGCATAGACACTCAACAAAGCACTTCAACCCAGGAAGGTTGGCTTAAAAAAATGTTATACAAGCCAAAACACACCCATGACCTTAGTTAGGATAAGCAACATTCATCTATCTCACCCAGGATTCTAGGACAGTGACAGGAAAGATGTGTGCAACGTTGATGACCATCCGTGCCCACAAAATGCGCATTCTCTACTTAACATTGCGGTGTACTATCAATAAACATCCTGTGACCAGAGGGACACAACAGTGGTCTTACTTCTTTCCAGGTTCACCTCAGGGGAGGAGAGTAGGACTTCATTTATACACATTTGACTTTTCATATGTAATTTTGAATTGGCACCTTTTAGTGTTAATTTTAACCACCAGATGGCAGTCTTCACTTTTCTAACCTGTAAAATGGGGTACAACTGCTGTATGATCTGTCTCAGATGAATATTGAAATGAGAGATGGTCAAGGTCAACATTTCACTTCTGACATGTTTTTTTCCCCGTGTCCTTGCAAAATGTTCCTTCAGTCACATTTTCAATATCTGCTGTGAAAATCAAGGCACACAATAACTTCCACATCAAATGGCACCATAAACAATACGATACAGAAACACTCTCACCAGACTAGTGAAATGCAACTAACTTCATGGCTTCCAAAAGTATATGCCCTTGTTCCAATGAAAAAAAAAATCTACAATAGATTTAGTCTTGTCACAGCTACAACTTATCTTGGTCAGTACTCACATTAATTGATAAACAAAATCTGACGCTTAAATTGTAACAGTTCTACAGAGCCATTTTCTCACAAAATGGTCACAGGTGCAAATATATCTTTAGTAATTATTTATTTTTTTTTTCATCATTTTTAAAAGATATTTCAGTAACCTCATACAAAACTGATAAAGGCTTTCTGTTATTTGGTGAGTTTTGCATAATATGAAGGTCATCATTTAAGAGACCACCCCATTGGGCATGCCCAAAAGTGGTGATGCGTGAACCATGTGGTCTCTCCAGCAATGTAATGCAAAAACCAGCAACTTTCCAGCCAGGCCGACTGGTACATGGACATATACTTGAACAAAACTTGTCTTCATACACCTGTAAATAGACAAGGATTGTCTTTGGATAAATGAAGAGGACACATACACAATGGTATGCCACAAGCACAAATGCCAAAAGTAAGGGTGCCTTTAGGTGACATGACTTTCAGTTTATGTGAGGGAACCATATTTGTATGTTAAGAGAGTCTTTGTACAATTAACCCTTTCCCCCTCAAACCAGCCAAAACCGGCTGGTGGTCAAATGTCGTCTGCTTCAGTGTTTTCAACTAATTTCAACAGTTATGAAAAACAATTTGACTGAGAAATGTACATGAGACTTATCAAGATCACATGCCCCAGGTCAACAGCTTTCCTTGGCATGGGTTGGGCACTTAGTGCCCAACCCATGCCAAGGAAAGCTGTTGACTCAGTCTTAATTCAAGGGGGAAAGGGTTAACATGACAACACTGAGGGTGGTCTGTGCCTTTCTGTCTCAGTGCTGTATCTTCATTCAAGTGCATGTACCAGCAGGCCTCACTGAACAGCTGATAAGGAACTCCCGTTTCCTTTGCCCACTTTCCTTTCCTATAAGGTAACTGAATTCAGTAGCTTCAGCTGATGTCATATCAGTTTGTCCTGCTAATCTTTTGTGCTTGTGTTGGGCTTCCCAAAGTACAGGAATCCTTCCCATGTATGATCTCAGATCATCACTTTCACCCTCCACCCCCCTTTTGCCATTTGATATGTATTTTCACTAAGAAAATATCATTAGCACTTCTCAGCAGTGATCTGCAACAAGGCTAGCTGCAACGTATATTCAATTTGTCAAGTCTTAAGCTACATTCCTGAAGATGTATGCCTTCCCATTACTTTTTGAATTTGCATTTTTCATGCACGAGTCCAGTACTGAAGTTCTTTGAATAAAAAATAAAAGAAAAACAACGAACAAGGAGGGGGAAGGACAAATAGTTGGACATACAAAACTATTAGTACAGCACATGCATTTCTTCTATTAAGAACACATCCATCCATAGCTTCAGACTCCATGACAAGGTCATGAAGTGCATGACTGACCATACAGCAGCTGTCACCTGGTGGACAACAAACAAAATAAAGTCAAATTCATCAACATCACACAAGTGCATGCCTAGGCAGTAAGCTTCGATTATCCAGGGGCCGATTCGGCTGTTTACCATGGGCGTTGCTAGAGGACAGTGCTCGTGCTGTGGAATTGTGGGCAGATGAGGCACGCTGGTTGGTGGTAGATCCGGGCTTGAAGTCTGGGGCTCCATTGGGCATGCTGGGGTCTACATTCTTGTCCTGTAATGAGATGAATGCATGATTTTGTACAAATACTTTTCTATTTTTCATCAAATTGTATAACTTCAGTCAAACAGGAATTTGTTTCTGTAAAAACATTCTGCAGGCTATCTCACGTCATACAAACCCAAACTTTTGCATTTCCCTGCAAATATGTGGAGCAATCAGTATGTGAAATCTTACCATTCAACTCATTCCTACTGCAATTTTAACACAAAATGTGCCCCAAAATATAATTATGGCAATTTAACTTAATGATCTAATTTTATGATCCAAAATTTTTTTCATGTGTGTAATGATACACAATTCTTCAGCTTTTTTGATAAACTTCCACCACTCCAGAATGAAAAAAATAAGTAAATACGACTAATTTCCTGTAATCCTTGACAACAAACTCCTCTCAAAGAACTTCAAAAAGAAAACAAAAACAAAAACTCCACTGTCAATCTTGAAAAAACAATGGAAGCATATTCTCAGTATCTACTCTCAAATTTTTTACATTACATCCCTCCATGGTTGTTTCAAGTATGACTATGAACATATTTGACCCATTGCCAAGTGTACAGGTCAACCAGCTTTATCCCTAACTCTCACCTCTGACTCGTAGACTTGGTCAATGATGATGAAATCTTCATCCATGTGACTGAGAGCTTCTTCCACTGGGGCTTTATCCAGTTCTTCTGCTCTCTGCTTCCGCTCCTCAAAATCAGCCACATCTTCCGGTCTGTATATTTTCTCTCCTGCGGCAGTGGAACTGGGACTGGAGCTACGGCTACCATAAATAAACCAAGTTCACTTTAAATGGTACTCTTTTCCAGCTGTTTATCCTATCTGGACTTAGGCAGTCATAGAAGGAGCCATGAGGTACATGCAGTGCCACCCCCCCCCCTTTATAAGGCCTCCCGAAGTGCACCAAAAATGTGGTCTTATGAAAGGGGTGGCCTCTCTTAGGGGAGGGGGAATAAAATGAAAATACCATACTTGATGCATGGATAATTGGCCTATGTGGAGGGGTGGCCTGTTGTCAGGGGGCACCATGAGAGGAAGACCACAGTATACACAGAGGTACTGGGAGACAGATTTTGTGTTAGTTCAGTACATCCAATATCAAAACTTGCAGCATCATGCATTGGAAAGAAATTCCAAGAAAACAGAAAAGAGTGCAGGCGTGAGAGATTCCAGGTTGTTACTTGGTACCATACTGCCATTATAAGTATAGTTCTGATGGGTTTCCACAAAATGAAATTCTATTTTCACAACAACTGTTAAAAAACAAAAATGTTTGTGGCTGCTATAAAGTGAGACTTGTGTGATAATTGGCCAAATGAAACTGAAACTTGCCGGATAAATGGAAAGTGACATGAATTTGTATTCCAAGTTTTCTGCTATTTATAAATATAACATAAAGAACTGGATGAAACAATTAACACTGATGATATACATGTATATCAGTGCAAGCAAGTGTTCCAATAATGTATCATGTATCCAAATGGACAACCAGACTCAGGACACTTCATGAAGAGCTGAGATTGCTTTGTGATTACATCAATAAAACCAGAGCCATGCCCCGGGCATGAATGTCTCTCCAGCGTAAATCAAGCTACTCCGAAGCTTTTGTTGATGGACCTTCAGACTGATGGACAGACTGACTGACAAGTCAGCTGAGCTAATAAAAATTTTGCAGTTTTTTTTCCCCCGAATCACTAAATTATAATCTAATACAAAAAATGCACCTACAAAGTCTCTTGATAATAGTATATTAATCCACAGAGACCTGAGCCCTCGGCTACAGTCATGACCCACATGTAACGTGCAAAGCTGTCAACAGTTAAAACTAGAACGGACTGATTTTCCAACAGAAAATCAAGTGTCTCCCAGTGGAACACTTACGTCTCTGAATAAGCTACAGGTGATAACAAATTACAAATGACCAAGTTTGCTTGAAAATTACAATCCTATTTTAGCTCTCACCCAGACACATTACTCTAGCAATTTTCATCAAGTTCTTCAAGACTTATTGAATGGAAACCAATTTCACATAAGTGACCCTGTGACCTTGAGAATTTGATCAAGGTCATCCAAATACAATTCCAACCTAGGTCTTGCCAAGATACATAATCCTACCAAGTTTCCTCATATTCCATCAAGTTCTTCATGACTTATCGCACGGAAACCAATTTCACATAAATGACCCTGTGACATCGAAAATTAGGTCAAGGTCACCCAAATACAATCCCAACCTTGGTCTTACCTTGATACATAATCCTGCCAAGTTTCATCAAATTCCATCAAGTTCTTCAAGACTTACCGCACGGAAACCAATTTCACATAAGTGACCCTGTGACCTTGAAAATTAGGTCAAGGTCACCCAAATACTATCCCAACCTAGGTCTTGCCTAGATACATAATCCTGCCAAGTTTCATCAAATTCCATCAAGTTCTTCTAGACATCGCACGGAAACCAATTTCACATAAGTGACCCTGTGACCTTGATAATTCGCTCAAGGTCATCCAAATACAATCCCAACATTGGTCTTGCCTAGATATATAATCCTACCAAGTTTCATCAAATTCCATCACGTTCTTCATGACTTATCGAACGGAAACCAATTTCACATAAGGTGACCCTGTGACCTTGAAAATTCGGTCAAGGTCACCCAAATACAATCCTAACCTAGGTCTTGCCTAGGTACATAATCCTACCAAGTTTCATCAAATTCTGTCAAGTCCTTCAAGACTTATCGCACGGAAACCAAGTGCTGAAGAACCTGAACAACAACAACAACGACAACAAGAAGCGGAAGAAACGGGCACTAAACCAATATGTCCCGCGGCTTCCACCGGGAGACATAACGATCACTATAGTCGGTGGTATTTTTTAAACTTAAGTTTATTTGTACATTAGAGCTGGTACCATACTTTAATAGCCCTATTAATCACAAGAGACCTAGTGTAGACTGCTTTTAAATTGTGTGAAAATTTCCAGATTTTTTTATTCATGAATGGTGCTCCTCATGAAAATTCAGGGAAATTTAATACCTCGGGAATATTTGTGCTTATGCAGTATATGATGGTCAATGTTATTTTATGTACAAGTTTACTACATAAATGAAAAGTGACCAACTTCAGCATATTCTGATAGATGTTTTCACATAATAGCACTAGCGTTTTAGTATGACAGTGATAATAATTTCATATTATATTTGGGCAAACTCTAGACTATTAAACATTACTAATTGTTTATAAGTTATCTTACTTGAAAGTATTTCAATAAATCCCACACGTGCTGGAAAAGCCCCAGTAAGTGCCCCCCCCCCTTCCCTGGCCAGTCATGACAAGTCTGCCATCCAGTTAGTACCTGGACGGCTGATGCATGACTTGCCAGGCAACAGAAAAAACCTCGGACTTTGGACGAGGCATGATAGTACAGTACTGCCTCATGGTAACGCTGATGTCTGGGTGCATGGAACATGCAACACAGACATGAAGGAAAAGTTCTGCAGTGGGATCCAAGGGCCCCACCATGTTGTATCAGAATCTGTCTTGTATTGAGGGGTTTTAGACCAAACAGTGTATGTCACTGAAAGCTCTTTTTTTTTTTTTACAAGAAATGACAATGCTGTAAATTGCTTTATTTTTGCATGTATAAATTTTCACAGTTTGTATTTTTGACAGTTCACTGTAGTTTTAATTTCACTGTTTTGGACATAATTCCTATCTGAACAATGTTAAATACTATTTCACTGTGCTTTTATTTTCACAGTTTTGTTCCATCAGCAATATAAGCAAAAATAAGGGTACAGTGAAATTAAAACAATTTACAGTAAAACAACTAATTTGTAAACAACCCCCCCCCCCCCCCCCAATTTGTGAGCAGTATGTAAAGAGTTAATACATATTAAGTTTTCCCGGTGTAAAGATTGTCAGTGTAAACATGGTTGGTTTACAAGCCCACACTTAACCTACCTCCTCTCCCCACTTCTACTACTGCTGCTCGAATTCTGGCTGTTTCGACGAAAATGATAATCCCTGAATCTTGGTTTATTAGAACGAGATGGTGGTTGCTTTATGTGGCCCGTTCTGCGAGCAAAGCGTGCTTTGTACAGGGTCTCTGTCTGACACTGCAACAGTTCTCTTACTGGTCTGAAATAAACAACATAAATATAGATGTCATGTCCAGCAACTCACTCTTACAATCATCCATTTACTCTTAAATACAAACTACCCATCCTACCTTCCTTCACAGAAAGAAAATAAAAACAAGAAGGCCATGACTGTCCTGTGCTTTGGTGACCTTCATCAGGAGCAACTGTTACTGAGCTATAATCTATTTTCACTTTCATCTGACAATGTTTCAATATTTCTGACTTTTCCGTCAGCACCCACTGAACTGAAAGTGTTGCCATCGCCATCCATGTTAACATTTGCTCTCTCCTGACTATTTTCTACTGGACACTGAACCAAACTGCAATTAAAACAGTTTATTGGCTCTTTGCCTGAGACCTATAGTGATTAAATTTGCCAAACACATTCATGAATTCCTCTTCAGACAAAAACGGTCACAATCTTCAAACTCCATACAACTAGATATTGAACATGTAAAAAGATGGAAAGAGAGAAGAAAGAAAGATTTAAGTTCATTTGTTTATTTCCTTTACTTAAAGAAATTGTAATGAAGTCAAAGTTATCATCATAAATTTTGTGGGAAACTACTTCATTTATACTCCAGTGTAGTTTCTGTGTCAATTTATCCTCAAACTTTGGGCCCAAGATGTAAAGAGTTAAATCTTGATTGCGGTCACGAATCCTCCAACACAAAGAATGACTACATTTGCTAAAAACATTCAACCGTTCCTCAGATAAAGTGTCACAATCTTCGAATTTCCTGCAAATAAACATTGAACATGCAGACAGAAAGAGATACAGAGAAACAAAGAAAGATTTAGGTTTATTCATTTATTTCCTTACGTACTTGTCTAATTACTGTGATTCAGTCAAGGTTATCATCATAAATTTTGGGGAAAATTACACTTCATCTATGTTTCTGTGTAATTTCTTTGTCCATTTATCTACAAACTTTGAAACCCAGAAAGAGGTAAACAGTTAACTCTTTCAGTGCCAAGCGCAACATAATTCAATTTACTTAAGTCAAACTGGTCTGAATTATCACAAGGATCCCAGATTCCAATTCATCGTAAAAAGACCTCTCATTCAAGTACCAGAATGCCTATAGTTCCAGAGAGAATACCCCAGGTCAACAGCTTTCTCAGTGCGCATTGGGTGCCGAGAAAAGCTGTTGACTCAGTCAAAAATTTGGCACTGAAAGAGTTAAATTTTGATGACCCTCACCAGTCTTTCGATACAGGCTGCACAACAGAACTTAGGGTGTATACATATGCAATAATGAATGAATCTCGGGCAAGATTTACTGCAAGATCCACATATTTTTTCCAAGCCCTTCATAATGTATTTCGCTCTGTGATATTCTCTGTAACAGTTTTACTCTATTCGAACATCTCAAAGTAACTATGGTGATAAAATTGAGATACATGCTTCAGTTCAATGTGTCCCATCTGTTGTTTATTGCTGACACCAATCAACAACATGCATTTACACAGAAACTTTCCCTTCAATGCGCACTGCAGGTTCCTTCCCCCTCTATCAGTTACTTTCACTCCTGCCTTATTCAGAGCTCAACATTTGTTCCTTCGCAGTATATTCATGAGATTACAGCATTTAAATTTGGTATCTAGGTCCAATAATTCATCATAGAACGTGTCATGATTGTTGCCTTGCTGGGACACCAAACAAACTTGTTACACCAAGTACATGGAAGTCAACTCATAAGAGTGGACACTGCGCAACACGTGATCAAATCTACCAATAATGAGCCTGGATACTTTCAAAGGCCACTGTAATGATGTTTCATCAGACTGCAGGCTACTCTTGGCAAGGTTTCCCTGGGACTTTTTTATTTTCTTAACCAGTAAGACAGCTTGTTATATACAGAGCCAAAATCCTGTACTTTTATCTTGGCAATTGTTGAAAAGAGTAAATCACATAAAGCACAAAGTTTTTGCATAAATGGGAGAACTTCCTTCAATCAAATTATCGGCAAAAACTGAGCAGTTGTTATATTATCATCCTTCTGACCAGCAAAATCTTATCTTTAACTGCAAAACCAAAATGGTCATGCACAAGTAATGAAGCTTGTCAACCACAAAATGTATACATGTATATGCAAAGAGGTAACAAGAGGCCCGTGGGCCTAATGTTCTGCTGGCATCATGGCTATATTGCACCTGTTTATTTACAAAGTTGTGAGTAATCAAGTGGCTTTTGGATATATAAAGCTTATGTACATTTAGTGTATAAAATTACCACCAGATGGCACTTCGCTCCACATGTATGTCATAGCACAATGTGCAGTTCCTGTGATGGATAATGTTGCTTGTCCCAAGACAACAATGAGTGAGTCCTTAACTTTATGACCTCAGTGACCTTGGGACAGAAGATCAAGGACACCCAGATTATGTAATACAAGAGGCCTATAGGTCTACCTGGTGCTGTGCTGACATTGCCATTGAAGTCCAAGCTACACCCTACCATTACAAAATCACCTCTCAACTTTAAAGGCATGGTGACCTCACAAAAATAGGTCAAGGTCATTGATATTACATAAAATTCTAGTTTTGGACATTGCCTATATATCCTATACATTTGGCAAGTCTAATCCAATTACTTTTCAAGATATGGAATTTTATATCTTAAAACACATTTTGGCTCATAATTTCCATCAAATTATAGGTGGCCCCACTAGTATCATTACCAACTTAGACTTTGACCCCCCCCCCCCCACAATCCCACCAAATTTGAAGATCTGCCAAAAATTGAAGATGTTCACAAGATTTTCATATTTTTGAACCCTACATTGCATAATATTGTAGGTGGTACCACCAACATTGAAAAGAACCTAGATTTGCAGACCCTCTATAAGTCCTGAAAGTTATATTGGGCTAACTTGAAAACTATGGACAGTACTGCGGTCACAAGATTTTCACATTTTGACCTACATATTACATAATGGCACCATCAACATTAATGTCAAAAAAGATTTTTATAAACTTCATAACTCCTACACGTTGCATGGGCCTATCTCAAGAATTGTGGGTGCAGAGCATTCACGAGATGACCCCTACATGTATATTCAAACTGGCCATTTGACCTTGACCTTCAACTTGGATTAAACAAGAGGGCTGTGTGAACAGCCCATGCTCAGCTGATCTTAACATTCATCACACTTGCAGATCTATGAACTTGGGAGAGGATCAAGGTCACCCATGTTCTGAGTAAGTCTGACCATTATAAAAGAACACTAACATGTGCAACATCAAGGTTCAAGTAGTTCTCAAGTTATAATGAAGAGTAACATTCATGTATGTTGCACTGTGACCCCAGAAATGAGGTCAAAGTCATTCATGTACTGTCTGAGCATGACCTTCATACAAAAACATTAACATGTGCAACATCACAGTACTAACTCAAAACAGATCTCAAGTTATCAAGTAAACAGTAAATTTTGTGTCAGTTGTCCTGTGAATTAGCACTAGAATACCCATTGACTTCCATAGTAATCAATAGGAAAGCTGCATTCATCGATAAGTACTCGAGTTGAAAATACTTAAAAATCAGGAATCTAAAGCAGTGCCACCTAGTAAACAACTTTGTTTGACCCTTCCACAAGAACATATCCATCACATTTCACTTTAATCTGAGTGACAGTTCTGAGAACAAGTGAAAAATAACAAAACCATATAAAAAATTCATAAAAAAAATTAGAAAAAATTGCAGTGCCACCTGGTGAACAAATTGGGAACTATGTGTCCCTGGGAGTGTCTATGAACGATATCAAAACAACTGGGTGAGCAGTTTCACAGGTGAAGAGGTTTTAAGGTTTGCCCCCAAAAAACGAAAAAAAAATCATATAAATTCCAAAAATCAATAGAGCGTGACCATTTGAACAAACTTGGTAGAGATCCACCCAAGGCACATCCCCACCTAGTTTGAAGTAAATACGGCCAAAATTATTTAAGTTATAACCATTACAAGAAATTCCCATGTTAAAACTTTTGTAAAGATTTTTGAAAAAAAAATCATAAAAAAACAAAATTCATTGGAACATGACCATTGGAACAAACTTGGTAGACACCCACCCAAGGTACATCCCCACCAAGTTTGAAGTTAATCTGCATGACGGTTTTGGAGAAGAAGTCGCAAATGTGAATTAGCATTAGAATACTCATTGACTTCCATAGTAATCAATAGGAAAGCTGCATTAACCGATAAGTACCCGAATGGAAAAAATCGTTAAAAATCAGGAATCTGCAGCATTCCCATATAGTGAACAACTTTGTTTGACCCTTCTACAAGGAACATATCCACCATGTTTCAGCTTAATCTAAGTGACGGTTCTGGAGAAGAAGTCGAAAATAGCTATAACACACAAAAATTCATAAAAAAAAAAGAAAAAAATTGCAGCGCCACCTGGTGAACAAATTAAGAACTAGGTGTCCCAGGGAGTGTTTCTGTGTGATATCAAAGTAATTGGGTGAGCGGTTTCAGAGAAGAAGATTTTTTAAGATTTGCCCAAAAAAGAACAAAAAAATTCATTAAAAATCCAAAATTCAATGGACCGTGACCATTTGAGGAAACTTGGTAGAGACCCACCCAAGGCACATCCCCACCAAGTTTGAAGTGGATCTGGCTGACGGTTTCAGAGAAGAAGTCGAAAATGTAAATTGTTGACGGACGGACGGACGGACGACGGACGGAGGACCATAAGATAAGCTCAGCTGACTGACTAGTCAGCTGAGCTAAAAACAGTTAATGTTTAAAATATGCGCCCAACATCCAGCTTTCCATATGTAGTCTGTTTGTTCAAATCGGGTATTAACTTTTCGATGTTATGTTGGAAAAACAATAAACTTGGGCAAGTGCTAAACTCTATAACTACTGGGTTACAGTGACCCAAAAAGTCACCAAGTACAGTTTTATGTATTATGATTATGTAATCAAGTGCACTTTTGATCTGGAGGCTCAATTCTCTTTGTCATTGATTTCCAAGCTACACCTGGCCATTACAAAATCACCTTTTCAACTTTACAGGCATGGTGACCTAACAAAACTAGGTCAAGGTCACTGATATTACATGGCATTCTACCTTTGGCCATGGTCTATATATCATATAAATTTGGCAAGTCTAATCCAATTATTTTTCCAAATATGGAATTTTACATCTTAAAACACATTTTGGCTCATAATTTCCATCAAATTATAGGTGGCGCCACTACTATCATTAGCGACTTAGGCTCTGACCTCCCCCACAACCCCACCAAATTTTAAAGATGCATAACATTTTCACATTGACCCCTACATTACATAATAATGTAGGTGGTGTCACCAATATCGAAAGCGGCCTAGATTTTCATACACCCTATAAGTCCTGTAAGTTATCTTGGGCTAACTTGAAAACTGTGGATGGTATTGTGATAACGAGCAAAAGTTCATGGACAGACGTATGGACAGACATGACCGGTCGCATAAGCTCTGTGACCTTTGGTCAGTAGAGCTAAAAAATTATTAAAAAAATTGTTCCGCCACCTCATGAACAAAATTCAGAAACAGGAGTCCTTAGGAGTGTTCCTGTCTGATATCAGAGCAATCAAGTGAGCAGTTTTAGAGAACAAGATTTTTAAAGATTTGACCCCCCCAAAAAAACAATGAAAAAATCATAAAAAATCCAAAATTCAATGGAGCATGACCAATTGACTAAACTTGGTAGAAACCCACCCAAGGTACATTGCCACCAAGTTTGGAGTGAATCTGCCTGAAGGTTTTGGAGTAGAAGTCGATTGTTGACGCCGGACGCTGACAGAAGAAGGACAATAAGATAAGCTGAGTTAACAAGTACTACAGGATTTCTGATAAATTCTCCCACACATTTATGGCACACAGTATAGATGTGCTGTATTGAAGTGTCTCAGTGCTGTGTCAGGCATAATTCATTCTTTTGCTGAGCAAGGCTGCTAGTTGGTGCAGTTTTAATGGTAACCAATAAGATGCCTTTGATGGGTATGATCTCCCTTTCTGTTTCAGCTGTGGAAAAAAAAGCCTAAATCTTATCCTTTTCAGTGTTAAGCTGGAGACGAAGTCAACAACTTTCCCCAGAAAGCTGGAGTTCTGGACTGTTCATATTTTCTCTGGAAATACAGGCACACTGGTATTTGAATGAAAGATCTTCTTACAACTAGTTTGCTTCCCATGCATTCCATATAAACACCAGCTAAGCTGCAAAATGTGCATGCATATCCTTGATAACTTACCCTTTTCCCCTGTACTTAGATTGCTCGTGCTTCAGTTGTTCATCAGAGATAGGGCCCCCTCTGGTGGGACGTTTGTATGGGTGGTACTGCCGCTGGTGACGATCATCTTTTGTTCTTTCGTGACCCCTTGATGGCCCACTGGAACTTGAAGACCCCTACAATGGAAGCAGAGGTAACATGAATACTAATTTTGAACAAATTAAGGACACAAGATACCCCAAAACAACTTTTAGGTTACCACCACCTTTCAAGGCTTATAAATTGCAAACTAATGCTAAAACCTGTTGAAACTACATATTACTGGAACACAGTTCAAAGATTTTTAAATGTGATTATAATTTAGATATATCTCCCTGACTCTTAAATAAGCATTCCAACATATGAGGGGAATGTCAAATTTTGTACCCCTTCTTCAAATGGATATTTCTCTTTTCAGATTTTTTCAATCTTTATTTTTATTTTTTCCAGAAATAATGTGCACCAATCTGGCTCAAAAAGTCATCCAGGGATTTTCTTGAAATAATACCATCAAGGTAATCCACAATTTGATAAACTTTGACCATTGCCTAATGCATTTTATGTGTAAATTTTGTAGTTCCATCTCATTTTTTAATCATGATACTGTAATGAATTTAATGTGTTTCTGATATCTATGTTGTTAATACCAATTTATATCAGCAGTGGCCACTGTGATTCCACAGGTCATAAAACTTTTGTCAGTATACTGTTCCTGTAATGGTACATATGTACACCAGTTACCATGTAATGACCATTTTTATAAAATGTGATCTCCTGAAACGCATTCCCTCCATGACCTTGAAAAGATACGTAATACAGGGTTATTGTACAATTGACAAAATCAGCCTCATTACTTCTCAGAATAATATAGTGCATAAATCTCCATACATATTGTGTAATATTTTCCATTGACCAATAGGAGGCACCTACTAGTTCTGTTTTGATGTATTTGCCACCTAAACATTTCCACTAAATTCCACAAGATCATTCATATATTAAAGATGCTATGTACAGTGTTCAAAAGATTTTCACTTTTTGACCTATATATTCCATAATATTGTAGACAGCACCACTAGTATTAAATCGGGACCTAGATTTCCATACAGCCAGTAAGTCTTGTTGAAAGTAGCGAAGCGATACCTTGTAAACAGTATCACACTTATAAGCAGTTTACAGACTGACCTATGGCCAAGTATGAGGAATTGGTTAAGCTCTATAAACTTTAGCAGCACTGAAATGGAGAATGAATAAAAAAAATAATGTGTTTTTTTTTTTCAAGGGACTATCTTGGAAATATCAGTAAATTTATGGTGGGCATCAAATGTACATATGCCCGTATTTCCAGGAAATTTACTTGAAAAATTCCCAATTTTCTTCTTTCATTCGGAGGCTAAAAATAAGGGTTACAAAGAGATGTTTTGTTTGGCCTTACCATTGTAGCAAGTTATGACTTAGAGACTGAATTCTTGCAAGTGACACTACTGCACAAGGGAAGGACAACCACGATACGCCATGATAGTTCAGGCCAGCACATGTAGAGGACTATAAAGTATGCCTATATAGTAGTAAGACAGATGTGCATATCGGGCTAAGATGATTACACATAATATGTGAACTTTTCAGTAATTTCTGTATTAGTAAGTACACTTACCTCTTGACCACCATTTGCCACAACCTCCGTGTCTGGGTCGAATGCATATGAAATCGGATTCAGTTCATTCACTTGATTCTTGAAAACCTGATGGTCCCATCGCGCGATCTCTCAGTTCCTTTGGAACTGGTGGTGACTCCAGGTGAGCTTGCTTCCTATTTACCATCCTTCCTCTATTGGAGAGTGGTCAGTTGATATCAGGTGAAGGAAGCAGGGTGATCAGGTGGACTTTTCTGGTGGTTTAGAGGCAAGCAGACTTGCTAATACCGAAATTACTAAAAGTTTTGCATATTATTTACATAAAGTTACCTCTCAAACCATCATTTGCCCATATACAGGCGCAAAGGTGGAAGATGGCACACTGACTGGCACACTGACCACATTTGACCGCCGGGACCGGCAGTTTGGGGGAATCCATCAGTCCCAGTAAGGAAGCCCCATCTGAAGGGAAAACCTCAGAGGTATATGGACTTGAGGCCACTAAGAGCAGATTTAGAATCTGTCCAAAACCAGAAGCCCTCATCAAACAGCATAGGACTGCACTGAAACCGCCCAAACTCTCCTGCCAACATGAAAGCTGTCTGCCTCTTAGGTAGACGCTGTCTGTTTCAGCTCCATTGGACCCAAAGATTTGACAGGGTGTAGTCATGAAACTGGCGGGCGCCAGAAAGCTGGCATATGGTTCCTTAGGGCAGTGAACTACTGGGTCAACCACCAACGGGCCAGGATGGTAGGACAAACTGCCTGATATTGGTCTGAGATTAGGTCAATTTGGCACAATGCCAAAGGCCCACGAAGAAGTGCGCCAACCTACAGACTGTGTTGGATGTAACCAAAAGGGTGACAAAAGCTGGAACACAGTGGTTGCTCTGATGGGATCTGGAAGGCCTAACGAACGAGTATCAGAACCAAAGCAAAGGGGCCTGTGATGCCCACAAAGGCATACATACCCTCCTCTAGCACTATCATGTCACGCAAGTAGTGCTTGGTGAACATCGTAGACAATTGCCTTCAGCAGGCCGGCAGAATGTCAACCACAACAATCCGCAGGGCGTGCCAGGTGGCATTAAAGGCTCACCCCTCATGAGCTCTGGATGAGACAAGCTGCAAGGCGCCAGGCCTTTCCAGCAAGATCTCACAGGCCTTAAGGATCCGAAATGCCCGGATAAGCTAATTGTACAGATATACATGAATTTGAACGGCTGATAGGTGAAGGCGAGCAGCAACTGATTGCACGAACCGGGTACAACCAGCGGTGCCATGGCAAAGCCGAACGAAGTGCCCTATACTGGTATACTTGGCCAGAGAAAGGGAACTACAGATACTTCTGTGAAGTCTCCGTGATTGGCACCTGAAGAATGTGTCCTAGATCCAGGGAATTCCTCCACTCCATGAGCCGCAGGGCCGATTCCACTGACTGGGGTTGGGTGGGGGTGGGAGTGTGTGTCTCCATCTGAAAGGACAGGACTTCAAGGTGTCGATGACTGGGCACAATCCTCCCTCCTGCTTGGGGGCCAGAAAGAGTAGGTTGTAAAAGCCGGGAGAACCTTGAATTCTTGACTGGCTCTATGGCACACTTGCTCCAAAGTGTCTGAACCACCTCTAGGAACGAATGTGGAACCTTCTACCTCGGCCATGATCTACTAAGGGACACATCCAAAAATAGAAGCTCATCTTCCCCCACAGTTTAGAGGTCTGAAGACTGCGGACTCGTGAGGGAAGCAGTGATACATAAACGCTCGTTGAACAACGAACTGTCCATGGGCGATAAAGTAGCAAGGACTTCTGCGGAAGTTGTCCCAGCCTCAAATGCTGCCTACATCTGCTCAGCCACATGGGCCTGGAGAGTGAGGCTTCCGGCAGACCAGTAGCAGTGGACACGGCGGCCCCCAACAAGGGTGTCTGCTGGCCAGAGGAAACCTGCTGGGTCTCTGGGACACTCGGTTCATGGACACCTGCTAACATCAGCTTAGAAATCTGCTGGCAGAAGGGATCCTGAGGGAGTACTGGGAACTCCCAAACCTTGGGCAGAAAGAAAGTTGACTCCAGGCAGAAGCAGCAAGCTGCTCTCCTGTCAGAGTCTGCTGAGGCTCGGCAACAGTGGCGGCTAAAGTGGCGGCAACAGCGGAGGACAAAGTCTCCGACACCAAACCCTGTTCCTCGCAGAGCTCGAGTTCCACTTGCCTCTCAAGGGCAGCAGCCAGTGTACCTGGCTTGAATGTAGGAACCAACGGAATTGCCAGCTGCTTTCTTGGGGTGGAGCCACCAAAGAGGCAGGAGGCAAAGCCGACACTGCAGGTGGGGGAACTGAAGGTGGCACTTGGGTCACCGGAAGGGCCCCCATTGCTGGAGCCAGAGACCCACGAACAGCAGATGGCGCCATCACAGACTTGGGTGCCTTCCTTCTATCTCCCACATACCTTGGTTGATGATCTGAGCTCTTGGAACAGGAATCTTGGGAAGCTTGCCAAGGCACCATTTTTTTGTTTTTTTTTCTGTACCTCCTGGATTTACAACTCAAGCACTCAGACTGGCCAAGGTTCAAGAAAACACGGACAGGAACTCAAAGGTTTCCATGACGCACCGGTTTGCATGACTTTTGCTCCGAGCGCTCATACCCGGAGGACCGAGATCTCAAAAAGTTCACTTGATGCTTGGATGACTTCTTCAAAGGGGTATCCGTTGAAGGAACAGCCTGTGGCTGAAAGGGGTGATCAGTACATGCAACATACCAGCCTGCATCTACATGCTCTTGGCCGAAGACTCCAAGGCAAGGGCAACCCTCAAGTCAGTGACAAGAGCGGCAGTGGAAGTTGTTTGGGCAACAGGAGGGTGCTTTGTGACCTCCCCAAGGCATCTCTCGCTACCCAACTTACGACTATGTCTCTTCTCCTTGCTCCCCCATGGGGTTTCTGATGTAGAGACATCTGCCACTTGAGACTGTGGACCAACTGCTTGGGTACGTCTTCACTTTGCAAGTGGTGTGTGTGGTGAAAACGGAGTCAAACTCAATAGCTCAGCATTTGGCAGCTACGGCCTGCTGCCTATACCTTGCACAAAGAGACTTCCTTCATGCCTGCTCCCAGAGCAGCCTTTTGTCCTCTCCACAATCCTCCCAGTATTTGCATGTTCACTCATGAGAAAACTTGACCCAACTACAGGCGACAACCATAGCAATGTTGATGATCATCTCAGGCTGCCATATAGTAGTTCTGTGAGTCAAACTTCTGCCCACAATCCAACAAGGATGAGGATGGAGTGGTCACTGGACCAACACCACCAGCTTGACCCAAAAGGTAGCAATTGCCTGATGTGCACTGTCTTCCCACTCTCTGCAATCTGAATGTCGAAACAGCATATTAAAAATCTGTTTCAAGCCAATCAACCAGCTCTGCTCCCAACTATTTCAGAGGTACCTGCGGGACAGATATCAGCTACCTAGGTCTCCAAAGAGTCTTGGACCACTAAGAAATGATTTTCTGCAGAAAGTAATGTGCGTGAAGCACTAAAACAGTGAGCAGGAACAAAAGTTCATGGCGCTCCAGCTCGAAAGAACAAGACAGTAATGGCGCCCAAAACAGGAAGGATGATACGGGGAGCATGTGCACTGGGAGTCAGCACCAGTTCCAAAGGAACCAAGAGATGGCACCACGGGATCATCAGGTTTTCAAGAATCAAGTGTGTGAACTCAACTCGATTTCATGGTTGTTTGAGCCAGACATCTAGGCAAATGGTAGTCAAGACGTAATGCTACGTAACTAATGTTGAGTTACCGGGTTTACATGAGTTTGTTCAGTTTGACACATTTGTGAAATCATTCTGCCGAGCCAAGGATTCTGTAGACCCTACTGCATGGAGAGAAACATGTCTACAGGATGAATCAAGCTGTAACTACAAAAGGTTACTCGTTATTCACCCAAACAAGATTACAGTGAAACCTCATTATAATGACAATCGTACATCAGACACATTCATTTAATGAGACAATTTCTTCAGTAACGAAGTCAAATTCCTATCTGACTCATTTATCGGACATATATGCAGATAATGGACACATTTGGCAGGGACCAGATGCATCATGACAATGAGGTTTCACTATACTTGAATGAAGTTGAAACATGGTTCAGCAAGATGACGTTCACATCATGAAGCCACTGGCTGTGACACAACATTAATATTCTATCAACTATCTGAACACATAAGCTCAACGTGAGAAATTATGGACATAGTTTGTCATACTAAAGTGACTACAAAGCTTCTCAACTGAATGGTAAATGGGAGCAAAATTTGGGTAGGTTAGTAAGTGCTGGATGCAAAACATTATCTAACTGGCTCGACAGTCAATTGTAATCACCCATGTATGCAAACAGCAACATTACCATGTAAAGTAACAGCTTCAGTCATGCAACTTGCAGATGTCCTTTTCACAACGCCTACTTGACAAAACCAGTGAGACTGGCATCGGGCAATGTCATTTAAATCCCCAAGATCCTTGGAAAATCCTTCCTTGCACCTCCCTCTCTCCTCCACCCCCACCCCACCCCCACCCCATCAGCATTTCTTGCTTTTCCTTTGGACTTACCATGGTTCAAAAACTTGTTCAATATTCCATTATGCTGCTCAAAAGTAAGCTGACATTAATTATTTTTCAATTATTATGAACTCAGGATCAAGATATATTGAAACTCTTCAAGATGCCACTATACAAGTGATAGCCTGATTGGAGTGTGGGATTTTGAATCTTTGCAAAAGAAGAAAACTCAGTAAAAGCTTACAGTTTGCTACCCCACCCCACAAACTACACAAGCCTGTGACCTACACAATAAGGTCAATGTCACCAAAATCTTTAAAAGTCCAGATATGGCTCAAAGGAATTATTCTGGTAAAATGCTCCCTCAAGAAAAATTTCAAATTTGCAACTTTATTTCCTGCATTTTTAACCATTTTAGGAACCATCATAGACATTCTGAGCGTATATCAGTAATATAGTACAACAACACTGCAAAACAGTACAACTTTACAGCCACCGATGGAATAATACTACTTTTTTAAATTTTCCAAAAAGCGGGAGACATTTTATAAAAAGCGGGAGAGCAGGACACTTTGTAAACAAGTACGAAAAGTGGGAAATCTCCCGCCTCGGCAGGAGACGTGGAGGCTCTGCTTCCTGGACTTGAAAAAAAAACTGCCAGCTGTAACTGGTCAAATGTACTCTTTTAATACCTACACTGCCACCTGGGGGCAACAGCCCTTCCTAAAATACCTCAGGCATCTGTTTGATTCCTATTCAAAATCTTTGTATTGCCGCTTTCTGAAACTTTAAATTCAATCCATTTTCTGATTTGGAGTGATGAAGGGGGAGGAGAGACTTTCATTTAATCTACAAGCCCCCTTTCCCCAAAATACCTCCTATTAACCCTTGAGTACCCGGATTTAGATTGGACATGTATGCTGTTACATGGATATGTTCCTGTATTGGCCAATTACAAATGACGTCATTGTCTTTACCTTACTGGAGGATGACACAGAGCTGCTGCTGCTACTGCTTTGCTTGCTACTTCGACTGTTCCTTGGCGAGTCACTTTTGATGCTGTCTCGGTCACTGGATGCGCGAGACGCTGTACTGGACACATTCTGTTTCTTACTACAGGTTTCAGCTTGATTAATACTGCTAGCAGGTGCTCTGGCCTTGTTTTCTTTATTCTCAGTGTTGCTGGGCACAGATGTCATACATGGGTCTAGGGCACTGGGTATTTCACTCTTTACAACAGTTACTGATCTAGTTTCTCCTGCTACCTCAACTACTCGGCCATCACTGGGGCGCAGAGGTTCCTTATGAGTGATCTGTACAAGTCTACCACCTTCTGATAGCAACCCTGGTGAAACATGTCCACCTTCTTCAGTCACTTGAGGTCCTAATCGAGCCTTCATATCTCTATTTGGCACACTATTTTTTCCTGATTCAGCAACAATGGTGTCATCGTGGCTGAACCTAGAATCTGATGTCTTTGAATTATCACCTGGGCCTGAGACTCTCCCAAGATCAGAGGATGCAGAGTCTTTTTGATCTAAGCTAATTTCTTCAGATTTTCCACTGAGAACCTGAGAGCCAAGCTTCTTGGCCCTTGATGTCTCTGCATTACTTGGAACAACACCTTCTTCCCTTACAATCTTGACATGCCTACTGTGAACCTGGGATACCTTGGAATGATCAATGATGCTTTTAACAGCCGATCCCAGCTTGTGACAGGCCACTGCTTCACAGACCTTGCGGACAAAATCTGCCTGATCACGGGTGTACTCAACAAGCTGTACACCTTTCTTGCTTTGCGAATTTCTGAAAACTTCTACAGCAGCCTCCCTGAACTTTTCGAGGTTTATCTCGTGTGTTTTGGCAGTCCTAGATGGTAAAGCAGGTTTTGAGCCTACTAGACTTAGAGGCCCAGGAAAGTATTCAACACTGCGCAGTTTCACTTTAGTCAAATCAGCAGCGCCACCTATCTTTGCAACAA
Organism: Hermodice carunculata; assembly: GCA_964020975.1. Taxonomy (NCBI): domain Eukaryota; kingdom Metazoa; phylum Annelida; class Polychaeta; order Eunicida; family Amphinomidae; genus Hermodice; species Hermodice carunculata. The sequence continues at coordinate 90,289,545 of OZ026622.1, forward strand.
ACTTTGAATGCCTGTTTTTGTCAACACTTACTGTTTTTGCCTTTTCTGGATTCTGTTTTGGAACTGGTTTGTCAGCAGTCTCGCTCGCTACTTCAGACACCAGAGTAAGGCCTGGAATTTTTTCACTCCCAGAAGACACATTTGAATCAGACTTTGCTGTCACTGCTTTGAAAATATCATCTGCATCTTCAAAAGGTTTAGCAGTCACAGAAGACTTTGCAGAGTTCTGCATAAGAACATTTTTGGGTAATAATGAGTTCACACATGTTTGCACTGGATCTATATCAGAAAAAGAGGATTTCTGGCAAGGGTCTTCATCTGAAACAAAAAACTCTGAGGGTCTCTGCCCCTGGACAGAAGTACTACCTAAGGATTCACTTCCACTTTTTGAACTGTCATATCTGGCTGTTTTTTGAGCTTGTGGAATTGTTTTTATTGACTCAACATGTACTTTTGCTGAGAGATGTTTTTCATCAGATTTTGACAGAACACTCTTGTCATCTTCTGTTCTCTCTACTTTGATATCCAGTGACAGTTTCTGTGATGAGGACATTCTCACGGTTTGTGTTGCAGGTATGCTATCAGGATGTTTTGTCTCATCACTGACTGTGGCATCATGGCACGTCTTGTTCTGTTCAAGACCACTTGAACTACCTAGCACACACTTTGAGGGCAGAGGGTCAGCAGGTAGAGGTATTTTACTGATGTCCACTTCCTCCACTTTGGCACTCTGGGCATCTGCCATCCCTGGCAAAGGTCCTTGACCTGTCACACTGGGGCCTTCTGGTACACAGACCACTTGGTCTAGTGACCTTGACCTTTGACCTTCACCATTACCCTCTGTTGAGTCTTCCTCTACTAGTAGTTCCACATCTGAGGAAACAAAGAATGTAACTCAAGGCAGAAAATACACAGCATGTTTTGACATCATATACATCAAACCACTTTCTTTTAATTTCCACCTTTACAAAGGCTACAATACAAGTGTTTGTACAAAAAACAATTGATGTCGATATTTTTGGAAAAAGAAAGTTACGATAGCGCCATGTCATCCCATAAACTGAAAGTAAATGCAAACAGACAGAAATTTTAGAAGAGGACTTGTTTCTTTCTAATGACAGTGATTCTGACTGGGAAACAGTTTAATTCATATTCTAGTAATTTATCTCAATAATTAATACCAGACTTTAAATTTTCTTTTCTTACACAGCTTATCAGCGTAACACAATGCATCACTTTATTACATTCTGTATACAACGTAGGCCTATGAGCTCACACAGTTACCCCACGAAGTAATACACAGTAGCAAGTTTCAGTGATGTCAGAACTTTTAACGTAAAAGAGCAAATAAAAGGTGAACCTTTTCTTTGATATACATGGAAAATAAAGTGCCTCAAATGAGCCTACATCACCCGATGAAGACCAAGGTTGGTCGAAACACATCAGGGGACGCTTCTCATTTTTAATACTACTTGCGACTTTGTTCTTCATTTAGTCGGTTTCTACCTTAGGCTCTACCTATAAACTAAAGGCACATAACAATTATATGTTAATACATGGGTAGTTACATATGTGCACTCGCTCTGAGTTGAAACCCTCACCATGTCATATCTGCACAAGCAGAGTAAGTGCAGATGATGTGCTGATGGTTTCAATGAGTGCAGATAGGAAGCTACACATGTATTTTTATGTTTATCACATATATACAGTTTAAATAGATCACTGGCCCATGTATGACTGGTTGTTCTTATATTGAAATAAGGTACTAAACCAACCTGACACATTTAGCTTCATGGTCAAACCAGCTCCTGGTTCCACAGCTGATTGTTAGTTTCCGTGTCAAACCCCCTTAGTGAGTCCCTTTTACACTGTTACCCTATAAAATTCCATTCACAACCAACTTCCACAACCCCCTACTATTTTTCATGCACTGAACACCCACCTCCCTCGTCCTCACTGCCTTCGACAACCTCCCGCAGGTTGTGGTCCTCACCCAGGTCCAACGCTGCTACAAGGAAGTGAAGGCCATAGTGCCATAGTCTGGTCCTCTCAGTGTCCTCGCCATCCTCATCAACCTCCTTGCACTTCAGATGCCTGCACAAGACACATCTTACATTGTACTTGATAATTCTGTCATTTCAGCCTGTCGTTGATTGAGTGCCACACTTTATTTAATCAGGGCAGCCATAGGTCAACATACAGCTGCTTTTCAGAATGGCTCTGTATTCACTCTGCCCATTTACACAGTTAACTATGAAGATAGAAGAGCAACTTGAAAGATACAGCGAAATGTATTAGAGAACAGCTTAAAAGATATAATAAAATGTAATAGTTATACTGTCAAAAGCAGTAAGATGTGCTCTGGCTACCTTGGGAAAACTGGGGCACTTATAAACTGTGGACAGACCTATTAGTTATGATGTCATGATATACAGTGGTCTTTGCATTACCTGGCAAGTCATGTGACCACTTTCAGACTGTTGTAGGGGTCTCTCAAGGGCGAGACAGCTGTATCATAAGATTCTTCTGTGATAAAAATTTGGTAAAGCCACGGTGAATATTTTTTGAGATATTGTGGTAACGTTGTGCGCAACTCAGAAGGCCTTGAAATAAACTTTAAAAGTTTCATAAAAAGTTTAAAGATACTAAAAGGAAGATGGTTTTCATTGGGAACCTGGTCCATTACAAGTTGCATCTCTGATAAAAATTTGGTACAGCTATGGTGAATATTTTTCGAGATGTTGTGGTAACATCGACAAAAGGGACAGACAGATGACAATATTCTGCGGCACATTATGTGCCGAGGGTAAAAACCATGGGGTTCACAGTGTTCAAGATTTTCATATTGTGACCCTTATTTTCTAAATGGCCATATTACCTTCTCCTTCAACTCAGATTAAAAAAATTGTTAAGGTTCAAAATGTGCGCTCTGCATCCAGCTTTCCATACATTATATGTTTGTTCAAATCCAACGTTAACTTTTCAAGTTATTGAAGAAAAAACAAGACTTGGACAAGTGCCAAACTCCATAATCATTGGGCCACAGTAATCCAAAAAGGCGGCCATCGAGTAGAATTTCATGCACAATGTACTCAAATGCAATTTTGATCTAAAGGCTCAATTCTCTTTGCCATTGAAGCCAAGCTACACCCTGCCATTACAAAATCACCTCTTTAAACTTTACAGGTTTGGTGATTTAACAAAAATAGGTCAAGGTCCTTGATATCAAATAACGTAATAATTGGACATGATACATATTTCCTATAAATTTGGCATGTCTAATTAAAAAAAAAATGTTTAGATGTGGAATTTTATGTCTTTCAATGCATTTTGGCTCATAATTTCCACCAAAATATGGGTGGTGCTACTACTACCATATGCATCTGAGATTTTTACCTCCTGCAAAATCCTAGTAAATTTCATGAAAATCTATCAAGCATTAAAGATGCTAGAGAGGTCACAGGATTTTCACATTTTGACCCACACATAACATAATGCTGTCGGTGGTGCCACCAATATCAAACTCAAAATAGATTGTAATACACTTGACAAGTTCTGAAAGTTATATGGGGCTATCTTGAAAACTGTGGACTGTATCATGTCCACAAGCAAAATTTTACGGATGGACAGAAGGACATGAGTGCCTACATAAGCTCTGTGACTGATGGTCAGCAAAGCTGCAAAATAAAGTTCTGTTCGGTGGTTACCTCAAGATCCTACAGGTGAAACAGAGGATACATATCCTGCACTCACCAAGCTTGTCAAAATACACGAGAAACATAATGTTTAATCTGCATGGCCTCACCATCCATTTTAATTTGCTTTCATGAATTATGGGCAAAAAAATCTATACAACTAAGCCTTTTTCTGCTAAAAGTCTAAATGTAACAATTTTCAAAAGAATCCTACTCATTACAGACCCAGAGAAAAATACATACCTGAATAGCACTGTTCTCACACAGGAGTCAATAGTGTCTTCAAGTTCACCGGCAACTGGCGGCTTTGGTTCCTTGCGTGGTATCCACACGAAGGTCACAGCCACATCCTCCACTTTCGAACCAACTTCAATTCTGCAGCCTTTGAACAGGCGAGTCTCCAGTTGATCCAGGCCAAGGGCTTTTAAGTCAGCACCAAAGGAATAAGATGTGGCCACATTTGTGAGAAATTTAACAGTCTTTTCTACTGCCCTGTCAAGCTTACTTGGAGACAAATGAGTCTTAAATCTTCTGGTCTTTTCTACATCATATTCATTATCACTTTTTTCAATTCCACTTCCACTTGGTGGTGTTTGTGAGATCATTTTGTACTGGTCAATGTGCGGTTTGTCTACCCTGACATCAGCACTGACAGCTGGTTCTACCTGCTTGTCCCCATCAAGAGCCACCATTTCTTCCTCCTCAAACTCTTCTGCATCCTGACTCATGGGGGAAAGTCCAACATCAAAGTCATCTAAACCAAACTCATTGTCTCTTTCATCAACTCCTGTCCTACCATCTTGACCTTCATCCATGACAATTTCAGCATCAGATTTATCTTTCAAAATGTCTCCTACTTTCTCCTCTTTTGCTAATTCCTGGGAATTTTCAGACATACTTTTCAATATTTTGGGAGACAATGAAGTGTTTTTAGATTCAAAATCAACATGTGTCAAATGAGGAGATCTACTGCCTGCTGAATCTTGCTTTTGGTTTCCTGAGACACTCAGCTTGGCTGAGGTTTCTTGGCCTGTGGGCCCAGATGTAGAACCAGCTGTCATGCTCAGTCTCTTGGCAATTCTTTCCTCCATGTCTATCTTTGCTTGTCTTAATTCAGTCTCATTTGAGTCTCTGCTCTCTGTAAATGTCTTAACACGTAACATCTTTAAACCAACCCTAGGTCCCTGGCTGTCGTATGTCTCTTCTAGCAATTTTTCTGCATAATCAACATCGGATTCAGCATCTGAAGCTACACTTTTCACACATTTAGAAATATCAGCACAATGAGGCAATTCCAGTTCCTGGCTCATTTTGGAGATTTTCAAAGAGTTATCACCCTCAGCATTTGTCTCTACAGCAACAGGGTCCTCAAGATTCATTGCTACATCATGTTCATGCAGGTCAGACCCACATGGGAGTCCTAAGTGAGAAGACAAGTCACTCGCCGAAACATTGCTGACACATTTTAGGTACTGAGTTGAGGTGCTTAACTTAGCTGCATCTGTGCCCTCTGAGCACGGGGATTTCTCCACCTGACTAGCGTTTGGGCTTTTAACAGTCTCATGCTGGGCCTGCTCCATGCAGCCACTGGCTTGTGGTCGCTTGGGGATTCGTTTAACTGAACTCAGGGGAGCCACCAGACCAAGTACTGTGAGTGTATCTACAGAAAGTAACAACAAAAAGACACAAAAACAAAAAACAGCGCATTCCTCTTGCCAGCCAGTCAACATGTAAGAACACAATGTTATAATATTTCAGCACGGCCACTCAATTTAGGTCAACCCCCAACCCCCAAAACCCTCAAAAGCGACACTTCGTGCCATATACCCCTCTTTTGAAATGGTGTACATATATTTGAAAACTACAGAAGCCCCAGTTCAATGCGTATGCCTTCCTGACAGTCTAAAAGCGAGTAGAGGTCCTATTCTATCACTAAACTATTACACTGAGTAATCTCTCTCTCTCCCAAGCTATTGCCGAATCAACATCAGTTACGGTATCAACAGAATATACACACTACCTAGGATGATATATCAAAACAAACAAGTATAAATACAGTGGTACCTGCTGTATGCAACCACTGCCATAAGCAGCCGCATTGCTTTTTGTGGTCACTAGGCGCGGATATAGGGGTCAATTTCTTTATAAAATTGACCTGTGGTGACAGGTCACCTGCTGTATGTGGCCACATACAGCAGGTACCACTGTACCTCACAGCAAATGGCTTTTTTATTTTTTATAAAACTGAAAATTACCAAGCACTCCATACAGTGAGTATCTGTGCACTGATACAGTGAGTATCTGTGCACTGATACAGAGAGTATCTGTGCACTGATACAGTGAGTATCTGTGCACTGATACAGTGAGTATCTGTGCACTGATACAGTGAGTATCTGTGCACTGATACATACAAAGAGTACCTGTACACTGATACACTTCTTTATCCCATCACCTCACAGTCAACCGCATTTATCTGCTGTTCATGTTTTTCAAATGCTTTCCAAAAATTGTGTGAAATATATCAGCAAGCCAAGAACCTAAGAATGAGTTGACAGAGTGTTTCAGTTCTGTTTTGCCTGCATCCTATACAGTAAAAAGAAATGAAGGCGAACCCGAACTGTCATTTGACCTTCCCTGATCACTCCATGAATCATCTCATCAACTGATTTCTTCAGACTTAACTCAAATTTTCAACAGCTTTTATGACAGATAATCTTTGATATGGTTACATTTCCACCACCAGATATATGCAGCAATCCCTATTTAGCTGTGATCCGTCTATTTCATTGCCCTTTTGCTAAAAAAAGCACTTAAATGTGCAATGTCATCTGACCATGAACAACTGTATTACAACATTCTGCCCGACCAATTAATTTTATGGTCCTGAACAAGTAATACACATCTTAAAGAAACTTATAAGTAAGTAGATTATCTAGACCAGTCCTTGTAATTTGAAAGAACACTGGTTGATGTTTCATTCTAACAAAAGCAGAATTTCAAGTAAAAAGGACAAAAAATTGATGTATGGAATCCATCATGTGGTGGTTATTGATAATATTTGGTTGTGTGAATTGTTAGGGGTTTTTCTACTTTTCATGAGGCTTGCCAATCAAAAACCAAGATCCGGTATTCCAATTTCCACACCAATACTTAGTGCCCACATAAGAATAGATAGCAAGGTTGACGGTGTAGCTGTAGGTGTAATGGTATAAGAAATTTGGCCTGGACAAGCTAAAACTTTAAAGCTCAAGGTCAAAGTTCACAGTGACCTAATTTTGGTGCACAACACACCCATATCCTATGAAGTGTCCACACACCAAATTTGGTAGCTGTAGGTGTTATGGTATAGGAAATATAGCCCAGTCAAACTTAATCTTTATGGGGGGGGGGTCAAGGTCACAGTGACCCAGTTTTGGTGGCACAACACTCCTCCACCCATAAAGTATCCACCCAGCAAATTTGGTAGCTCTTGGTGTGATGGTATACAAAGTATAGCCTAGACGAGCTAAACCTTTAAGGGAGTCAAAGGTCCCAGTGACCCAATTTTGGTGCGTGACACACCCCTATCCTATGAAGTGTCCACACACCAAATTTGGTAGCTATGGGTGTTATGGTAAGGGAAATATAGCCAGACAACCTAAATCTTTATGGGGGTCAAAGGCCAATGTCAGTAATGCAATTCAATGCGTGACTACTCCAATCCCATAAATTATTCACCTACCAAATTTAGTAGCTCTAGGTAGGACGGTTTACGAAATGTGGTCCGAGCAACCTAAAACTTTACGGGGGTCAAAGGTTACAGTGACCCAATTTTGATGTGGAACAAAACGTTATCCAATGAAGTGTCCACACACCAAATTTGGTAGCTATCAGTGTTATGGTATAGAAAAGATAGCCCCGACAAGCTAAATCTTTATGGGGGTCAAAGGTTAAGGTCAAGGCCACAGTGACCCAAATTTTGGTGTGCAACACACCCCTATCCTATGAAGTATCCACATGCCAAATTTGGTAGCTGTAGGTGTTATTGTATACGAAATATGGCCCAGGCAAGCTAAAACTTAAAGGGGGTGAAAGGTCAAGGTCAAAGGTCACAGTGACCCAATTTTGGTGCATGACACACCCCTATTCTATGAAGTTTCCATTCATCAAATTTGGTAGGTGTTGGTGTTATGGTATAAAAATCCAGCCTGGACAGGCTTTGCTGGAAAGATCGACTAAAGGACACTATGCAAACCCAGAGTCCCTGGTGGGGGACTAAAAATGCAACAATGCCTTCAATCTCGTTTCCTTCCACATCCGGATTTTCTTTCCTTATCTGCAGATAACACTATCATGGAGTCAAGAGTAAAACAACAGGCCCAACAACCTAATATTCTCCTGACAGCCACCATCAAAAAAATCATTTCCAGAAATAAATTCCCTCCATCACCTTGAAAAATTAATCAAGGTCATCCATACTATGCAATATTATCAAACTTCCAGATGATACACGTTTGAGGTACATTTAGTACCATTTGCATAATTTTTTATCAAGATATTGAATTATATGTCTTTTTTTTAAGTGCTTAATGACCTTGAAAAATAGGTCTTGCAGCTTTTCATACATTGTCTGTTTGTTCAAATTGGCTAATAACTTTTTGAGTTATTGAAGGAAAACAATAAACTTGGACAAAGTGCCAAATTCAATAATCACTGGGTCATGGTGAACCAAAAAGGTGGTCACCAAGCAGAGTTTTATACACAATGTACTCAAGTGTAATTTTAATCTGGAGGCTCAATTCTCTTTGCCACTGATGTCCAAGCTGCACCCAGCCATGACAAAATCACCTATTTCAACTTTACTGGTTTGGCAACCTAACAAAAATAGGTCAAGGTCACTGATATTACATCACACATTAGCATTGGATATGGTCAACATGTTCTAGAAATTTGGCATGTCTAATTCAATTATTTTTTGACATGTATATTAACATTTCCCTGGGTTCGGCATTTATGTATGGTGGATAAACTATTTCTGCCAGCCTAACTGAAGCCACTACTCCTAAATTACACCTGCATTTTACAACAGTCCCAGTTGTAAGAGATCCCTGTCATGAGAGCCCACCCTCTTGTGAAAGACAGCTTCACAGATTCCCAAGTCGTATACTTCCCATGTTAATCTACCTGTCATGTGCGACCATCTGTCTTTTAAGACCACTTTTTGTTGCAGTAAGGATGGTCTCTGGTGACAGGGACCACTTCACTTCTGGTATATCTTCCCGTGTACTACACATTTGAACTTAGTAAATCTTAATACATTCTAACAATCATGTGTCACAAGGCCACATAAGAGAATCACTTGTTTCAAATTTTTTTCCTTATGTTCTGATAAGAAGAGGAAAACTGAAACTGCAATGTACACTATTTTCTTTGTCTTACGCAATTGACATCAGTAGTGTATAATCTTTTGGTCCCAACTTAAATTTATAAAGAAAATAAAAACACAATCAGGGATTGCTAGATCTGCCCCACCCCCCACCTCCCCTCGACCACCACCACCTCTCATGCCACAGCTGTCAGTACTGACAGGAGTCATGGCTCTGTGACCTTGGGGTTTTGGTCAAGGTGATCCATCTTCAAGCTTGTCCCAGACCTTATGCAGGATTAAAACCATGTGAAACAACAAAGGTCTATGTCAAAAAGATTTCAAGCTATCGCATGAAAACCAAATTCACTAAAATGGATCTGTGACCATGGGATTTGGGTCATGGTCACCCATCTTCAAATTGGGTTGAGACCTTATGCAGGACTAAAATCATGCACAATATGAAAGAATTATGTAAAAAACTTTTCAACTTGTTGCTTGAAAACCAAATTTGGTATAATGGCTCTGTGACCTTGGGATTTGGGTCAAGGTCAACCATCTTCAAACTCATCCTAGACCTTATGTAGGACTAAATCATGTACAATGTGCAAGGACTATGTCAAAAACTTTTCAACTTAGCACATGAAAACAAAATTCAATAAAAAGGCTCTGTGACCTTGGGAATTGGGTCAAAGTCACCCATCTTAAGACCTGCCCAAGACCTTATGTAAGACTATAATCACCTACCATTTAAAAGGTCTATGTCCAAATTTGTCAAGTTGTCACATGAAAACAAAATTCACAAAAATGGCTCTGTGACCTTGGGATTTGAGTCAAGGTCACGCATCTTCAAACTCATCTGAGACCTTATGCAGGACTATAAGCATGTGCAATATGAAAGGTCTGTGTCATAATCTTTTCAACTTATTGTGTGAAAACCAAATTAACTAAAATGTCTCTGTGATCTTGGGAATTAGTCAAGGTCACCCATCTGCAAACTCAACCGAGACCTTATGCAAGATCATAAGCATGTGCCATATGAGAGCCCTATGCACAAAATCTTTTTGAGATATCACATGAAAACTGTCGGGATGGACACACAGATGCACACACTGAAACACAGACAAAGTAATTGCTATATGCCCCCTCCTTCTTCGGAGGGTGGGGGTGGGGGTGGGGTGGGGGGGAGTGGGGGTGGGTGGGTGGGGGGGTGGGCATTAAAAAACCCCACAAAATAAGGATTCATAAAACACAAAATCTACTGGTGTGGCCTAAGCATACTAATTTGTTGCTGTGTCTTGGTGCTATGTACATTTAGGCTCTGCATAGGAGGCTCTACACTGAATGAAGTACACACCACCACTGGGAGATGCTATAATGTGAGCTGACTGTCAGCACATGATCTGCTCTGACCCATTCATACATGCAGGTTCAAACCGTCAATCTTTTCACACATAATGTTATTCAGGCTTTCGATTTGTGCTACTTAAAGTAACACAGACCGACAATATGTAACATGTAACACTTTTTTAAATCTCTTAAATTGCTGCTTATATGTCACAAATGTGCCCCAGTATGGCTGCATCTCCCCCCTCCCCCTTCATTTTATCTCCTCTATTTGGCTACATAAAATATAGTCCAAATGACTTGTTAAACAGCCATAACAGACTTTTTCTTAATTTTCAAAATTGCTTGTATTGTGGATTTCAAATACAGATAAAATCATCACCCAAATATGAATATAATTTAACTACTTGCATCTAAACAGTACAAAAAAACCTATAGAGTAGACGTACCAACTTTTTCCCTCACACCATATTGTTGTGAGATGTTCATAACAACAAAATGCTGATTTGTACCTGCATGTATATAAGTATGTATAGTTGAAGCTTCTGCTAGACAACTTCATGTGTTATGATGCCGTGTCACCTGTAGGTGGCACTTCCAGCAACTTCCCCTTGGTGTCCAACTGTTGCAGGTGGAGACATCTGTGACTGTATTCGTAGAAAATTTGATCTGATCCTGAATTTTATCCCCAAATTAAACTGCTGTGCTTTTGACCCGGAACTACTTAATCCTTGGCCTAATATTTGATCAACACTTTCAAGAGTAACCAATCCATGTTCTTGGTTATAATATGAATTTGCTCTAGATTTAATAATCTTAGCTTGATCAAGTACTTTATCTTTAGTTCTGGACCAAAAACTGGATCAAATTAGGATAAAGCCATAAACCTGAAATGTTATGTTTTGTGCAATAGCCATAAAACAAAAAAACAGGTTCACACTAGAATCATCAATACATGTTACATCCAGGATTAAGTAATTTGGGATCAAACAAATTGATTTTAATTTTGATCCTAAATTTGGATCAAGTCAAAATTCTTTGTGAATATGACCACCACTGGGGAATGAACAAACCTGCTTCATTTGATGGTCCAAATTGTGATGTGATACTGGAAGCAGGTGGTGGCACCAAGCAGGGAAGTAGATCTAATATGCCTATTATTTAATTATTAGACAGGTGAAATAAATAATGGCTGGTGCAGATCTGGCATTGTTCCAATATATGTACACTGTTTTACCCATCTACCCATCCAGACCCATCTCTTTCAAGCCTCATTTGTAGCATCCAAATTTTGAACTGCTAGACTTTTTCTGTAATTTTCGTGAAATTGTGTTCTCCAGAAGAGTAAAAACAAACAAACTACATGTAATCAGATCATATTTTCCATTTGACAGCCATATAGTATATCTTATATTCTCAAAAATACCTTCATATTTTTAGTTAAAAGTCCAAAACTGGTTCATAAAGACATGTACAAATTATTCCAGCAATCAACAGATTTAAACAAAACGTGCTACAAATTGTACATTTTTGGCCAGCTAGAAGACGTGTGATTGGTTCTCTGCCAGTCGTATGCGTCCTCTCTTCTGTGCTCATACAGCAATCGCAGAAATGCACCATCCCATTTTTTAAAAAATATGGATTCAACTTTTCTATTTATACTCGTTTCAAGCAAACTCATCAAAACAATGTCAATAAAAAAAGAGTGTCTTGGATTTGTAATGCATAGCTTAGTTTTGTCAAAAGAGTGAATCAAAGCCTTGTCCCTTTGATGTTTTCAGCATGGAGTTACCTATTCAACTTTGAATGTTTAGATCTCGGCAACAGAACAAAAAGTACAAGAAACTTAAAGTAGCTTTTTAAACAACTATATAAACTTTATATTTTCATAAAAAATTAAAACAATACTTCTTTAACTAAAAAGTGGAATCCATATTTCTCTGAAAAATGGGATACTGCATTTAAATTATTGCTGTACAGACATGGGACAAAGGACACACATGTCTGTTTCAGAAAACAAATGACCGGTGTGTTAGCTTTCCAAAAATGTATAATTTGTAGCACTTTTTGTTTAAATGTATTGATCGATGGAATAATTTGTACATGTCTTTGTGAACCAGTTCTAAATCCTTAAAACCAGTACAAAGACATCTTATGAGGCAAAATTAACCAAACTAGATATATAGAGGAATTTCCATCCTTAAAGCGTTTCAGTGACACAATGTATTCTACCATTCAACTTTTGATGAGACCAAAGTAAATGCAGAAAAAATCATATCACCTTTAAACATGTAGTGACATTAGCAGATGTTCTGCACACAAGTATTTCTGAAAACAGTTAATTTGATAGTCATGTAGTAATAGGAGACATTCATATTTAACAGTGATCCTGCTCACTTCCTGTGTTGCCGGGGCAACAGATTGATGCTTCCACCATGATCAGGGCAGATTTGTATTATATACTACATAAACATCCATAAATAACAACTTTTAACCAAAAGAGAGCTCATTTCTAATCAATTTAGGCATCCCTTATGTTTCAAATATATGTTTAAATATTTTCTTAAGACTATTCTGTGTTCGTGTTGTTTATTTTATTGACAAACTACTTTTGACCATGCTAAATACATGGATCTGCCCTGATGCAGGTGGCTCCCTCTTTAGCTCAACAGGTGTTAGTAGGACCGCATTTAACTATGAATACATCCTATTCAAGTTATGCACGACAAGGTAGAATACCAGTAGTTACTGCACAGGCAGTGACAAGGTCTGCACACAGTGTAGCATGAGAATACACAAAGACAAAAATGGCAACAATCACTCTTTGAGAAATCTCAGAAAATTTTATGCAGAAGTTCTCATTAGATGCTGCAGACTGAAGTCTGTACGAGAGACAGGGCAAGACATGTTAGGAAGCACCACACTGCTCCTCATGCTAAGCTTCTACATTGATTGACTTGAATACTTACCAATCAATACATTGCTTTGCGTATTGACTGATTCCTCTACAAAACATGATCCATTATCATTACATGTATATCCATCACACACTACATGGGTTCAAACTTGTGAAAAACCTGTTACAGAATCCCAACATGTGTCCCAGAATCCCAGCATATGTCCCAGAATCCCATCACATCACGAAACCTCAAGGTGTCATGTGCAGTACTTCAATGTGTCAGATAATCTGAATATGGCTTAACGCAATGTTAGTGCCACCATGTGTCATACAGTCCCTGAATAACGATGAGCACTTGTCCACCTTGCTCAATCTGTCTTCATGAAATATCTGTCAGCACTGACACATTCACACTTACAATGTTTGGCACAAACCTGCAAACTGCATGTAATATATTTCTTGCAGCTGGAGTGGTTTTTTACCTTTTTCATAAAAACTTTATTCCGGGAAAGTAAACATTTAATGCACAAATAACATTTCACATGAAGAAATAAAATCTTCCTCACAAAAAATTAACACTGGAAAATGCTGTCCTTAATCATCTGTCAATGAGCCATGGGCTAACAGACATTAGACTTAGCCACAGATATTGACCATGCTTCAGCACCTTCAGCCAGTTTGGCTAAACTATATTCTGTGTTTACTATCCCCTCATTGTAAGGCAGTTTTGCTATAACAGTCTGCTCTATGTATCCTGTAATCAGCATGACATTGAGGAAGCAACTCAGAAAATAGCATAAGTTGACAAGAGAATCCCAGCTTTACAATTTTCAAAGAGCACAAGCTGTCATTCCTGTCAGTATAAGGGAAGCCCTTTAACTCTTTCCGTGCCAAATTTTGGAAGGAGTCAACAGCTCTTCCCGGCATGCATTGGGTGCAAAGCGCCCAATGAACGCTGAGAAAAGCTGTGGACCTGGGGTATTCTCTCTTGGAACTATAGGCATCTTGGTACTTGAATGAAAGGTCTTTTTACAAGGAATATGAATCTGGGATCCTAATGATAATTCAGACTAGTCTGACTTAAGTAGATTGACTTTAGTTGTGATTGGCACTAAAAGAGTTAAAATATTGTCAGCTATATACAAAATCTTAACTTTATAATTTCCATAGAGAACAAGCTGTCATTCCTTCCTGCATAAACATTCATAAGGAGGCCCAAATACTTCTCCACTGGACTCTCATCTGCACAACTTTTATGGGCATTGGACTACCTGATCAAACTGATCATAAAAGAAAATGGTTGGATGATAGGCCATACTTCTGTTCACATACCCAAAAGGTAAATTTATTTGCGGCATCTGCACAGTTATATTCTGTATGACTGAAGCATTACATTAATGTGTATTTACAGTACAAGTTGGCGGCATCTGCTGTTAGCTGGCTGGCAAGAATATTGTCCCAGGTTAAGGCCGTTAGTCACCCTCAGGGGTGTAACAGGCCCCAGGGGCTGCACTGAACACACAACCCATAGTACCACTATCACCACCACTACCACTACATCAACACCACACCACCACCGCGTCTGTCCAGGCTTCCAGGCCCCATGTTCTCTGTGTTAACCCTTATTCAACCCCCCAACTTGCTTTTGCAAGAAATCGTTTAACTCTTTCAGTGTCATATTTTGGACCAAGTCAACACCTGTCCTTGGTGTGCTTCAGACACATAATGCCCAAAGTCCACTAAGGAGAGCTGCTAACCCAAACTACTATATCTTATGCAACTACAGGCATGCTGGTAATTGAATGAAACATCTTTTTACATGGAACATGAATCTAGCACCCTGACTATATATTCAGGGCAGTTCATTTTAAGTAGTTTGACTTTAGTTGCAGTTGGCACCAAAAGATAACATCTACCATTGAGTAGTTTGGAGATTTTTTTTTTTTTTCTGAATGCAATGCATTATATTGTACTGTCTTTTCAGCACCCAGGGTACTTCCAGACCTTTCATACAAGCCCCTAGCATGCCTTTAGTCAGCACATGACAGCACAGACCATACGAATGGTCCAGGTCCAGAGCTTGCCTCGGCGCACTGTGGGCACAGGGCGGTGAGGCAAGTTGCTGACTCAGCACAACTCAGCACACAAAGAGTTAAGATATTCTAACAAAACCAAGCAAATCAAAAGAACGAGTCACCCACCACCAGTAGAACATTAATACTGGACAAAATGAATTAAAATAGTGGTTTACATAAAGACAACCCAATTCTATTGCACTAAAATTACAAAAATAGTTTTCATCCAGCTGACAGCAAGTTGATGGTACCATAGTGTCTGGTACCTGGAAGCCATAGAACAAAATGGCAGTGAAATATTATATCCACCCCTCACAGGAAATCATAAACCCTGATTGGCTGCACTTGTTTGCACAAACTTAACTTTCTTCCATTTGCAATAAAAGAAGAAGTCAGTTTGAACTGCTAAGCAGCAAAGCAAGGCATCGGCACATAGGTAAAATTTGTTGTAATTTTAAAAAATGTACACAGTGTCACCTGAAAACATGTATTAAATGATGTATCCACATCCTAATCTTTCAAAGCTCTCCCGAACTCCCAACATTCCTCATACTTTGGACAACTTTTGCCAAATTGGTATGATTTTTAAGTCTCAGTGCGACATTTGCCACTGAGTCAACAGCTTTCCTTGACACTCTGGGTGCACTGGGTTCAAAAAAGCGTGCCGAGGAAACCTGTGTATTCTGTGTAAGTACAGGCATGCTGGTACAGTGAAATCTGTTTTGAGAGACCACTGTGATGAAAGACCACCTGCCTTTTCAGACCATGTTTATCCTGTCCCTTTTGCCATCTTTCCCATGTTATTGCACCTCCATTGTGAGACCACCTGCCTTATGTGACCACTTTTGGCCTGTCCTAGGGGTGGTCTCTCAAAAACATGTTTTACTGTACTTAAATGAAAGGTCTTTTTACAAGGAACATGAATCTAGCACCCTCATCACAATTCAATGCAGTTTGTTTTAAGTAGTTCAACTTGAGTCACAGTTGCCACTGAAAGAGCTAACTATAGAACATTTAACCCTTTCTCCCTTGAGTTAAGACTGAGTCAACAGCTTTCCTTGGCATGGGTTGGGCACTAAGTGCCAAACCCATGCCAAGGAAAGCTGTTGACCTGGGTCATGTTATCTTGATAAGTCTCATGTACATTTGTCAGTCAAATTGTTTTTCATAACTGTTGAAATTAGTTGAAAACACTGAAGCAGACGACATTTGACCACCAGCCGGTTTTGGCCGGTTTGAAGGGGAAAGGGTTAAGTGATAATTGCCACACAATGAACCAAGTCAACAGCTTTCCTCAAGGCCCACTTTGTGCACAGGTAAGCTGTTCATATAGAACAGCCAATCTCCCTGGAAGCAACAAATTTAGACCAAGAATGCTGGTAGTCAACTGAACAGCCTTTACATCAGGAATCTTGATTTATCTTTATTCACATAAGTGTGACAATTATCATGACTAGCACTCAAATATATCCATTTTCTCATTACCCTCAAAGTACCAGTATGTAACCCACTGACCACTATGTTGCATGATGACCAGGAGTTACCCAACTCTCATAGTTAAGTGCACATACATGCACAGCACACAAGCCAAAGATTATAAGACAGCCACACCAAACCACAAAAATTTATCAGTTGTTGTGGCCACATGTACACCAATTTGAAAAGGCCAAACTGCAGCCTGTTCCAAATGGCAGGATAAGATTGTCAGATATAGTAGCGACACAAATATATAAAACTGTTACCACATAATGCATTGCAGAACAGTAGTAACTTTGAATTTTGCTCAAAGTTTAAAGAGGATCTGTTTTGCCTCTTAATCATCAGCACACATGCACATCTGACCACACAACCCTGTATTAAACTTGCTACATTTCATAAAGCCAAATTATGCCAAGGATAAAAGCAGACATTTCTTGGAAAAAAGAAAAAGAAAACTGAAAATGTTTTCAAAGTTCTCCTCTAACAAGGATACAGCCATGCTCTACTTCTAAGAAATAAATGAAACAGAAAATCCACAGAGAGAAACAGCACTTTCATCTGGATGGCTCTAACTACAACCTAACCTGAACTTTCCATTTCTTTCACCTCAAGATTCAGTTCAGCTAATGGCTTTGACACTGGTCAACTTGTCACAAAGCTTACCTGCTGGGTTCTGTTTGTCACGATTTTGGTGCAGCCAGGACTTTATTTTCGCCTTCTTCTGCTCAATTGTCTCCTTGATGGGCTTGAATCTGAAACAAAAGAATTCCCTCATTCAGATTGTGTCATCAAAGAATTCTGGACATGGACATAGCCCTAAGTCTATTTATCTTGAATCAGCAATCAACTCATTCCATATCAGTCCCTGATTTTTTCCATATATTTACCTAGATTTAATACGACAATTACATATTTAAATTCTTCATGAAAAGAGCTTTCGTTCAAGTACCACCATGGCTATAGTCTTAAGTCAGTGGTTCTAGCACTGCCTGGCAATTCATGCTGCAGCTGTTGCAAGGGCAGCTGCAGCATGACTTGCCAGGCAGTGCCAGAACTGCTGACCAAGGCCTGTGACCATAGTATGGAATGAGTTAAAAGAAGTCCATGAGTATTGGTGGAGTTAGCCCTGGGCCAGGCCGTGTACATTAATCATATTTACTTTAAACGTTGTTCAAATATCTTTCAAACTACAGGTAGTTTTGTATGAACATATGATGGTGGATTACTCCACATGTATACTATTCTCATAGTAAACTTTTCTCACAGATCTTCACTAAATTTTGATTTCTCCGCCTTTAAACACTGACCTCTGATAATTTTTTTCAATGAGGTTGAGCCAACTGCACTTTCTTTTAACTCATTCCATTCTTGTGACAACAGATTTTTTTTTCAAGAGTTCTTGCCTAGTATTAAATGCAAGTATGCAAGTTGCCAATCACTTTCACTTGCCCCTCCCCCCTTACACTTTTATGGCCAAATTCAGTTTCATTATACATACATACAATATATATATATATATATATATATATATATATACATACATAATTAAAAACACAGACAGAGAGGGATAAAATCAGATTTTCAAAATATTGTGTAATTTCATTGTTTTTTTCCCCACTTATTCCACTTATGCTGCAAAACTGCTAAAATAAGAACCAAAGAAAATATTTTTAACATGGCATGGCCAGGAATTATAACAAACATAGTGAGTTTAAAGTTTCAGTTAATGGTCCAAACTGCAAAAACTGTCCAAATTGGAAAACAGCATGAAAATAAATGTATTTGCAGTAAGCTGCGTGATAAAACGTGAGGTGGTCCTGTACTTGATGATATTGTATATCTGATCATCAAACTACCCACATCTGGTTATTTTTCCATGGCAACCCACTGGTCCAGCTGAGATTGGGAATCATGATTGCTGGTCTGAAAATTATTTACTTGTCTCTGGCACATTGAAAACCTGACATTGCAGGCCTCTGACAATGCCCTGTGCATATTGTCCTGGCTGTTCATTTAGTACACATGGCATGTTCAAATTCTTTGTGCAAAAGTTCATTTTAAAATTACCAGCAGAACTGGTCACTGGCTGCTGTACCGCCTGGTGGGACATGCTCTGCCTACTGATTCCTGCTTCTACCCACTTTTTATCCTATTTCGAGTCTATAAGATGTGAGCAAGAAAGTAAAATAAGAAGACTGTGACAGTCCTGTATTCCACTGACCTTGTATGCAGAAAGCAAACCCTAACAGGAGTATAACCTTGCATAATATGAGAGTGTCAACTTTAAAATGTTTTACATTATCATGCACAAACAAAAAATATACAGCAACTGCTCTTTGACCTTGGAAATCAGGTCAAAGTCGTCTGTCTTCAACACAACGAATACTGATGTGCCTAATGCACCCCCACGACTGTACAGGGCAGAAAGACAGGCTCAAATCCTGATGCTCAGTGATGTGCTAAAGTAAATAATAAGATCTTTCGCAAGTTTGTCTCACTTCTTCAGAGGATAGGCAGTTGGCAGATGGTAACTCGCTTCTCTTTTATACAGGAATACCTCAGGTGGCTCACTTCTCTTTAGCTGTTTGGTCAGGTACTGTCAGGGAGTGGGATTATGTGTTGATTGGTAGTGGGTTGTGAAGCAGGAGCAGGGCAGTGTGTTACTGGCAGCTGCATGGGCAGGTTAGGGGACTGTCCTGGTCCGGAGGCTGCTGCTGGTGGATCTAGGCACCTGTGGAGGCTGCAGACACCGCATGGGTCCACAGGGAGGTAGTCGGTAGTTTGGAGACCATCTGGGGTGGGCCTAAGGGTTGCTGGTAGCTGGAAAACTTGCAGACGGGGGTGGGGGTTGGGTGGGGGAGAAGGTGTCATCAAAGGTTGTGAAAACCCTTGGTGGATGGGAGACTGTATTTGGTGGGCCTGGATTTGCCATGCAGCCAATTGCTTTTAGAATGGAACAAGAGGCCCACATGAGCAACAGTGCCACGTCTTCCATGTACTTTTGAACCACATGGCACAAAGAGCACAATCCAATCTTTTTATGCTCCACAGCCAATCGACTAATCTAGGTCTAAATTTATACATTAATAAATCAATCAACATTAATAGCACGTTTGATTCAAAATTTTGAAAATTCAAGGCTTCAACATCCAAACAAATTTTATAAATGAGTCAGGAGGAAACCATCAAGCATTTTTTTCAACCTCAAGTTCCTGGACTTGTTTCCTGATGGCGACTACTTGCCTTTACCCTGTCTCTGGTAAAGACAACCCACTTGAATTTAAAGAATATATGAATGGGAAATAGTAGCAAATACATAATGTAGATTAAGTTCTTGCTCATAATGGCAAGACTTTGATAACTTATATGAAAGAATATATGCACCAATATACAGAAAAAATGGCAAAATTCAAACTTCAACTTACCCAGAGACAGGGATTCCATATATATATACATGTACCTTCTCAGAGAGGGAAACCAAATAGACCTGACTATCAAAGCACATGTTTTGAAGAAATATTTGCTTTCACACTTGAGAAAAACTCTAAATTAACTTTGGGATTTTTTTTTTAAAGATTTGGCCTAAAAATGAATGAAAATCAATTATAAAAAATCACTGGACTGTGACCTGTTGAAAAAAAAAAAGTTGGTAGGCACCCAAACACAGCACATTCCTTCCAGGTTGATGAGAATACAGCCAGTAGTTTTGGAGAAGTCAGAAATGTTACAATTGTTGACAAATGAAAGATAGACACAAAACTATGAGTTTATACCTCAGGTGACTGACCTGCCAGCTGGTTCAAATTTACAGTGATGTTTTTAGTTGTAGGATAGCATATTTAAAAAGCAAAAAAAAAATTGTTTTTCAAGTCCTGAATCTGCCAGTCCTGGCTGAGACATCACCATGATCACAATCAAAAGGTTTCAATAAAATCTATCTTAGAAAAAGAAACAATACCTGCCAGCTGAATGTAAACATACGTGCCATTACCTGCTCTTCTTGAAGTAGAAATCTTCATACAAATGTGCTGAAAAGCTTCTATGCTTTTTAGGTTTGCACTGTTCCTTGTGCCTCATATTCTGCTGGCATATGTCATGTAAAATTGTCCTTAATTTCAGATGAATCTCTGTGGTCACCTGTTCAGGTTATTTGAACTAAATGATTTCAATGACTTGCTGGAGGCAGCCATCTTGAATAAAGCTGCTATTTCAGTTACATGTTCCTGTTTCAATAGCCAATGACAACAGGCAATCCTTGCTGAGGTCAGTCCTGACCAACCTATGTGGGCAAGGCTTGCATCAGGCCAAAATCAAATGTCCATTCATTCGAGTCATTCAGGTACAAACAGATTAAAAGTTCAATATAAAAGAGTGTTTTGTTCAAACTGTGGCCAAACACTTTGTGGTGTCTTACAGTGGTGACCTCATTACATCCCACCATGACTGACTGGCCTGATATCGAAGCCAAAACATTCACTTTCTGCCCACTTTTTGAACCTTTCAAGTGAACATGTGTGGCTTCAGCAGACCACATGACCATCACTCCAGTTGATTATCACTGAAACCAACCAGGGTAACAAACATACAACAAGAGGCCCACGGGCCTAATGCTCTGCTGACATATAATCTGATTACATGAACCATCACCAAAAACTCATTTCCTGAAATGTATTCCCTCCATCACCCTCAGGAATTAGTCAAGGTCATACATATAATGCAACATCAAACTTCCACATAAACACAAGTTGGTGGTACACTTAGTATAATTCCCCTTCTCCTTTACCAAGATATTGAATTAAGTGTGCTTTCCTTAAGTGCTTTTTAATGACTTGAAAAATAGGTCAAAGACACACAACATATTACAAAATTTGACATATAGGCCACATTAAAAAATATCCAGGTTTATCATCAGTGGTTTTCAAAAAAAAGTGATGAGGGAGGGAGGTTTGGTATTTTGAGAAAAAAATAAGGCTAATCAGGGCCAGAATTTCGGCGAGAATCCGAGTATCCATTCTCGTCAAGTTTCTCCTAAACTTGTCCTTCTTTAAAACGAAAACTAATAGACAAAAATCCAAATAGATTCTCGCAAAATTTCACAAAATTCTGGCCCTGCTAATGATACCAAGCATACCACAAATATATTCATATGTAGGAGGTTTGATTGGTATCATTAGCCTTATTCTTTCTCAAATTACCAAATTTAGTGTCCTTTACTAAATCCTCAATGACTTGGAAAATGGGTCAAGGTCACCCAATTTCACAAAAATTGACCATTGGTCTGATGCATATTTTGTGTAAATTTTGTAATTCTGTCTCTACTTATTATCACAATAATGAATTCAATGTGTTTTTCATATTTATGATGTTAGTTCCACTAATTGCTACCAGTGGTGCCAACATGAATCCATGTCTCATACTCATAGACTTTTGTCTGTATAATATTCCTGTACTGGTCTACACATATGTGTCCATAAATTCAGATGAAATGACCATCACAAGAATGTCAATCCCTGAAAAGTATTCACTACATTCATTCAAAAAATTAACCTTCTCTTAACATTAATCACACATATATATTTTGGATACTACCTCTTCAAAATATCCAATTGGGACTAACCTGACTTGGCTGCCATTTCGAAAATTGTGGATTCTGCACCCAATGATTTGTAAATGATGATAGAATTGGAACGATCTTTGGGGGGAGGGGGGGGGTATAAGATATGAAACCAACAGTACATATTTTGTAAATGTTTCAGAGCATCAATAATATGATATATGTTGTGCCCACTTTTCACTCTGATATGCAAATCAAATGTATTTTTGTGCAATTTTCCTGCAATCAATGCATTGTGCAATGTTCAAAAAGGGGGTCACCACGTGCCAGCTCAAACCAAAGTATCGTGCTGCATTTGGATTTGCAACTAAAGATGACAACTGCTTCAGACACAACCAACCGGGCAGATTGAAGTTAAGATATTAAGTCATGTTTTAAAGTACTTTAACAACCATTTGGCCTGGTAACTCAGAGAACAGACACCTAGAACCTTGCAAAATATTATGATGACCACCAAACAACTGGGGCTAAGCTGTTTCACCAAACAGCTGTGGCTATGCGGCTACACTGTTTCCCTGGCCCAAGTTAACCCTCCAGACAAGTTGAAATAAAATGCTGTGTTTGAGTTGATTTTACTGCAAAATAACAGCACACGATGGCCACTTTCTCAGTAAAATCTTTTAGCCAGGGTTGATCTAATTTTTGTTCGGGAAGGGCACCTTGAAAGTACTTTTTTTGGGGGGTTCCATTAATTTAGGGTTTGGCCTTTTTAGCAGGGTCTGCCACGTTACCAGAACCACCTATATATTTTTGCTCAGCCTTACGTAACTTGGACATTTGTTGAAATATGTTTAAAATGGATGTTCTTTTCCCTGTTACACATAACCTACTTCGAATTCAGTTTAATTTGTTACCTGGGCATAGCCGGAAGCACTTGTTTGTAAAAAAAAAAAAAAAAAAAACAATAATAAAGTGAAAATGTGGTTTTTGGGCCAAAATTACCTTGATGCAGCAGCTAGGCACAGACCCACTGCTGCACAGAGGTAGAAATGGAGTGTTTAATTTTTTCCTGGGAAAGCCCTGCGCGCAAGACAGGTTACATTGTTTCCATGTACGTCCAAGCTTAAATGCTCAAAATTAGTCCATTTTGTAAATATACCACAGCTCAACATACTGTGGAACAGCTGCAATATACAGCTTCACCCTCCTTTCATATCTACACTCCTTACTGAGACCACAAAGAATAATTTGATCTGATCCTGACTTTGATCCTAAAATCAAATTGGTATATTTAGACCCTGAACTACTTAATTCTTGACCTAATATATGAAAAAAAAATAATTCAGGAATAAACAATCTGCGTTCTGGAATACAATACGAGCTCTCTTTTAAACATTTTAATTTCATTAAAATAGTGTTAGTTTAAAGCAGTAATTTATCTTTTAAGCTGGATCAAAATCTATATCAAATTAAGATTAAGCCATAATCCTGAGTTGTTAATCATATGCTGTGGACTACAGCCATCAAGGAGATTACTTCACACTAAAGCTGTTCATGAATGCTACTCGGGATTAAAGAATGTGGAATCAAAACAAGTTGGTTTTACTTTTGATCCTAAATTTCTTTTTCAGATTAAAACTCATAATGAATATGGCCATTGTTTTTTAAAGACTGTAACCATAACCACTAATTATCACACACAAACCACTCCACCCACTACTATACACAGCCATCATAGGCTCAGAATGAACAAGACCAAAGTACTGTGGTACTTATACTCACTTTTTTGTATCCGCTGGTTTGAGTAAATGTAATCTGCAACTCTTCTTAGTCACCGGTTTTGTTTTCGTTTCTGGTTCTTTTTCAGGCTGAAGCTTTTTGTCATTAGCGGCATTCAAGAACTCGCGCATCTCATCAATACTGTCAATTCTATCTGTGCACACCTTCTCATCTTCAGTGTCGCCTTCTTCCTCCAGCGAGCAATCAAGAAGAGCTCTCATATCTTGGGCAGTATCAATAACATCCTTTCTTGTACTAGTCTCACTTCCTGGTGTAGCAATCTTTTCTTTACTGGTACCACTTTTCTTTGATAAAAGTTTCTCTTTTGAAGGAGAAGCCAGCGGTTCCTGGCTTTTAACTGGTGACTTGGTCTTGTCTGTCTTTTGCGTGCTTTTCTTGGGGGTGATTGGGTTTTTAATGATCATGTCAACCACAGCATCTGGAAGCTCCGAGCTGTCCAGTGAAGCTAGTCCTGGGTCTAGCTTCATTCGTTTGGACTCCTGCTCTACATCACTGTTTGGCGTTGTGCCTTGGGACTCAGTACCACCAAAACTGGCACCTGATTCCACAGAACTTGAGCGACTATGATTTTTTAATGATTGCCGACTCTCCCAGTCATCATCATTCTCTTTATCCCTATAAACATCCTGGGTAGGACTAGATGGGGAGGCCTGAAGTCTATCAAAAACTAAACCTCGCATGTGGTCACTGTGAGAAGTGTCAGTAGAAAGCCCCTCTGTTGTGCGAGGTTTGGCAACCCTGGTACTGGTGGTACTCATACTGGAAGCTGTGGGTATTATAGTGGTTGAAATAGTCGTCACAGTACCCAGGGTTGGACTGCATCCCTTCATAGGGGATGTCCCAACAGAGAGGCTCTTCGGTAAATTTTGAGGTGGCATGCGAGGATCTTGTGGGCGAATAGCAAAAGTAGAGCTAGGATTTTCCGAAGCAGCATTAAATACAGTGTTACCTAGTGCAGTGCTCTGTACAGCCGCTGTTGTGGCAATACTGCTGAAATGTGGCAGAGTTGTGGGAAGAGAGAGTGAAGGCGATACTGTCTGCCCGAGATTCCCATATTGATCTGCACCCGGGTTCACAGCAGTTGAACCAGGGTTCACAGCAGCTGTGAAAGAACCCGCTGGTGGACTAATCCCTGAATGTGACAGCGGGCTAATCCCAGGATGCGATAAGTGCCGTTTTACCAGTCTTGGATCTGTTGGCTGTTTCGGCGACATGGAGACAATTCCGAGACCTGACGGGGATTGTTGTACTCCACTCGTGCCAGGGCTAGACATGTAGCCCTTCCTAGTATCACTGCCGTAAAGAAGTGGTCCAAAATGGGAGAGTTTCTGTGTGACCTGTGGGGATCCATGGCTTGCCTGTGCACCACTTTGATGCCTCGTTTTGCCCAGTGCCTGTGTCACTGCATTCTGTGCAAAAGCTAACAAAGCCTCTGCACTGGTTTCCCCTCGGGCTACCTGAATGTTAAACTGGTCTTGCAAACTCTCTTGATTTTTGAAAGCCGGTATCAGTTTCTCTTTGTATATAAGACTTTCTACTGGCACAAAACGCTGAAATCCATCATCGTAAGTTTTATCAACACTCTTTCCTGGGTCAGATTCTTGGATGACCCTGGTTGGCTGTGGTGGATCCTTGAAAATGGGCTCTTGCAACATGTTGAGTGGCTGTCTGAAATCTTTGTCCTGGCCTGCTAGTGTCATGTCTGAAGAGTCAAAAACGCCACTTGAGAAAGTTGATGAAAAGTTATCCCCCAAGCAATGTTGTGTACCAAAGGGGTCAGGGACACTGCCCAATTGTCTGCCTTGTCTCAGATCTACATCACCAAACTGCTGGGCTCTCATGTCGATATCCCCAACTGGACCTATAATGTAATACAAAGCAGTCTTTACTATTGGACAGTTTGAATTTTGAAAAATGCAGTAAGGCCACAAGAAACAAAAGTTGTATTTTATAAACCCTTTCCCCCTCAAACCGGCCAAAACCGGCTGGTGGTCAAATGTCGTCTGCTTCAGTGTATTCTACTAATTTCAACAGTTATGAAAAACAATTTGACTGACAAATGTACATGAGACTTATCAAGATCACATGCCCCAGGTCAACAGCTTTCCTTGGCATGGGTTGGGCACTAAGTGCCCAACCCATGCCAAGGAAAGCTGTTGACTCAGTCTTAATTCAAGGGGGAGAGGGTTAAACAGACAGAGCACTTTGGGTAAGACGAGTGTGTGTGTTTGTTTGTTTCTTTTCTTTTTGATTTTCTTTTCAAATGAAACAATGGTCCTGGTTGGTAATGACAGACAATTTTGTCTTCAAATAGGGATTTTACACACATTCAATTTGACCCCCTCCTCCCCCCCCCCCCCCCCAAAAAGAGTACTTATACAGCTTGCACCCTAATTTTACAAGGAATTTACATTTGAGATAACTCACTGAAATAAATCTCACTGTTACAGTGTTGTTTCACCCTCGAAAAAAAGCAGAGTGGGAGAAACCTGTTTTATTTGCTCCTTGTTTTGGTTTACATTACAGAAAATCCAATCCACAAGAATTGCCTGCCATAAAAATGTAAATTGTATACACTAAAGAAAGTGGTGATCTTTTCACAGGATTTATTATAACTCAAGTTGATGAAACTTTACATTATCTGCATATTCAATGGGTTTTTCAAAGTCTGTCTCAAATTTTATGGGTTTTCAAATTTCTTTCAAGACTTTCCCAGATATCCACAAACCACCTGACATAAAAGGAAAGTACAATGTGAAGCACATGTCTTTGCAAGTAAACAACACTGCATAACTTGACTTGAATTAAGGGGCCAAGAGAACAGCATGTTCAGCTGTATGCTGTCACAATTAGACTGACACAACGCCTTTCTCAGTGGTTTTTAACACTATGAAGCCAAAAGCAAGCCGATCCATAAAAGCTAACTTATAACGGAATAAGCATAACTTGAAGTGCTAGAGAGCACCAGTGGTCAAGCGGGGTCACTGACAAAACTTGACCAGTGCTGCCCTCTAGTGCCCCAAGTCTTCCTATGTGGCAGGTTTCTTGTACAAGTTTCATTCAAAACACAACTGGTCCACTTTGAACATAAAACATTTTTGTGACATATAGAAGCAAGCAACAAAAACTCATACAGATACCTGGGCATTCTGAGAGGAAGGGGTTACCAAAAAAGTACCAGACAGTTCTTACACAATAATTGTGCTGGCCATTCTTTTTAACTATAGCTATGCAGAATACATGATGACACATCAGAAATAATTTCTTGCAGTGAACTTTTGTTATCAATATTAACCTTTATCACCAAAACACATGAGCCATACACACATTTCAACTTTCAGAAAATATCGGAATGAATTATAAATCTTCAAAAGTAAAGCATGTAATTATTTGAACAAACCTTCTTGAATAGAACAGTACATACACATTCTGTAATTACTGCCCAACCACTTCCTAATTCTTTCAGTGCCAATCACGTCTAATGTGAAACTGGTCTGAATTATCATTAGGATCGCAGATTCATATTCCTCGTAAAAAGAACTTTCATTCAAGTACCACCATGCCTCTAGTTCCAGAGAAAATATCCCAGGTCAACAGCTTTTCTAGGTGCACATTGGGCACATTGCACCGAGAAAAGCTGTTGACTCAGTCCAAAATTTGGCAATTAATTAAGCATTTTTTAAAACATTCAAAATGACAAATTTTTAGACTGCAAAGAAAAACCTTCACCAAATATGAAAAGTATTGAACATAATAAAGACACCAAATGTATGAATGTGACCTATGTTGACAAATGGTGACAGATACATAACTGATCAGGGGCATCCTCATCTAAAGACAACAATCAAACCACATGCTGCAGGCAACAGATGCTCTTGCATACATAGGATTGGTTATACAGGGAATATTTTCCTGTTACAGCTATTTAAACTGCTACTCTTTTTACGCAAGTCATTCATTGGGTGTGATGCTTTTTACACAATATCGAACCCTATACAAAGAGTTCAAAGAAATATTTAGGTCTTGGAGTGCACAATAGTATTCATACTTTTCATAAACACTAGAAAGAGTTTAAACTTGAGAAAACATCAGCAAAATATTCCCTTTTCACTTTCCATTCAGTAAATCCTTAGAAAATGAAGTCAAAGCACAGATATACAGCAATAAACTGCTAAGTTGGGTTATTCTTACTGCTTGGATGTAATAATTTTAATCAATACTACAAGCCAGTCTTTTTTAGAAATCTGTAATTACACAAAGGCCATCCCACAAAAAATATCACAAACATCCATGGCAAGAATAATGACTCAGACTCACTTGATGACAAAAGATATTTAGCAAACTTTGCAAAATCTGGAAGGAAAATGTGTTAAGTTTTTTAACCATCTTTAACACAAAATAAAAAAAAAAAAAAAAAAAAGAAATGCCATTCAAAGGTCATACAGCATATCTTAGTGCCCAACATGTGCCCAGGTAAGCTGTGTACAATTGAAATGTTACCTTGGCAAGTCTTTCCTGATGTTTTTTGAAAACATTATGAGAAATGACAATAAACAAGAGGCCCATGGGCCTTATGCTCTGCTGACATATAATCTAATGACCATCACCAAAAATTCATTTCCTGAAATGCATTCCTTCCATCACCTTGTGGAATTAGTCAAGGTCATTCCTATGATACAAGATCAAACTTCCACATGATCACACATTTGTACATTTGATATTCTTCCCCTTATGCTTTACCAACATATTGAATTTCCTGTCCTTTTCAGAAGTGCTAATGACCTTGAAAAATACATCATGGTGACACGTTACAAAATTTGACCATTGGCCTAATGCATATTTAGTGTAAGCTTTGTAGTTGCATCTTGATTTATTATGTAATGGGCATCACAATCATTTCCTGATATGAATTGCCTCCATAACCTTGAAAACGTAAGTCAAGGTTACCTATATCATGCAATACCAAACATCTATATGTGATACATATTTGTGGTAGAATTGGTATTGTTAGCTTTCTTATTTCTCAACATGTCACATTTAGTGTCCTTTACTACATCTTTAATGACTTTCAACAATATGCAAAGGTCACTCAAAATTTTACAAAATTTGAACATCTGCCCAATGCATATTTGGTGTAAATTTTGAAGTTCCATCACGTATCACAATCAAAATAATACATTTAATGTACTTTCAATATCTATGATGCTAGTTCCATTTAATACCACCATGTGTTACCATGGCGGCACTTCCGAGTTTTGTCTGTATATTCCTGTAATATTGTATTGATTCATGTGCACAAGTTCATACATAATGACCATAAATATATATATATATATATATGTATGTATATATATAATATATATATATATATATATATATGTATATATATGTGTGTGTATATATATATATATGTATATATATGTGTATATATATATATATATATATATATATATATATATATATATATATATATATATATATATATATATATATATATACATACATTTCCTGATATGTATTCCCTCTGTGACCTTGAGAAAATAGGTCAATGCCACCCATATCATACATTACTGAAATTCTATATATGATACACGGTTGTGGTACACTTGGTATTGCTAACCTTATTTCTCAAAATGTAGAATTTAGTGTCCTTTACTATGTCCTTACTGACCTTGAAAATTAGGCCAAAGTCATTAACAAGAGGGCTGTGTGAACAGCCCGTGCCTCAGCAGATCTTGACATTCATCACACTTGCAGATCTATGAACTTGGGAAAGGATCAAGGACACCATGTTCTGAGTAAGTCTGACCTTTATAGAAGAACACTTACATGTGCAACATCAAAGTTCAAGTAGTTCTCAAGTTATAATGAAGAGTAAAATTCATGTATGTTGCACTGTGACCCCACAAACGAGGTCAAGGTCATTCATGTACTGTCTCAGCATGACCTTCATACGGAATAATTAACATGTGTAGCTAACTCAAAACAGATCTCAAGTTATCAAGTAAACAGTAAATTTCGTGTCAGTTGTCCTGAGAATTAGCATTAGAATGCCCATTGACTTACATAGTAATCAATAGGAAAGCTGCATCGAACGATAAGTACCTGAATTGAAAATCCTTAAAAATCAGGAATCCAAAGCAGTGCCACCTAGTAAACAACTGTTTGACCCTTCCACAACAACATATCCATCACATTTCAGCTTAATCTGAGGGACTGTTCTGACAACAAATGAAAAATAGCAAAACCATACAAAAAATTCCTAAAAAAATTGCAGCACCACCTGGTGAACAAATTGGGAACTAGGTGTCCCCGGGGGTGTCTATGTACAATATCAAAGCAATTGGGTTCGCAGTTTCGGAGAAGAAGATTTTTTAAGATTTGTCCTAAAAAAAAAGAACAAAAAAATTCATTAAAAATCCAAAAATCACTGGAGCATGAACATTTGAACAAAATTGGTAGAAACCCACCCAAGGTACATTGCCACCAAGTTTGAAGTTAATCTGGATGACGGTTTTGGAGAAGAAGTAGAAAATGTGAATTAGCATTAGAATGCTCATTGACTTCTACAGTAATCAATAGGGAAGCTTCATTGACCGATAAGTACCCGAATTGAAAAAATCGTTAAAAATCAAGAAACCGCAGCTTTCCTACATAGTGAACAACTTTGTTTGACCCTTCTACAAGGAACATATCCACCATGTTTCAGCTTAATCTGAGTGACGGTTCTGGACAAGAAGTCGAAAATAGCTATAACACACAAAAATTCATAAAAAATTAGGAAAAAATTGCAGCGCCACCTGGTGAACAAATTCAGAACTAGGAGTCCCAGGGAGTGTTCCTGTGTGATATCAAAGCAATTGGGTGAGCGGTTTGGGAGAAGAAGATTTTTTAAGATTTACCCAAAAAAGAACAAAAAAATTCATTTAAAATCCAAAAATCACTGGACCGCGACCATTTGAACAAATCTGGTAGAGACCCACCCAAGGCACATTTCCACCAAGTTTGAAGTGAATCTGGCTGATGGTTTTTGAGAAGAAGTCGAAAATGTGAATTGTGGACGACGGATGGACGACGGACGACAGACGACGGACGACGGACGGACGACGGATGACGGACCCTCAAAAAACCTCAGCTGACTGACAAGTCAGCTGAGGTAAAAATTCCACAAAATTTGACGATTGGCCCAATGCATATTTGTGGTAAATTAACCAGCTGCATCACAATTCATTTTTATCAAAATAATGAATACAATGTACTTTTTACACCTGTAATTTTAGTTCCACTTTATACCACCAGTGGCACCACCATGACTGCACGTCGTAGACTTTTGTCTGTATGTTTCTGTAACAGTATATTGATACATGTGCACAAGTTCAGCTGTAGTGACAATTACAAAAAGAAAATCATTTCCTGAAATGTATTCCCTTCATGACCTTATGAAAGTCAGTCAAGGTGATCCATATTATGCAACATAAAACTTCTACACCAAGATTTTCATACACTTGACAAGTCCTGAAAGTTGTATGGGACTAACATGAAAACTGTTGACTGTATCATGTTAACAAGCAAAAGTTTTCGAACAATGGTATGATGGAGTGACACACAGACAGACATGAGTGCTCATATAAGCTATGCGACCTATGGTCAGCAGAGCTAAAAACAGAAAAAATTGCAGCACCACCTGTTGAACAAATTAAGGCCTCCGCGTCCAGAGACGTGTCCCTATGTAATTTTGAAGTAATTGGCGACGCAGTTTCAGAGAAATTTTGGTTAAAAAAATTTACAGAAAATCCATAAATCAACTAGAACAGACTGATTTTCCAACAGAAAATCAAATGTCTCCCGGTGGAACACTTACGTCTCTGAATAAGCTACAGGTGATAACATATTACAAATGACCAAGTTTGCTTGAAAATTACAATCCTATTTTAGATCTCACCTAGATACATTACTCTAGCAATTTTCATCAAGTTCTTCAAGACTTATTGCAGAGAAACCAATTTCACATAAATGACCCTGTGATCTTGAAAATTAGGTCAAGGTCACCCAAATAAAATCCCAACCTTGGTCTTACCTTGATACATAATCCTACCAAGTTTCATCAAATTCCATCAAGTTCTTCCAAGACTTATCAAAAGGAAACCAATTTCACATAAGTGACCCTGTGACCTTGAGAATTAGCTCAAGGTCATCCAAATACAATCCCAACCTAGGTCTTGCCAAGATACATAATCCTACCAAGTTTCATCAAATTCCATCAAGTTCTTCAAGACTTATCGCACAGAAACCGATTTCATATAAGTAACCCTGTGACCTTGAGAATTCGCTCAAGGTCATCCAAATACAATCCCAACCTAGGTCTTGCCAAGATACATAAGCCTACCAAGTTTCATCAAATTCCATCAAGTTCTTCAAGACTTATCGAACGGAAACCAATTTCACATAAGTGACCCTGTGACCTTGAGAATTCGCTCAAGGTCATCCAAATAAAATCCCAACCTAGGACTTGCCAAGGTACATAATCCTACCAAGTTTCATCAAATTCCATCAAATTCTTCATGACTTATCGAACGGAAACCAATTTCACATAAGTGACCCTGTGACCTTGAAAATTAGGTCAAGGTCACCCAAATACAATCCCAACCTAGGTCTTGCCTAGATACATAATCCTACCAAGTTTCATCAAATTCTGTCAAGTCTTTCAAGACTTATCGCACGGAAACCAAGTGTTGAAGAACCTGAACAAGAAGAAGAAGAAGAAGAAGAAGCGGAAGAAACGTGCACTAAAACAATATGTCCCCCGGATTCCACCGGGAGACATAATGAGGCATGGCTGTTTGAACAAACTTAGTCGAGACCCACCAAAGCTCTCAACTAAGTTTGAGGTGCAGCTGGCTCATAGTTTGGACAACAAGTAAGAAAATCTGGAATGTGAATAGACAGACAACTAATCAGCAGTCATCCTGTAACCTCAGCTGACTGACAAGTCAGCTGAGGTAAAACTGAACAGCAAATTTCTACAGGGCACTTTTTATACTTTATTTTGTCAATTCACAGGGGAGAATGCCAAAATCAGTTCAAACTCTCTATAACAGTTTTCGGTTAAATTAATTATCTGTTAAAAAGCCTTTCGGGCTGTACAAAAATGGGAGAGAGGGGATTTCACGATGAAATGCTGGGAACTTAAGAAACATAATATACAACTTTTTTCCTTTGTCCGAAAATTTCTGCAGCAACATTTGCTCCATGCAGTGTTAGTACAAAACATCAAACAAAGAGGAGAAAACGGAAGTCTTACCCAGTTCCCGGTTCATTCCAAATAGTTGAGTAATGCTATCAAGTTTGACCCCTGCTATTTGTGATGACACAGAGTCTCCCAGCGGAGGCGTGTACGCTGAAATCATAACCAAACATATAAATTCATTTTGCACCTTGACAACTCGTAATCACATATACATAATACATTTGAGGTATTTAATTCCCATGCAGGCAAGGAATGCAAAATTAAATACCACATCAAATTAAAAAGCTCTTTCACTTTCACTTTTATGTGATGGCACTCTAGACAATTAAATACTGTAAATTGCTTTCATTTCACTGTGTTCTTATTTTCACTAATTTCACTGTTCAAAGGCACAAAACCCCAAAAATAAAGACCTAGTGAAATAGTATTTTAACATTTGTTTGAATAGGAATTATGTCCAAAATAGTGAAATTAAAACTACAGTGAAATGTTAAAAAATTCAAAAACCATGAAAATTTGAACACATGAAAATAAAGCAATTGATAGTGACTTAAACACAGACAATGTTTTTTTTTTCTCCAAAAAAATGAAAATTTTGCAAAATTTAGTATCCATATAATTAAATAACTTATAAGTAAGTTAAACGAGAGGACCATGACGGTCCTGTTCCCAGCTGATGATGATGATAATATGATCTTAAAGCCTTGGGAATGATATCAAGATCTGGCATCTACTGCCCCAACTTTTACCTTCTGACCTTCCATGATAATATGTATGATCTGTCCTAGCTGAAATGAATTTGAAGCTATCAAGTGAAATAAAATTATAAAAATAACTCTGTGACCTTAGTAATGATGTCAAAGTTACTCATTAACCAACTTGTTCCTGCTGACAGAATTGATCACCACCAAACTCAACATCATTGTCCTATGTCATATAATTCTGAAGTTTTCAAGTGAACAGCTCTGCTAAAAGTTCATAACTTCCACAAGAAGACCATGACGGTCATGTGCTGAACTGACCGTCAAAGTCCAATGGATCCACAAGGAACATATCCATCAGGTTTTAGCTTAATCTGAAGAAGAAGTCGAAAATAGAAATCACACTTACACACACAAAAAAATAGAACAAAATTGCAGTGCCATCTGGTGAACAAGTTAACCCTTTCAATGCCAAATATTGGACTGAGTCTATAGCTTTTCTCAGCGCACATTGGGCGCAATGGGGTCGATGCGTGCAGAGAAAAGCTGTTGACCTGGGGTATTCTCTCTGGAATTATAGGCATACTGGTACTTGACTGAATGGTCTTTTTACAACGAATACGAATCTGGAATCCTAATGCTAAGTCAGACTTGTCTGACTTAAGTAGATCGACTTTAGAAATGATTGTCACTAAAGGTGTAAGGAACAAGGAGTCTCTAGGAGTGTCCCTGTGTAATATAAAAGCAATAGAGTGATCACTTTCAGAGAAGAAGATTTTTTAAGATTTGCCCCCGAAAAAGAAAAAGATTCATGAACCAGATATACCTTCAACGCATGTGTTGACTGAAGGGTCCGCCATTTGCTCAAATTAGGTCCTGGTGACACAGAAATCTAATCAGTTTACCTTGGCATGCTTGATAAGCATACTGCCAAATTTGAGCAAAGTACATTGGAGCATTCTGGAGATATTGCGGTAACGAGCCCTAACGAGCATGCAATTAGGCTGCCATTTGCTCAAATTATGTCATGGTGACACCAAAATCTAATCAGTTGATCTTGCCAGGTAAAGTAAGCACATTGCCAAATTTGAGCAAAATGCACAGAGGCATTCTGTAGATATTGCAGTAACAAGAATGGGCACATCCAGACCGACAACCCAAAAACAGAAAGGGTCCCCTCTACTGGAATGGACCTTTAAAAATAAAAAAATCAATGGAGAATAACAATTTGAACAAAGTGGCAAAGACCCACCCAAGGTACATTGCCACCAAGCTTGAAGTCAATCTGACAGCGGGTTTTGGAGAAATGGTTGATTGTTGAAGACAGGCAAGAATGGACAAAAGACCATAAGGCAAGCTCAGCTACCGACGAGTCAACTGAGCTAAAAATTCATAAAAATACAAAAGTTTTCTTGCAGATATACCTGGTGCACTTGACCCTCGTCCCAATAGGGGCTGGCCTGGGTAATTCTGTCTCGGAGATGCTGGCCCAGACAAAGGTGTTTGCGTTCCCTGACGCAGAGACCCAGAGGAGGATTGCTGCTGCTGCTGCTGCTGCTGTTGTTGTTGTTGTGGCCTCTGAGAAGCTGGCTCTAAATTCAACTTCTGCAAGCATGCAGCTGTGGCTAGAGTAAGGATAAAAAAAGAAAATATTTAAGTTAAGAGACTACTTAATGAAGCATTCTTGTAGTTCCTGTCCTCTCAAAAACCCAGTCTAAACAGAGTGAGAACAGATCCATGGCTAAAACATAGACAGAAAGCACATATAAAAGAGTCCATTCAGCCTAATGCTCTGCTGACATCTAGACTGTATATGGTAGACTTGGCTCACCATGCATGCAATTGCTTTCAGAATGGACTAAGAGGCCCATGGGTCTAATGCTCTGATGACACAAACTATCTCATGACCATCACCAAAAAAAGTCTCTTTGCCATTGCTGTCCAAACTGCACTCTGCCATGACAAAATCACCTCCTTTACCTTTACAGGCCTGCTGACCTACCAAAAAAACCTTAAGGTCACTGATATTACATTGCATATCAGCATAGGACATGATCTATATATCCTATAAATTTGGCATGTCTAATTTAATAATTTTTCAAGATATGGAATTTTACACCTTTCAACCTATTTTGGCTCATAATTTATGTCAAGTTTTAGGTGGCGCCAGTAGTATCACCAACAACTGAGATTTCAACTTCCTCCACAATCCCACTAAATTTCATGAAGATCTATTACACATTAAGTATGCCAGAGTGGTCACAAGATGTCCACATTTTGCCTAATGTATTGCATAATACTGTAGGTGGCACCACCTATATCAAACTCTACCTAGATTTTAAAATCTCTGGTTTTACCAAGAATGCTTTACATGTAATGCCCACCCCCTTCTAGTTCCAGTGTCTGACCTTCCCACATATTTTAATAAATTCTTGTATATCCCAAATCTGTGTGAGTGGATGACCCAAGTTCAAACCCTTGCTTATTTTTATTCTTTCTAGGTCAAAATATGACTCTGTCAAACATGTTTTTAAGCTAGTTACCTTTCTCTTCAGTAGATCCAAATGTAATTGGTTAAAGTGTCCTCTTTTTATATAAGATGAAACTAGTCTATTTTGTAAAATTAATTATCAGCTCTACTTTCCATATGCACATAAACAATGCACCAACTATTTCCCACGCAGCTGAGTATCTGTATTACAGTTCACATCAAGCATATAAGAAAAACTCCATGTGTCTTGCGACACTTAAACCAAATACATTTATAAAATCTATCAAAGTGCACATACAACACATTTTTTTATCTAATGTTCTCCTATTCCTCAATTGACAAATTAAATATCATGCAGAGTAGACATGTCTCAGTATTCCACATTGCTACTGGGCCTGTCTTTTAGCTAGATAGTTTGTGTTAATTTTGACAAAGTAGGATAGTCCCATAATGCTGGTAACCTTGGCACAATGCTTGCAGGTTATGGTGAGCCAATGAGCAGAAAGTGCAGCTGGTCCTGACAATATCAACTCTTAACCCCTTCACTGCCAACTGCCAATAAAGTTGTACTACTTAAACCTTTCCCCCTTAAACCGGCCAAAACTGGCTGGTGGTCAAATGTCTCCTGCTTCGGTGTTTTCAACTAATTTCAACAGTACAGTAGTCCCTCCTTTGAGAGACTGCCCCTAGTGCCACCCAAAAGGTGGTCACATAAAGCAGGTGGTCTCTCAAAGAAGGTATAAATAACATGAAAAGTACTACAGAGAGACCTCACAATTGTGGTCTCTCGAAGGAGGTGGTCTCCCAAAGGAGTGGTCTTTCAAAAGAGGGATTACTGTAATGAAAAGCAATTTTGACTGAGAATTGTAGATGAGCGCTATGAAGATCACATGCTCCAGGTCAACAACTTTCCCAGGCATGAGTTGGGCACTTAGTGCCCAACTCATGCCAAGGAAAGTTGTCAAGTGTCAATTCATGGAGGAAAGGGTTAAATGGC
Source organism: Hermodice carunculata (assembly GCA_964020975.1). Lineage (NCBI taxonomy): Eukaryota > Metazoa > Annelida > Polychaeta > Eunicida > Amphinomidae > Hermodice > Hermodice carunculata. Next base: position 90,327,174 of record OZ026622.1, read on the forward strand.
TCTCAATTATAAAACCTGTGTTCTACTCATGTTCAGGACTTGCAAAATGACCTTTTAACCCTTTCCCTCTTGAATTAAGACTGAGTCAACAGCTTTCCTTGGCATGGGTTTGGCATTAAGTGCCCAACCCATGCCAAGGAAAGCTGTTGACCTGGGGCATGTGATCTTGGTGAGTCTTATGTACATTTCTCAGTCAAATTGCTTTTCATAACTGTTGAAATTAGTTGAAAACACTGAAGCAGACGACATTTGACCACCAGCCGGTTTTGGCCGGTTTGAGGGGGAAAGGGTTAATTGAAGTAGCAGCATGCCTAGAATTACATAAAATATAACAATTCAGGTCAACAGCTTTCCTCGACACACATTGGGCACATTGTGCTGAGGAAATCTGTTGACTTAGTCCAAAATGTGGCACTGGAAAAGCTTAGTGTTACTCACATCAGAACTTGTGCTCACCTGCATTAGCACCTAAATAAGAGAGGATTCCAAATTCAAATTCTTTGCAAAAAAAGACCATTCATTCAAGGACATGTACCAGCACAACTAGGTTTCCACAGAGGAAAAGAACGGTCCACGTCAACAGCTTTCATCAATGCACTGTGGGCACATTGCACCCAAAGTGCACCGAGGAAAGCTGTCCGGTCTTTTACCAAAACACACTGAAAGACTGAAAGGGTTAATCATGCAACCCACTTCCTTGTTGGTGCATGAAATAGATGGCTTCTGGTCAGTACAGCGCACCATTGGCTACAACGGATAAAATGTACACCCAGGGTGCCAAGTTTGTTGCTGTATACTTACAAAGCAGAGCACACTTCCTTGAGGCTGTGGAGATGAAGATACAATGAAGAACCATCGGGTGATGGTTTGCCAAACTAAGACCTACAAGCAGATGTAACAACATGACTTCATAATGCTCTGGGAAAGGAGGTCAACAGGTTTGCTTGGCACACTTGTCCACAGTGCATATTATTCTTAAAGTCAAAAAAAAAATAAAATAAAAAATAAAATAAAATAAAATAAAATAAAATAAAAAAAAATAAAAAAAAAAATAACTGTGTGCCTGTATATCATCAATATGTCCTTCAGAGTTAAGTCTCAGAATCTTATAAATATAAAAGATCTCCGCCCAAGTCTTCCCCCACCCCCATAAAACTTTTAATTCATTCCCCCTGATGATGCTTTTTCCCGTTAATATCTAAATGTCGTCTGCTAATTGTTTTTTACTAATTTAGGGATAACTTTTCAAAATTTTGGATGAAACTTGCATAGAAGATCATTCCAAATTATATGCCCATGGTCAACAGCTTTCCTTGGTGCGCGGCCAGAGCACACAAAGAAAAGCTGTTGACTTGGTCTTCTACCATGGTGGAATGAGTTAAAGCTACTTGCTACACTAAACAGGACAAGGGCAGTTGTATTGCTTGGCAATACATCCTGGGCTGACACTAGCCATAGGATAGCAATCGTGAAATTTGGTTAAAGAAATTAGTGTTATTCTTTTGTTTCAAAATCAGTTTAACTGTTTTATTACTGAACTGCTGCCTGGTAGATATTAATATATGTTTCAAAATTTACGCTGCCTTCAGCCAATAAGGTTTAAGTTTGGCTAAAAGATTTGATTTTTTTTAGCCAAGCTGGCTGAGAGAATAAAATCCCTTGTGCCAGCCCAGACACTGAGAGTGGCAACCACAGGTCAATGGTATCTGTAGTTGTTACTGTATGGGAACTACGACCAAAATGGGGTTAATTCATTCCATACTATGGTCACAGGCATTGGTTAGTGGTTCTGGCACTGCCTAGCAAGTCATGCTGCAGCTGCTCTTGTGGCAGCTGCAGCATGACTTGCCAGGCAGTGCCAGAACCACTGACTTCAGACTATAGGCGTGTTGGTACTTGAATGAAAGCTCTCTACATGAAAAAATTTAATATGCAATTGTCATCTTAAATCTATGTAAATATACGGAAAATCAGGGACAGGTATGGAATGAGTTAAAGGTCAGGGTCACATTGACCAATTTTGGTGAGCAATGTACTGCTGTCCCAAGAAGTATCCACAAAAAAGTTTGGTATCAGAGTATTACAGTACAAATATGGCCCTGACAAGCACTTTTGGATGAAAAGAGCAAAGGATAGGCAGGCCAGGGACTTTTGGATGAAAAGAGCAAAGGACAGGCAGGCAAGGGACAGTTCGATCAGGTGCAAGTTCACAAAGTAGACCCTGCTTTTATACGTTAACATCAAAATGGTCTTACCCAGATGTTGGGTCACATCACAGTTTGTCAAGATCAAAACTTCTACATTATCCTCTAATTTGACAGTGGCAGCCTGCAAAGAAAGGAGAAATTTTACCACATGTAAATGAAGCAGTATCATTCTCTGGCACACTATGCAACATTGTCACCCCACAAGGCCGATCAAATATAGCACTAACACGAACCCAAGGCCTCCATGTCATGATGTTTTTTTTGTTTTTAATTTTTATTACTAACTGATATTTCTTTTTTCCTGTATGAAGCCTATCTGATTGGACTAATGCTGAGTAAGCAGCTTTCACTACCACAGATTGGGTGTAATGTATCTGACCTATGCTGAGGAAAGCTGTTGACCTGGGGCTTGTTATCGTAATAGATCAGGTCTTCAAGTATCACAAAAAATGTTTTCTGCACGTGAGAAGCATCAGTAAAAGCACTGAAGCACACAATATACATCTGGTCATTATTGGGCCAATAGAGCAGCAAAGGGTTTATCTTTGAAGAACTCTGACTACCCCTTTCCCCCTTAAACCAACCAAAACTAGCTGGGTCAAATGTCATCTGCTTCAATCTTTTTTGACTAATTTCAATGGTACTGAAAAACAATTTGAATGAGAATTGTATGACACCTATCACAATGACATGCCAGGTCAACAGCTTTCCCCGGTGTGGGACCAGTGCTTACCACCCCACCCAGGCCAACACAGCTGTTGACTCCGTCTGAACTCAAGAGGGAAAAGGTTAATTGATTAATTTTGTCTCCTTGTCAGTAAAATCTTCACTCTAGGATTCTAATAGCGAACACTTTGGTTTACATGTACTGGCACATATACAGAACTGGAAAAATTTAAACCTAAATACTGTAGTTTTGAAGCTAGTTTACAAAACAGGTCACCATTTTGTTGTTTGATCTTTTTTGATGTGTGTTTCATTGAACCTGATGGCCTAAAGTCAATGTATTTCAGGTTTCACAGCATATGCAAACATGATAGAGGAAGTTGAGTCCAATTTCAATTTACAGCTTGACACTGTAGCCACTACATACCACTTCCTTTTTCCCCAGGAATGTCATGACCTGGTTGAACTTTCCTTGGCCTTCTTTCACAGGTCGCAACTGACAGTAATTAAAAAATTTCCCATCCACTGCTAGCTCATCATCTTTTTTCAGACTGGTGATGTTACCCAAATACTTGTTGGTGCGTACACTGGCCATGGCAAGTCTGGTCACCAGATTGATCTCTTCACCTCTGGGGGGGTTTTAGGTAAAGAAAACCATACATTAATCTAGATACTTGAACATGTTTATGTTCCAACAGCTTTGATGATACATGGAGTTTCATCACATACAAGATAATGAATCAACACTAATGTTGACCTAAGCCATTTGGCAAGCTAATTGAGAGAATATGTACAAATATGCATACTAAATGTTATGTGACAGTCCAAGTTAAAGAAAACTGCAATTTTTTTAAATGTTCCAAAAAGTTGTTGTATTTTCCCGTGGCTTAAGTTTGACCTGATGCAGAGCTTACAGGTTTAGACATGTAGAAACCAGGAGAGTATCCTGGTTTTGTTACACAAGAATAGGTCAGTCATAATCATTACCTTATACCCCTCCCCCGTGCCAGATGACTGTTCTTAGAACTATGCAAAATGGAGAACAACTTGGGCAGTATTTCTGATCTAAACTGGTGGTAGAAAGGACTGGTGAAACAAGGTTCCATTGAAACAAGAAGCTACTCACAGTCTGGCTGGTTTAATGGCTGCCCCAAACCTCACCATCTCGACCTCACAGATGGCCCTCCCTTTACCCAGCAGTTTTCCTGCCCACACAACATAGCCGTCCCCATCGACTTTTTCCCCAATATGACTGACTGGTGGAGACGGTGTTGCGGTCATGGTGGTTGATGAGGTGACAGCTCCTCCTGGTGGTGGCATGGTTCCAGAGGATGACACTGGTGTTGTTGGAAGAAGCGGACTGGTTCTCTGTACGGGGGATGACGGAATCCCCTTAGGAGATACCTGACGCTGCAGTAGAGGTTGCCTAGACAAAAATAACAGGGTTGAAGATGCTTAACCCACAGTAAAATTTTAACTGTCTAAAACTAAAGGTATGGCAATAACCAAAAGGCTTCCTGAATGACCCTCGCAACTCCACAATGTTCATGATCTTGAAAATTATTTTCATGTCACCAAAACCTAACAACATCAACAGAGGCATCGATGTCTGAAGTTGAACAAATTAGACCATGTTGATGGGATATAACTAAAGAAATACGTGTCAGTTTAACCTTTCCTGTTACAATCGCCCAAAAGTGACTTAATGTAAACTGTCATGTGCTTTTTTTCTTCATTATTTATTTCATTTTACTAGATAATATTCTCGCTGAGGTAGGTAAGATGTCATGCCCCAGGTCAACAGCTTTCCTTCATGTGGACTGGGTACACTGGACACAGCCTGCATCAAGCAAAGCTATTGACTCAGTCTTGTTCAGACCGGGAAAGGGCTAAAAGCAAATGTTGAAATACAGAAACAGTCAGGACAGACAATGTGGATACATCACAAGAGTTCTCTCCATGGTCCTATAGCCCTACAGGTCTGAGGCTTTAAGCAAAAAGAAAAAAGAGCTTTAAAATTACTCTTTTAATTACATAGACCAGAAGGAAACAACTTCAATTTGATAATTTTGGCATATGCCTAGGCCCAGGAAGTAGCAGATGATACCACTGCCTGGTCAAGAGGTATCACATGACCAACCCTGAGCATAGCATTGGTCAAAATAGGTCAGGATACCATTTTTTTTAAACCAGTGCTGCCCTCTACCTCTTGGCTCATGCTATTCCATAACCCTTTGGTAACTTTCTGGGGACAGTCTACAGTCCATCCTCTAAGCTTGGTTTGCATTGCATAATCACATGACATACACTCACACACATAGATGACTTGATACACACTGACAAAAAGTGGACACAAATTTCATTCTTAAACAAGACCTGTGTCTGGAATTTCAAAGTAATTTCTTACATCTTTTTTGTTTGTTTCTCCTTTGAATCAGGGCTGTGATGAAAGAAAGAAAAATACGAAACTAAATGACCTTGCAAAATTTTAATTTAACTTTTGTCATGCTTATTCCATTTGTTGTTCAAATCTAATAAAGTTAATTTTAACAAGCTCAGGAAAAATATTGAGAGCCAGTAAAGAATTCAGAACATGTCCTGAGGCACCATGCTTCTTCAGGATTTGAATGTTGATTACATATTTACCTGGCCTTGTTGAAAGCCCAACATTCGATCTTGTGCAATTAACTACTGTTGAATCCACAAAATACAGGATCTCTTTCAAAAAACTTTATTTACAAGTACATGAAGACTATTTGTATGCATTGACTTCTAGATTACATTTTCATCATTAACTACACGTTTCCATTAAAGTAACCCAGCAAATGAGAAGACCTGACCTTGGCTTGGACGTCTGCCTGACTAGTGGGGCCTTGTACTGCTTTGCGTCCCCTGTGTACGTGAAGTGAACCACAGCGTACGGGCAGGCCTGCCGAGGCCGAGCTTCTATCTCCAGATCTCCGTACTCATATATGTACAGCTGTCAAAATATAGCAAGTTAATGGTGTACATGATGCAAAATATCAACATCATTTTACAACCACAGCCCACTAGATGTCATCTTGTGCAACAGAAATGGAAAGTTGTTCCTTCAAGTTGAATGGCTATTGTTATAATCAGACTTTCTCAATGTTTCTCAGAGTTATACACATGAAGAATTTTGCTTTCAACCAAAATTATCTGTAATTTAATTGTGTTATAAATGGAGAGCAATCCATGCAAATCTGGGGTAAATGCACTCATGATAACCAGAGGCAACTCTAAGGCCATTTGTGCCTAAACATAATATTTAACTCCTTCAGCGCAAATCACGTCTAAAGTCGATCTACTTAAGTTAGACAAGTCTGAATCATCATTAGAATCCCAGATTCTTATTTCTCGTAAAAAGAGCTTCCATTCAAGTACCAGTATGCCTATAGTTCCAGATAGAATACTTCAGGTCAACAGCTTTTCTTGCAAGCATTGGGTGCATGGCGCCCAATGCGCGCCGACAAAAAACTACTGATTCAGTCCAAAATTTGGCACTGAAAGGGTTACTTTTCAAACATTTTAATGAACAGGCCCACGATCACTAACTCGATTTGAGGATGGCAATATTCATTTTCTTCATGGTGATGTTCACTGTAAACATGGCTTAGTGGAGGTGGCTGCTGAAAGGACGGGGCCTTGTGTCTGAAGACATACAACTGGCAGTTAGACTGACCTGTGTGGACTCCCATGCTTGCTGCGGCAGAGTAGTTGAGAGGTCCACATTGGCAGTCTTTGACACATGACAGTCAAAATTAGGAGTAGGATCAAGAAGGGACCCACTGCGATTTTCTGCCATTGACTTGACTTTACCCTGCAATGAAAATACAATGCCTTTTCTTTCTTTTAACGTCACACAAAAATTTCTTTACAAATTTTCCTCTTGATATAGGAACATTAAAGAAGTGAATATACATGTATGCCAAGTGTGAATTTGTTTTGATTTCAGAACCTTCATGAAGTTTTAAATCCCACAACTTTTGGCTTCTGTTGATGCCAGATCACTCACTTTACCCCCACCCCCAAATTAAGACTACGTGAAAAATTCAAAATACATACCAAATGTGAATTTATTGTAATTTTTTAAAAATTTTCATTAAGCTTTAAATCCTTTTTTTTTTTTTTTTTTTTTTTGCTTCTCCCGTTGATGCCATAGCACTCACTTACCTCCCAACCCGAACCCCAAATTGACACAGTGAAAAGCTTTCCTTAGCATGGATCTATGGAAAGCTGATAGATCTCATCTCCAATTCTCACTCAAACTGTTTTTCAAATTTGTCAAAAACATTGAGGCAGACAAATTTTGACCACCAGCTAGTTTTGGCCTGTTTTAGAGAGAAAAGGGGTATATAACCCAATTTTTCAATTTTCAGTTCTGAAGTTCACCAAAAGATGTTATTTAAACAAAAGTAAGTCTCAAGTATTAAATCATCAAAAATAAAATAAATTCTCATTAGTCACAAATTAAATAACACACATGAGCAACGCCTGCAGATATCTCCACATATGTGCACGTGCAAACAGCTTCCTCATTAAAAATTCCCAATCAAATCATCATTAAGCACTCTGATGTAAAATGTCATCTGCTTTACTTAATTTTTATGACCAATACAAAACACTGTGAGTCAAATTTGGACACAATACCTGTCAGTATAACATTCCAGAGGTCAACAGTTTGCCTTAGCACATAACGTGCCAAACCTACATAAAGGGAAGCTGTTGACAACCTTGTCTGTGTAACCAGGGAAGGTTTAAAACAGTAAAGTACTTAATGGCTGACCTCATCCAGTAAAACACAGTGGTCGGTTCGGGTTTGAACAGATTCAACAGGAAAGGTTGCAATTAGCAATTGTTTGTGTATTTGGAATGTTTGGCTCAATATACAACCCAATACACAACATTCTTGTGGGCTAAAGGTGTACATGTACATTTATTCCCATTAGATGCTATGTTAAAGTAACATTCAACTAGAACAGGCTGATTTTCCAACAGAAAATCAAATGTCTCCCGGTGGAACACTTACGTCTCTGAATAAGCTACAGGTGATAACAAATTTAAAATGACCAAGTTTGCTTGAAAATTACAATCCTATTTTAGCTCTCACCTAGATACATTACTCTAGCAATTTTCATCAAGTTCTTCAAGACTTATTGCACGGAAACCAATTTCACATAAATGACCCTGTGACCTTGAAAATTAGGTCAAGGTCACCCAAATACAATCCCAACCTTGCTCTTACCTTGATACATGATCCTACCAAGTTTCATCAAATTCCATCCTGTTCTTCATGACTTATCGAACGGAAACCAATTTCACATAAGTGACCCTGTGACCTTGAAAATTAGCTCAAGGTCATCCAAATACAATCCCAACCTAGGTCTTGCCAAGATACATAATCCTACCAAGTTTCATCAAATTCCATCCAGTTCTTCAAGACTTATCCCACAGAAACCTGTTTCACATAAGTGACCCTGTGACCTTCAAAATTAGGTCAAGGTCATCCAAATACAATCCCAACCTAGGTCTTGCCAAGATACATAATCCTACCAAGTTTCATCAAATTCCATCAAGTTCTTCATGACTTACCACACGGAAACCAATTTTACATAAGTGACCCTGTGACCTTGAGAACTCAATCAAGGTCACCCAAATACGATCCCAACCGAAGTCTTGCCAAGATACACAATCCTACCAAGTTTCATCAAATTCCATCCTGTTCTCCATGACTTATCGAACGGAAACCAATTTCACATAAGTGACCCTGTGACCTTGAAAATTAGCTCAAGGTCATCCAAATACAATCCCAACCTAGGTCTTGCCTTGATACATAATCCTACCAAGTTTCATCAAATTCCATCAAGTTCTTCATCACTTATCGCACGGAAACCAATTTCACATAAGTGACCCTGTGACCTTGAGAATTCGCTCAAGGTCATCCAAATACAATCCCAACCTAGGTCTTGCCAAGATACACAATCCTACCAAGTTTCATCAAATTCCATCCTGTTCTCCATGACTTATCGAACGGAAACCAATTTCACATAAGTGACCCTGTGACCTTGAGAATTCGCTCAAGGTCATCCAAATACAATCCCAATCTAGGTCTTGCCAAGATACATAATCCTACCAAGTTTCATCAAATTCCATCCAGTTCTTCAAGACTTATCCCACAGAAACCTGTTTCACATAAGTGACCCTGTGACCTTCAAAATTAGGTCAAGGTCATCCAAATACAATCCCAACCTAGGTCTTGCCAAGATACATAATCCTACCAAGTTTCATCAAATTCCATCAAGTTCTTCATGACTTACCACACGGAAACCAATTTTACATAAGTGACCCTGTGACCTTGAGAACTCAATCAAGGTCACCCAAATACGATCCCAACCTAAGTCTTGCCAAGATACACAATCCTACCAAGTTTCATCAAATTCCATCCTGTTCTCCATGACTTATCCCACAGAAACCAATTTCACATAAGTGACCCTGTGACCTTGAAAATTATGTCAAGGTCATCCAAATACAATCCCAACCTAGGTCTTGCCAAGATACATAATCCTACCAAGTTTCATCAAATTCCATCAAGTTCTTCATCACTTATCGCACGGAAACCAATTTCACATAAGTGACCCTGTGACCTTGAGAATTCGCTCAAGGTCATCCAAATACAATCCCAACCTAGGTCTTGCCAAGATACACAATCCTACCAAGTTTCATCAAATTCCATCCTGTTCTCTATGACTTATCGAACGGAAACCAATTTCACATAAGTGACCCTGTGACCTTGAGAATTCGCTCAAGGTCATCCAAATACAATCCCAACCTAGGTCTTGCCAAGATACATAATCCTACCAAGTTTCATCAAATTCCATCATGTTCTTCATGACTTATCGAACGGAAACCAATTTCACATAAGTGACCCTGTGACCTTGAAAATTATGTCAAGGTCACCCAAATACAATCCCAACCTAGGTCTTGCCTAGATACATAATCCTACCAAGTTTCATCAAATTCTGTCAAGTCCTTCAAGACTTATCGCACGGAAACCAAGTGTTGAAGAACCTGAACAACAACAACAACAAGAAGCAGAAGAAACGGGCACTAAAACAATATGTCCCCCGGCTTCCACCGGGAGACATAATTCATTGAATAGTTCCGCAGCAAAAATTACCAAATTTACAGAAATATTTGAACTATATACAACCATTTACCACAAGTAATCTGGTGGTTTTAGGAAGAGTTTTTTTAAAGTTACATAGATGCAAATTACAATGGAAACTAACATGGTCGGATACTTACCTTGATAACTTTGAAAATAATGAGCCTGTTCTGATGATTGGAAACCCATCCCCCAGATCGTACAACATCTGCATGCTTACATAGTGACACACCTGCAAGCAGATATAACAAATTCAATTGAACTCAAAGGAAGAGAAAAAACCCACACTAGTCTGGTTGCAACCTGGACTCCACATTAAGGCCAGCCTGCCAGCCTGGACAAATAAAATTACAGTTAGTGCGACTAAAAGTTGGAGCGAACAAGCCTGGCTGCGCAACCATTTTTTTCTGGCAGGACAACCTAACCATTTGGCATTAGAACTTCCCAAATTTTACTCAGTTGAAAACAGCAAAAACAGACGATGGACGTCTCTACTATAATACACTTATGTAGAAAAACATGACCCTTATTCATAAATATCAAACCCGACAATGACAGCAAAGAGATTCCAGAGTTACCAAAGCATCAATATTCATCTTCAAATACCAATGTGAAGAAACAAATTTCACTCCTGACTTGAGACAGAAATTGCAGCACCATCTGGTGAACAAATTAAGAATTAGCAGACCATAGGAGTGTTTCTGTGTGATATCAAAGCAATTGGGTGAGCAATTTTGTAGAAGGAGATTTTTTAAGATTTGCCCCCCAAAAAGAACAAAAACAAATCATAAAAAATCCAAAAATCAGTGGAGCACGACTATTTAAAGAAATTTGGCAGAGACCCACCCAAGGCAAACCTACATCAAGTTTAAAGTGGATCTGGCTGACGGTTTCAGAGAAGAAGTCGAAAATGTGAATTGCTGACAATGGATAATGGACAGAGGACCATCCTATAAGCTCAGCTAACTGACAAGTCAGCTGAGCTAAAAATTTATAAAAAAATCAAAAAAATCTCGGAAACATGACTTTTTGAACAAACTTGGTAGAGACCCAACCAAGGTACATCCCCACCAAGCCTGAAGTGAATCTGGCTCACAGTTTTGAAGAAGTAAAAAATGTGATTTGTGGATGGATGGACGGATGACTGACCATCCTATAAGCTCAGTTGACTAACAAGTCAGTTGAGCTAAAAATTAGCTGCTTCTGATAAAAGAAGAGGGTGCATGTTCTTTTTTATGCTATATGGAATCTTCAATAAGTGTAACTGCTTGTGGTAGTGCATATTAAGACATATCATTATCACAAAACTCTGCGAAAACCATGTCAGTTCCCGGATATCTTTGCATTAGCGTTGCGTGCTACTATTGGAGTGAATACGATATAGCATTTTGAATTAACATAACATCAGTTCCACTTGCCTTATCTGAATAAAGCTCACATAACTAGGTCTCTGCTGATGATGGTTCACATATATATTTAGAGGTTATCTCATGGCTAAATCAGTATCCTACCCGGTACAGTTCCCCTGAGAGCCTGTATCCTCCTGAGACCCGAAGGGTCAAGGGAGGATACAGCTCGAGGGGGAAGTGTACAGGGTAGGATACTGATTTAGCCATGGGATGATCTTTGTATCCTAAATGTATCTGCCATAATAAGACGAAAAAGGCAAATGCAGCTTTTCCTGGGATTATGTAAAATGCTACATACCTATTCAGTAGCCAAAACATACAACTTCTGGTTCATCATTTTGTTTGAGAAAAGCCCACCTCCCCATCAGGAAGAAATAGGCCTAAACTACTGTCCTGCCAGGTCATGCATCTCGTGCGGCAGGCACCCTTGCAACGTGAGTGACGTCATGGCGCAAAACGTCATTAGAGTCGCTGTTTCCACAAATATAGAACGTGAGGGATATACTGACTCTCAATGTTCTTTCAATGGGGAGATTGTATTTCCCTTGGGAGGATACTGGCTGTTGCTAGTGTAACATTATCCATGTGTTCCAATTGGACAGTTTCAGTATCCTCCCTTATTTTGGTGTCGGTATGTCCCCTGAAAGACACTGTATGCTACAGGACTAAAATTGCAGTATGAGGGCAGTTCTAACACTACATTTAGGATACCAAGTTATACTTTCTCTAGGGTTGGGTTTAGCTGTAATATGTTGGTGCTTCAATCTATGACTGCAACCACACACTGTCAAGAATCAGTGCACATCTCGATACAAAGCTCTTAATATGATTCATGATACAATATTTTCAACTTCCAGAGCTCATGATACATGTTGCCATCTATACTGTGGTTATTTGAGACCAATGGAAAAGCCAGCACAAGTACCTGTGTGCAATATCTTGTTCTTTTCAGCATCATACGGCATGGCAAAGTGCAGCTCTCAACCTTTTACTGTTGAAATCTAAGCTTGCATGGATTATTTTACTTCACTAATAAGTCTTCAGAACAACTCTTTCATTTAAAAAAAAAAAAAAAATCTCCTTCCCAAATAAGTGTTTGCTGAAATTACACATCATGGTCCCATCTTTGTTTCCTATACATGTACTTGCATATTGATATGTGGATAGTGGACTATTACAAATATATACCATGGTGGACCGTTTCATTCCTACTGTTGTGTGAGCTCAGTCACTCAATAAAAACAGCCCATACATTCATTATGATTCAAATTCTAATTCCATCAAGGCTAAGACATTGGTATGGTACTTGCAGTAAGGACCACCTTCTGTGAAAAACCATGTGTCTTGGAAAATTGAACGGCTACATTAACTCCGGTCTGAAACACAATCCCATCATATGAGCCTACATGTGTGCACTGGATTTCCAACGAAGTGAACACAGTGAATGTCAAAGGTACAAAAATCTCAAAGGCAACAAGATATTTCGTGATTAGAAATACATGTATAATACATCAACATAGAGCACTCAATAGTTCTACAATTACACTTAATTATCCTTTATCATGTTTATTTTACTACTAGCAATTATTCCAAATCCATACATCACAATAAGCTGTAATTCTATATACATAAATGTAGATTGTTTCCAGACCTTAGCCCTGCAGTTCCCAGCAAGCTTATGCAATGTACAGGTACACATACATAATTGTATTTTATGGACTACAGTGCACTGCAAGTAAAAAAATGCCAGCAACAACAACCATATTATGAACTTTATATCGGGCGTTGGTGTTACATTTACACTTTCAGCATTTACAACACATATCAAATTTCTCTCCACACTTGACACAGCAAGGTTGTTACCTTCCCCTTCCCACAATGCCACACCGCAAGTCCAATCTTCAGTCTGTCCCTCTTACACCATGTACACAACTGCACATGAACATCCAATAATGTTATCAAGCTAGCTTAAGCCTAGTACTGCTGAATTTGTTTTTTCAACCTGCGTTCTGAACCCTATAAACGTGCCCCGCAGCACCAGAGTTAACCCTCAGCCCCCCCCCCGACTTGCTCAAGTCTGACTAGACTGTCTAATATTTTATTTAAAATTACATTTACTACAAAATAAAACTTTAAGTGAAACCTGTCACACACATTGCGGCCTTATACTGTTATAATTCAGCCACAGGTAGCTAAATTCATAGATGGCTTGAAACGTGTCTATAACCAGTAACAGATTAGCGTCGGGCGGTCTGCACTGTGTTTTTTATCACACAGACAAGCCAGCGGTCATAACACACCCCTCTTCCGACGCTGTTAATTGAGCTACTGTGTAATGAAGGATTAACTGCAGTGCACCGCGTTAGGCAGAGGGTGTTCAGTGAGACTTGTAAAGCTTGCCGGCTTGTCACCGATATGAATTATTCATGCGCAGTCAAGCACGTGACCGCAAGGCAGCTCTGACCTTTACCTTGGTCCCAGCCAGTCATACCGGCAGGTATTCTCAGACAAGTTGCACTTGAGCTGGCCAAGGACTTGCGTAGCCAATCCTCCCAGCAGCAAAGGTAATTAGCCACACAAAACAATGCCTATGCACACCTACTACCTAAGGTCTACCCACCATAAAAAATTCGAAGAGGGAGCATTAATAATGTAGAAGACATGGGCCGGACGGACACACGGACGGTGCCCATTACCATATCCCCGCGCCCACATCGTGGGTGGGGGATAATAAAATCCCTAGCACAAGCCCAGAATCCATTATAATGCATGCATTAACTGACAGGTACCCAAATTCAAAATTTGTTAAAAAAAAATTAGGGATCCCGAGTGTCACCACCAAGTGAACAATTTTGATCAATCCTCCCACGAGCTACATTTAGTTTCAGAACAATCAGAGTGATGGTTTTGTAGAAGTCAAAAATGGGACAATTACAAAAATTCATTAGCAAAAGTAGACACAAAATTGCAGTGCCACCTATTGAACAAATTATGGTCTGAAGGTCTGGGGGTCCCCAGAAGTGTTCCTATGCAATTTCAAGGCAATTGGCTCAGCAATTTTGGGGAAAATTCTTCCACAAAAAAATTTGAACCAAAAAAATCATTAAAATCCAAACGTCAATGGAGTGTGACCACTTACACACATGTGGTCAAAACCAACCTAAGGTACACCCCTACCAAGGTTCAAGTAAGTGAATCTGTTCCGACAGTTTTGGAGAAGCAGTCTTAAATGTGAATTTCCATTGCAGCCCTCTCCCTCTGCCCCCCCCCCCCCACCACTGACTAACATGGTAATCGCTAGGAATACATGTGTTAACTGACAGGTACCCAAATTAAAAAATTTGTTAAAAATCAGGGCTCCACAGTATCAGCATCTAGTGAAAAAGTTTGTAACACACAAAAATTCTTGTTTAAAAAAAAAAACAAAAAAACTGCAGCACCACATGTTCAACAAATCAAGGTCTGGGGATCCTCAAAAGTGTCCCTATGCAATTTCAAAATAACTGACTGAGCAGTTTTGCAGAAGTATTTTTCAGATCCGGCCAAAACTTTTTATAAAAAATCAAAAACTCATTGGAACATGACCATTTGAACAAACTTGGCAGAGACCCACCCAAGGTACATTGCCACCAAGTTTGAAGCGAATCTAGTTAACGGTTATGGAGAACTTGAAAAGGTGTATTTCCATTGCAATCCTCACTGTTACCACTTGTATAAAAATCCACTGGTACTTTCGGACCTGTATTCACTAGCAGGGCAGTCTTCTCCCCTTAGCTCCATCATTCACTCAGCAAGGGCGCATGCAGGTCCTACTGGTCCTGCCACTTTATTCATAGCCTGGGGGCAACTTCAGTGTCTAATACAAAATCCCTATCCTGGGATTCCTCCCTGCCAACAACTGGCAATTTCAAGCCCTTGTATTTACATTTTCAGGTAATGCTCACTCTGGCAAAGTCCCATTACATATTTTACATTACTTTCATTCATCAAATTAACCTTCCGTTAACACTAATCACACATATATTTTGGATACTACCTCTTCAAAATATCGAATCGGGACTAACCCACAATGGCTGCCATTTTGAAAGTTGTGGATTCTGAACCGAAGGGTTTAAAAAGAAGGATATAGTATTCACCGGTGGATCTTGGGAGGTAATGATATATGAAACCAAAAGTATAAATTTTGCAAATATTTCAGAGCACCAATAATAATAGGATATATGCTGTGGCCCCGATTCACTTTGATATCCAAATCAACTGTATTTTTGTGCGACTGTCCCACATTTGCCATGTACAAAATGGTGAATGGTGTGCCCCCTCGAGATATTATGTCACATTTGGATTTGTAACTGATTATGATATTATGTCATGTTTTATTAGTGCTTTAACAACTGTTTGCCCTGGTTACTTGGAGAATGGACACCTGGAACCTAGTGAAGCATTACGAGTGATCACCAAAAACCGAGGCTATGCTGTTTCAGTGACCAACCATGGCTATGCAGCTATGATCTTTCCCCAGTCCAAGTTAACCTGCCGCTTTAGACAAGTTGAAATAAAATACTGTGTTTGCATTGACTTTCCTGCAAAATAAAGGCAAACACCGGCTACTTTTTCGATATCTTCCAGCCAGGGTTGAGCAATTTTTATTACTAAAAGGCAACTTGACACAGCTTCAGACACAACCAAGCTGGCAGATTAAATTTAAGACAGTAAGTCATGTTTTAAAAGTACTTTTACGACCATTTGCCCTGGTAACTCTGAGAACAGACACCTGGAACCTATTGAAATATTACAAATGATCATCGAACACCTGGGGCTATGCAGTTTAACTGCACAAACATGGCTATGCAGCTATGCCATACTCAGTCTATGCTCTTTCCCCAGCCCAAGTTAACCCTCCACTCCAGACAAGTTAAAATAAAGTGCTGTGTTTGAGTTGACTTTACTGCAAAATAATGGCACACAATGGCTACTTTCTTGATAATATCTTTCACCCAGTGCTAAGCATTTTTTGTTATGGAAGGGTGGCTTGAAACTTTTTTTATCATTTAATGTCTCATATTGAGGGTTAGGAATTTGGCCTTTTCAGTGGGGTCAGTCGGGTTATTGGAACCACACATATATTTTTGTTAGGCCTTAGGCAACTTGGACATTTGTAGAAACATGTTTAAAATTGATGTTCTTTCCCCTTTTACACATTACCTCCTTTGACGTCAGTTTAATTTTTTACCTGGGCACTGCCGAAAGCAGTTGTTTTATAAAAATATAAAAATGACTCAAACATGACCGCCATTTGAACAGTAATTTGGTAGAAACCCACCAAGTTTGAAGCATACCTGGCTAATGATTTTGGAGATGTTGAAAATGTGAATCGTAGACAGACGACAGACAGCTAACCATATGGTAAGCTCAGCTGACTGACAAGTCAACTGAGCTGACAAAAAAGTTATATCCTGAGGCTTGCAGATATCAACTGACCAAAATTGCATGTTATTAAAATTTATGTACATAGATAGACAGACAGATGCGTCCAAAGCACACCAATTTCCCTGTTATCTATACTGGGTCTTGTTCTGCCCTTCTTTGACAGGATTTTATTCATGGATGTGGCTACTGAACCAGGTCCAACTTGCGTTGTTGAAGCGACTACAGAGCCGGACCAGGTACCGCTGACAATATGATACACAGGAAAGCCGAATCTGGTATTCTATCCAATGCTGTGATAAATCACTGGAGTGCTGGGTTCATTATCACAGCCCAATACAGTATGATGGCTGGGTGCAATACTGTTCAAGTTTAAGTTCATTTTATCCATCCTCGGTTTTGGGTACATAGAACATTAGCTCAAAGCTATTTTCACCCAGCTTGAGATAGAAATATAACTAAAACCTTTCTTAACTTAAGAGATTTACTTTAATAATATAAGAAGTTCCAAAATATATAATGTATTAAAATAGATTAAATTGAAACATTAAAATGATGTTGTCACAGCACCTTTTAAAATCTGGAAGTTGGTAATTACTTTATTTCCAAGTCGTGATCTGGCCACGGAAAATTATAATTTATTCATAACACATAACATATCACACTGCAGGTCCTCCCTGATCCTGCTTCGCTGGGGCACGATTGTTGGAGACCCAGCAATAGACCATGTCAGAAATGAGTTTCACCACCAGATGGCTCTGGGGTACTATCCACCCTAGCCTGACAGAGTGCCCACTAGCTAAGCATGGCAGAGTATGGGAGGTGGAGAGTCTTTGAGTTGAAACAGGAACTAATCAAGAGAGGAGCACCAACTAAAGGCAAAAAGTGTGATTTAGTAGAAAGGTAAGTACTTGCTGATCAGTTTCATATATTATCTTACAGGAATTTATCCCAAGATTACAAGTTTAGTCACTTGACTCCAATGGGTTGAACCAGCAGTTTACATCTTTGCCTTTGAGTATGCAGTGTTTTTACCTCATTGTAATTCTGGACAAACACATTACCAACAAGTGTCTTGTGTACACAGCACACCAATAAAGCACACTCCCCAGAGGAACTAGACAACAGCAGCATTAACACCTTGCTTGTCCCCTGGAGTGACCCAATATACAAGCTACTGGCTGGGCCCCAGTGGCTTGGCTCAGGTCAGGCTACTGGTGGCCTATGTGCACTTTGACCAGGGTATTCCACATTCAAAATAATGTATGTCTGGCTATGAAAGTCTCTCTTTATGGAACATTTATTATACTTTTAATCACAGTCTCATAATTTGACTTGTCACAGAATTGTGTGTGGCCAAGAGACAACACACACACAGCAATATATGACCAGTGATGTAAACTGCTGGTTCAACCCATTGGAGTCAAGTGACTAAACTTGTAATCTTGGGATAAATTCCTGTAAGATAATATATGAAACTGATCAGCAAGTACTTACCTTTCTACTAAATCACACTTTTTGCCTTTAATTGGTGCTCCTCTCTTGATTAGTTCCTGTTTCTACTCAAAGACTCTCCACCTCCCATACTCTGCCATGCCTAGCTACTGGGCACTCAGTCAAGCTAGGGTGGATAGTACCCCAGAGCCATCTGGTGGTGAAAATTCTGACATGGTCTATTGTGTTCCAATATACTGTAAATTGATTTAATTTTGCTGTATTCTTATTTTCGCTTATTTCGCTGGTGGCACAAACCCGTGAAAAAAAAAACCCACAGTGAAATAGTATTTTAACATTGGTTGAATGGAAAATTATGTACAAAACAGTGCAATTAAAACTACAATGGAATGTCAAAAATACAAAAAAGTGAAAATTTATACATGCAAAAATAAAGTATATACTTTGTCTGATGTTGTCAAGCACCTTTTAAATCTGATAGTTATTGGCCTATCATGCACAGGAAAACACTTTGCAAGTCCTCTTCAGGAAAAAAAAAAATCTGATAGTTATTGCCATGTCGTGGTCTGGCCACAGAAAATCATAATGGCGATTTACTATCAATTCTTTAATAACATATCACATATCAACCTCCAGGTCTTCTCTAACAACCCCGTCCCTGCAAAGCAGGGAGAAGATTGTTGGACTCAGCAATTCTGTTCCAATATATTCTTTTGTCAGATGTTGTAAATAACATTCTGTAAGAAAGCGCTGGAGTGCCGTGTTCTGTACATGTAAAAATGGGAGCCGGCAGCAAGGAAATACATGACTTAGGGGATGGTGTACAATACGAGCCCAAATCTGTGGCTTGTGTACAGAGAATAAAGCATAACTATTAGCCCAAACCTGTGGGCTACATTTTGAAATGCTGCACATGGAGTGTCGATAAAACATTGCGAGACGATCATGACGTCACGACAGTAGCCAATCACAGGCCTCCAGATTCTATAGGAGGAAAATTATGCGCAACTGGACCCGGTTCAGCAGACACTTACGTTATTTACAGTAAAGAAAAAATAATGCTGTACGGTGACACCCACCACCCCCAGATTGAGACACCAACCAGGAAGTTGATCATCATCACTTTGGCCAGTAGCAGTCTCTAGTCCCTAGTGTACTACAGCCTGTTACCATGGTAACCATACTTGGCCAATTACAGACTGAGTTACCTTTTCAAAGCTTTAACAGTGACATGACAAAAAAGGGCGGATCCCAGCAGAGTAGACATACATGTATGTAACATGGAGATTGGGTCTGCTTCAGAAGCAAGACTGACATACAGAGAGACAAACAGACCTTCTTTATAGAGGATTTTTATGATATTCGCTATTAAATCATGAGACTTGCAACCGCTATCATCAAATCTGGCACAATCTTGCACAGGTAACCCAAACATGTCCACTGAGCTTTTGAGCAAGTGATCACTGTTAGTGAAGAAGCATAGACATTCAAGTCATTTGGATCAACTGGAATTTGAATCCAGTACACGTAGCTTTAGCACAGAAAGCAAGCACCGTAACCATTCAGCATAGTGGATAAGAGATTTGTATCTCTAAACCATTCACCACAGTGGATAAGGGATTTGTCTGTCTTTTTTTTTTTTTTAAAGATACACACCCCTATGATGTGATATACATGTACTATATTTGGCCTGAGCATATATTCCTCGGCAATAAAGTTTTGTATCAATTGTATTCTATATCATGCAAGATGTCTGATGAAATGTTTCATCATCATGTTGCAACCAACAGTTCTAGTTTTTGTGTCAAATGCACTGCACTGAAAGAATGAAAGCTGACTGAGAGTGTCTAATTATGTTCATATACATTACAGACCACAGTTGTGATTGGCTGGTTGCACATTCCAACGGAGATAGTCCGTAATTGTGAAAATACTGTGTTTTCAGCATGCTGTAGCTTCTGTTTAAATTAAGTTAGCTAAGTCAAGTTTGCTGCATCACAGAGTTGCTTCATTGGTGGTTATATAGGTGCACTGTCCTCCAGGCCAGGTAGGAACTTTATGGTGGGGAAGGACAATGATGTGACCCCGGCAAGAGCACAGTTCATACACCTGTATAAAGCTGACATCCAGGTGTTGTTTCATATTTCAATTATCACAAATTAACGAGCTGGGAATTATATGACAAAAATCCATCCATGTTTTTCTGACATTTTTATCTGTTAAATTCCATTCACAAAATTTTAAAATACCAAAAACGCTGATTTTTTTAAGACTGAAAAATGCTAATATGAAAAATAGAAGGATTTATAACTGTGGTCTGTGGTCTACACATGTACATGTATGGTGACTGCAAATTGAAGGCCTGGATGACAGACAAAGCAAGGAAAGTCTAGGATCTGCATCAGTTTTGCTAAAAGCCAAGTATATGCCTCATGAATCAGGATATCATGGGTATGGTTGGGAAACCTCAGCATTCCCACGGGAATGCCATACAGACATCTAGATCAACATACAGCCACATAAACCTAAGCCTCAAGCTTTGTTTCATTTACTGAATGGGTTCCCATCAGTGGTTGCTAGTGTATCATGTTATGTGCAAGTCCAACCAACTCCAGTGACACATGCCATGTATGAATATGGCCATATCACATTCCAACTGCCATACAGCATGCACATCAGAGCTCCATGTTTATATCTGGGTGCCAACCCAGATATATTGTTCTTCCCTGCGATCCAGGGCACCCAAATTTGTCTGCAGTTTTCCTCAGACACTATTATTCCCAAAACCACCATACTTGCCATGGTGACTGACCTACCAATGGAATTTTGCCATTTGGTGTGGAATAGTCATGATGATTAAAATTATGCAAATGAGGGGCAATTAAAATTTTAAAAGCTCTATATCTTAAAAAATAGTATAGATATACACAAAGTTCTAACTTATACATATAAGTTTGAGACAACTGGTAAACCCAAGAGCATGAAACAAAAGTTGAGAAATTTTAATGTAAGCTAAATTCACCAAATTTATCCACAATCCACAAATACAGGCCTTTAACTGCTTGTTGACCTGTGCTTGACCTCCATGGTGCCAAGCAACCATTTTGCATCCATAATTAATTAGCTTGAGCCTGTCTCATAGGCAGCCTTCTATCCATGCATGCTAGCAGGTGTATGCTGTGCAATGCTTGGGGTTTGGGTCTTGTAGCAAATTGGGGGGGGGGGGGAGGGGGAGGCAGACTCCTAACAACTGTGTTTACAATGAGGCTCTCAATAAAATACAGAGAAACTCTTTCTGCTCGTGCAAGAACAGATCTTCTCCATACTGCCATAGATATACCAGGCAGGCTATGAGCTGCCAGTGCACCATGACTGTGACTGGTATTCTAGCTGGTCTATTTTGCCTGAGGCTAAGTCAGTCTGCTGAGCTTATCAGTCCCAAGAGAACCAGCCTGCCTCTGGACTTCTTGGCAGAACAAGCCAGAGTGTACCCTCTGTTAAAAAAAGACAACTTGACCAAACCCAGCCTGTTCTTCGTAACCAATACTGAGACAGTATAGTGCTTGTCTCAGTTCACAGGTCCATGTAATTTCTGGTAAGCTTTCTGTTAAAATTTGTTCATGTAATAAAGGAAGAAAGACAGTTTTGTATTGCATGCATACACCTCCCCTTGAATTATAATATGTGTACACTGTACATGTATAAATAATGTACATGTACATGCACACATACTCATCTATACTGCCCAGAAGGGTTGACCCTCTCAGGACTGGGCACCTTTCTCTGGTCCCAAGGGTGCCTACCGCAGAGAGGTTTAACTGTATATGTAAATTCTTTCTTTCTTGTCTTTCTTCTTCACGACCATGTTGGTCTGGAGATTTTCTGAAGCACTAATTTTTTCAAAAACCACCAAACTTGCTATGGTGACTGACCTAACCAGTGAAACTGTGCATCTCATTTGGAATAGTCATGATGTTTAAAAGTATGCACATTAGGGGCAATTAAAATTTTAAAAGCTACATGTCTTCCAAACTATTCCAGATGCTCAGTATTTCAATGTGCATACAGATTTGTGACACCTGCCAATATAACGGACAGTATAAGTTGTAGAATTTCAAACAATAATTGCTAATATGAGTCTTTGAAAAATTTCAAAGTTGAATATCTCCAAAACTATTATACATAGACATACCATCCCAACTTCTATTTATAAGTTTGTGGCAAAGCCGCATCCAATGAACCATGAACCAAAGTTGTAGGATTTTAATTGGTGCAAATTATGTAAACATGCAAAATGTAAATCTTGAATAGCTTCAAAACTATTATAGATAGAAATGAGCTAAGACAAGGGCTAGTGGCCGCAATGGAAGAGGTTTAGAGTTCTACCAGTTTCATACTTGTGTACTTGTCAGGAACTGAAGGTTTAACTGTTTTAGGGCCCGTATTTATAGGCGCGTGTAACTATCCCTTATCACGTCATACACATGAATTGTGATGACGTGGAGACGGGACGTGCCTTGGCTATGGTATGGTTACCACAGCCTTTGAATTCCAAAGAAACATTCAGAAAAACAGTGATCCTCCAAATAAGGAGAGGTCAATAAGTGTACCACCTAGGTAGTTTGATACAACATTGTGTTGGGCTTGAAAAACCCAGTTGGACCATTGTCCACTGGATGCCCTGAGTAGGGGCAATTAGAAATCAACTGGTGTTGTTTCTTAGGTATTTAGTTACGATTAACCTGCTTGCCATATACACAGGTGTGTCAATGGCCAGAGCTGTGGATAATAGCATGGACAAATGAGCTGCGACAATAAAAATTCAGCATAAGACAAGGCAAGGGCTCATTTGCCCATGATATTGAGGCCGAATGGCTCAATGGAGCGAAGCTGGTGCATCCAATGTTTTTCTCTCTCTAATCGAAGTAGTCTACTTCGATTTAGATGAGGAGGAGTGCAGATGTACTCTACAATGTGGACTATAATGTTGAGTCCATCGTGATCCGCTTGGGCAAAGTGTCTGCCCAATGGTTGGTCTATGTTCCGGTTGCTGATGTAACGGAAATGTTCCCGAAGTCTGTCACGTAAGGGACGTCTAGTTTGTCCCACATACTGTTTATCACACAAGTAACACGCGAGGAGATAGATGAGATTTGAACTCTCACAACAACCTCCCTGTGGGACAGAATAAGATCTGCCTGTTTGTGTGCTTGTGGCTCATCCAGTGGTTACTACTAGGCAAGTGCAGTACCTGCAATTAGTAGGTTCGCATGAATTTGAATGTTTTCCTACCCGAGGAAAAAAAAAAAATTATAGATAGAAGTGCCATTCCTACTTCAATTTATGGGTTTGCGACAAAGCCCCATCCAATGAACCATAAACCAAAGTTGCAAGCTTTCAATTTATGCAAATTAGGCAAATACACAAAATTAAAATGTTGAAATGCTTCAAAACTCTTATAGATAGTAGTTTCATTCAAACTTTATTTCATAAGTTGGTGACATGGCCACATTCAGTGAACCAAGAACAAAAGTTGAAGCATTTTACTTTATGAAAAATAGGATAATACACGAATTTAGATTTTGTTGAACAATGGCAAAGTGTAGAATTTGAAACTGTTCTCATTTTGAAGGGATCCAAACAGATTTGCTGTGAAACAAATCTTTTCTAGTTTCTGTTTGTGTCCTGATAATACTATTCTAGCTGATTTTTGAGGCAGATGCATCCATGAGTTTCAATGTTTTTAACAAAAAGATCACATTTTGGGTCACTATGCTGGTAGAAAAATTCTGTTTAATTATTTGAGCTGGGACTTGGAACTCCTTATTTGATAATTTAATAGCAACTGCTATTCTCATCATAATGCAACTCTAAGTCCTTTTTTCCATTGAAAGTTGTGTCACTACTCTGAAACAAGAAAGGAAACCACAGTTCCAAATTAGAGGAAGCTGCCCCTGGAGCCCAACCACTTTTCAAACTGTGCATTGTAACACCAAAGGCACGGTGATACATCATGTGACCAAAATTTAAGTATTTTCCCCATGACTGAACACGGTGACCTGCCCTGTATTTTATTCATGATGAATCCTCATTATGGGCATGGTGCATGTGTTCCGTTTTATCCTTGTAAAACTGATCTTCGCCTTTTTCTTGTTTTTCACAAAAGATGTTTGCTTGCTTGTCAGCCATGCGTAACAGGCCAGTCTCTAATGTTTAACCATGCTGCAGTATGTGCTTCAATGTTATTTAACATCACTCCAACCGCCAACAAACTAGGACTATGCAATTTTAAAAGTTACTTCGATTTCAAACACTACTTGCCATGTCCCATTCCCCAGAAAACTACATAATCGAAAATGTCAAAATCAATTTTCCACAGCATCCAAAATAAGTGGTCCTTCAATACCCCCTCCCCCCTCCAAAGAAAAATAAATAGAAAATGTGATTTGCTTCAAAGGAAATTGGTATGTGTGCCATCAAAGGAAAGTTGTTGGAAAAGCTACATGACAGAAAATATAAAATTCCCCCCCCCCCCCAAAAAAGTGTAGCAAAATAAGACTATTGGCTTTAAAAAATGTACAGGTAAAAAAGAAATGCCATACAAAAAGAAAGAATTCTTGATACAACTGAATGTCAAATGTCAGCACAACATTTGGTCATGCAGTGAGAAACTCTTAGCTAAATCTAGTACATGAGTATTTTTATTGCAACTCTGATTAATGTATGGATCACCGTTGACACTACAGCATGGCCTGATGACAATATTGTGACCATATGGTAGTGTTAGGTTTTTGCACCTAATGAAAGTGGGTTTGTCAGGTCCATCCAAGGCTTGCCACCAGTGGTTAAGTTTTCACTTAATCAAGATAGAGTCTGCCGTTTCAACCATTTATTGAAGATGATAACTTCTGCCATCATGACAATACAGATGCTGGTAGTGCTCAGTGCTGTACAAAATCTGAACTGGCTTAGGTGACTGTCTGACTACACCTCTCAGGCCTCATCTGACAACTAACTCTCAGGCCTCATCTGATGACTAACTCTCAGGCCTCATCTGATCACTAACTACTCAACTACTGGGATGTGCCCCTTATATACCCCTCTGCGTCCCAAGCTCTGCGTCCCAGCTGTGCGCCCCAAGCTCTGCGTCCTGGGCCCTGCGTCCCAGCTCTGCGTCCCAAGCTCTGCGTCCCAGCTGTGCGCCCCAAGCTCTGCGTCCTGGGCCCTGCGTCCCAGCTCTGCGTCCCAAAGCCACCTGGACTGCTGGCAGGCACTCAACCCAGTATATACTGCTGTCAACCTCCCCAGCTTAGCTTGCTGGCTAGCACTAACAACTTAACCCACAACACTATGCCTATCTGCTGCTATATCTAATTCTATGGCAATGTGTGGGTCCCAGCATAAAAATTTAACAAAAATTCCTCACTCTCCCCCCCTTGGTTTAATGTCCCCCTGGACATTACTTTCCTTTGTATTCACATGAGGAAAACTATTCAAAGTGAGCTAAGCTATGATCTGCATTTTCCTACTTTACTTAAGAGCACTGCACTTTACAACGCAAAACAAAAATCATAATGTACATGCACTCAAAATGTGGAGCCTGCACTCCAAGCTTTACTCACTTAATATACATGCACGAAGTGCAGTCCAGATGAGTGGTCAAATACATGATCACTCTAAAATATCTGGTGTCTTTGAGCAGTCCCATTCTCCAGTAAGGTTAAAATGTTTCCTGTGTCAACAAAAGTTGACAACATTAAAAACCCAAGTGTCCACCAGTGACAGGCACAATGCACTGTCAAAAATGTCCAGAAGTGTCTTTCAAATTTGTTAAATTTCTTAATGGCAGAAAGATATTTAATTTTTCGTGACATAATGTTGACACTTGTCAGTATGCAGAGTCCATCATAAAGGTCCATCAGTGACAGGTTCTGTCCACTGAGTAAAGCTAGTCCACTGACTAAAGCTAGGATTTAAAAACTGTTCTATGCAAAAGAAAAAGAAAATTTAACTAGCATTATGTCGTATTGAATATATATGTGGATCCACCACAAGGTAAAGTTCACTCAATTGTTCTGTATGCACGCACTATACAAACTTACTTACACTTTATATGTAGATATATGTATATACACACAGATTCACTGTCACACGTTTAAGTTCAGTCCACAAGTCTGTACATAAGCTGTGTACAGATACACACCATCTCAAGAGAGAGTCTGGTCCATGGGCTTGTAGAGGCACTGTACACATGGGTTCAACCACTTTCCTAGTTTCCTGCCAGGAATTTTTTTATCGCAGTGCATGTGGGGCAGTTGGCTATATGCATAGCGTGTTTGTAAGCCATGTGCAGCTGCAACATGGCAGACTCCTGTGTCAAGGACACACCCTCCTTGCTGGCTGGACCACAACCACAAGGCTCAGGCATCACTGCCTTGTGGATTGCCTGCTTTATGTCCTTTGTTTGAGCCACAGCTACCTGCACTACCTTGTCCTTCAGGACTGCCAGTAAGGGTGATTCCTTACTGTTGACCAGATTTGTGAGCCTGAGCAAGGAGAGTTCAATGTTGTCCAGGCGGCTCTGCATACTTGGCCTCCTGTCTGCTGTACATACTTCAGGTCCCCTTTTGCGTTTGAGACCAAGTATGTGACTATGCCCTCGGCCCTGGGGTACTGGCTCCTGGTGTACTGGCTCCTGGGTGAGTGGCTCCATATTCTGGCCCTGGTGTACTGGCTCCATTCTCTGGCCCTGGGGTACTGGCTCCTGGGTGGATGGCTCCATTCTCTGGCCCTGGGGTACTGGCTCCTGGGTGGATGGCTCCATTCTCTGGCCCTGGGGTACTGGCTCCTGGGTGGATGGCTCCATATTCTGGCCCTGGGGTACTGGCTCCTGGGTGGATGGCTCCATATTCTGGCCCTGGGGTACTGGCTCCTGGGTGGATGGCTCCATATTCTGTCCCTGGGAGGTACAATCTATGCCCAGGAGTTGCTGAAGATAATCTGCCTCCCACTCAACCAGTTCCTCCATTTTTGGCCCCACAGGTAAATCGGCTGGCTGCAGATCAGCAAATTCTGCTGGTACTGGGAGTATGTAGCCTTGCTCATCTTGCAAGGGGGTACCTGGGCTGCATATGTTGTCATACTCCCCAAGTACCAGATCTGCTGCAGTGCCTTGTGCTGTGAGTGGGGAGCCACTGTTTTGGTCCTGGAAGGATGCGTCAACAGGACTTGGTACATCCTCAAACCCCTCCAACAGGAGCTTGGTTGGGGGTTCCAACATCTTGTTTTTCATACACCTGTTCAGGTGTGAAGAGGTACTACAATGTCTGGTCAGCCTAGATCTTGACTTGAATGCCTTGCCACATGGCTCGCAAGCATAGGCACCCACAGGAGGCGCATGACACTCTGTCATGTGCCGATTCAGGCTTCTCTGGCTTGACAACTTCTTATCACAGTGACTACACTCCATCTTGGTTTCTTTTTCCAGATTCATGACTCTCACAATTTCAGTGTTCGCTGGTGGGCTACTTACAGTATACTGGCACTGTGGAAGCACCCCTAGCCCTACCACTTACACTGTGAGCTTTCAAGGGGAGCAGGTGGGCCCCATCTCCAACAACTTTTGTTTTTATTTCATTTGGTCTTCGGATGGGTCAGTGTGGTGAAAGTAACACAGCTGTCAGATCATCACAGTATCTTGTAAATTTTGACCAGCAATCACATTCCAATGGACTGGTAGCCCTTGTACTGTGCGTGGTCTCATTTCCATGCATTATTTTCATTTTGGCCACAGGCACCCGGCAGGCAACTTCCTGGCCAGCAGCAGGTCCTTTGTTCCTCCTGGGAGAGGCAGCCATTTTGAAGGACACCTAGTGGGAGGCTGGCATACTCCAGAGGCTTGTAGCTAATAACAAGTGATCATCTGTATTTTGAAACTCTCTAGGGTGCGTGCTGTACCCTCAGACATTCCTTCCCTACTTTCAGGCAGTATGGGCATCTGTTTACAAATGGAAACAACTTTCTACCTCACTGCCACATCTGCAATTAAAACTCGTCCATGAGGAAAAGACAATAATCTTAAGGATTCCTGGTCTAACAACCATAAAATTGTGTCTGTTTCTTTGGGCGGTCACTGTAACGCCTATAGGGAGTAGAACCCCAGTGTTTGCCTTTCCTTTTCCTCTTGATAGGTGGCTGCACTTGTTTATCTGCGTTGCATTCCTCGTCAGCCCTTTGTTTAAGACTTGAGGTTAACTGCCCACCTTTTGTTATCTTTAGGCAAGTCTCAGATTTATTTTCTGGAGTGACACCTTGTTTGCTCTCCACAGGCAAACCCAGCTGATGACTTGTGTTACTGTTGGTGTCATTGCACAGTTTATGGGTAGATTCTTTTAATGACAGGTGTGGCCCTTCATTTGTGTGAGTGTTAGTGGCAGGCACCTTCTTGATTGTGGGAACCTCAGCCTCTGTTGCATCACTGACATGTTGACTGTTTACAATCAGCTGTTGAGTGTCAGGCTGTATACCAACATCAGCAGCTTTGGGGGCCTGACTCGTGACTTTCTTCCTGAACCCAGTTACCCATGCAGGCAAGTCTTGGCTCACATATGGCTTAAGACGGTCATGATGCAGAATTTTAGGCTTAGCATTTGGATGGCTCTGGATCTTAAACAAAAGTGCACTGTACTTCTGCACCACAACACATGGTCCTTTCCATATGTCCGAGTTCAATTTAGGACTGCGGCCAACTGTTCTAGTTGTGTCCAAGTAGTACACCAAATCACCAACAGCATAAGAGTTGACCATCAGTCTGCTGTCATAGTCTCTCTTTTGTCTTTCACCATACTTTTTCAAGTGTTCTCTCACATGGGTATATACAGTGGCTAGCCTGTCCTTCAAGGCAGCAACATACTCACTTTGCCTAATATGACTGTCCTCATCTGAACTGTCAGGTGTACAGCCTAACATTATTTCTACAGGCATGTGTACTTCTCTCCCAAACATGAGATAATTTGGAGAGTAAGATGTGGCATCATGAACACAGTTCCTATATGCTGCTGTAAGCAAGGGCAGGTGCACATCCCACTGTCTCTGTTCTTTATCCACATAAGCAGATATCATCTGTGCTAAGGTGTGGTTGTATCTTTCAATCATACCATTTGATTTAGGTCGATAGGGGGAAGTGCGTGTCTTATGTATACCATACAGCTTGCAAAGTTCTTGAAACAATTGACCCTCAGTGGCTCTAGCTTGATCTGAGTGCAGGTCTAAGGGACAACCAAATATGGAGAAGTGTTCATATACCAGGACCCTTGCCAGTGTGCTGGCCGTCTGGTCTGGTATGGCATAGGCTGTCATGAACCTGGTGAAATAATCACCAACAACTAAAACATAGCGATTCTGTCGTTCTGTGAGTGGGAATGGGCCCAACACATCTATGCCAATTCTGTCCATGGGGGCACCCACTCTGTAGTCGTTTAGCCCTCCTCTTGCCTGCTTAACGGGCCTTTTTCTGGCACCACACTTAGTACAGTTCAGTACCCAGTCTCTCACTGTCTCACCCATTCGGTACCAATAAAAGCTGTGTTTTACTGCACTTAATGTTTTTCTGATACCCAAATGTCCAGCAGTAACCGAGTTATGCATGGCCTGTAGTACAGTGCTGTACATGCTGTTCGGAACAACCAGTCTCAATTTGGGTTTCTCGGCACCCAAGGGAATCCATGTTTTGTATAGGACCCCATGTCTCATCACTAGTTGTTGCCTTATAAGCCACATATTCCTGACAGCAGGTGACTCAGCAGCAATCTTGTCCCTGCTGGGCCACTCTCCCTCTGTCTCCAGCCATTCCATCACCTTGTCCAGGTCACAGTCCTCCCTTTGTAGCTTAGCCAACTCCCCTGGGGAGTACCGGCCCATCCAGACACCAGGTATATCACCAGACACTGCACACTCCTCAGTGGCTACCTGTAGTGACCCGTCACCATAGGAACCGTCTGTGGGCTCCAACAATGGAATGGGGTCATTCCTTTCTGGTATATCACCTTGTCTTCCTGCCTTGCTACTGGCTTTAGGACTTCCAGCCCCTGACACTTTCTTTTTGTGTATTCGACTGGTAGGGTACTGTGTGGCATGAGGCTTGAACTCAGGGCTTACCACACAGTATCTACAGGTTGTCAAAGAACACAATTTGTGATGAACAGCTTTTGTAACCTGTTTAGCTACACATCTGAAACAGCCCAGGAGAATTGTGATCACAACACACATTTTTACGAACAGGCTATGGCAGAACTTTCTCCCCTTTTCAGTCAGGGTTTCTCCATCACTGTCTGTTCTCCTCTCTGGCTCTGCTATACAGGTGCCAAGCTGTACTGGCCTTGCTTTTAATGGTTGCACATCATCCAATTCCAAAAAATCTGACCACATTTGATGCTTCCTTTGGCAATGCTCACAACCACCACATGGCAAATATTTTAGCACCGTGTCCCCATCATAGCAATCGCATTCCTCTGGATCACACGTGACACGACTTAGACCATCACAATTCTGGTGACGAGACCCTACTCTGTGCAAGATTTTGAAATCGTATTGTGAGATCAACTCCAGCCAGCGAGCCATCTGGTCTTGTGGCTCCTTGAAAGACATTACCCATCTCAATGCACTGTGATCTGTGCGGATAATGAAACTTCTACCCAGCAAATAATGACGAAATGTCTGTAAAAACACTACAATTGCCAAGAGTTCTCTCCTGGTGACACAGTAACGGCGCTGAACTTTAGTGAGTGACTTACTGGCATATGCTACTGGTCGCTCAATATCTTCTTGTTTTTCCTCACACCAAGTAACCTGGCTGAGGCATGCTCCAATGGCCCTGGCACTGGCATCTGTGTCCAGGATCCATAACCCTTTGTCATTTGGATACGCCATGACTGCATCGCTGGTCAAGGCAGCTTTCAGGGTCTCAAATGATTTCTGACAATCGCTAGTCCAGTCAAATGCTTGTCCGGCCTCTAACAAGCTATTAATTGGACTTGCAATGGCTGAAAACCCTTTTATGAAACGCCTATAGTACCCACACAGTCCAAGAAATGCCCTCACATCAGTTGTATTTCTTGGGGTAGGCCAACTTACTATAGCTTCAACCTTGCTTGGATCTGGCTTGATCCCGTCAGGTGTCACGACATGGCCCAGAAAGGTAACTTCTTTCTGGAACAGGTAGCATTTTGCTGGCTTTAACTTCAGTCCTGCCTGTTGCAGTCGGGTGAACACCTGGCCTAATCTGTCAATCATTTGCTCTGGACTGGTTGCTATGGTAACCAAATCATCAAGGTACAAAATTAGGCAGTCCCATTGTAGCCCTCGCATCACCAATTCCATACACCTGGAGAATGTGGATGGGGAATTTGAAAGCCCCATTGGCATCACATTATATTCCCACAAACCACTTCTTGTAACAAATGCAGTCTTTGGTTTATCCTCCTCAGCGACATACACCTGGTAATATGATTGACTCATATCACAGACACTGAACAGGTTATGTCCACTAAGGCAGTCTAGACAGTCCTGTATGCGTGGTAATGGGAAAGCATCTTTCTTTGTGATTTCATTTAAGCGACGATAATCTATGCAGGCTCGCACAGACCCATCTTTCTTCCTACAGTAGACTAAGGGTGAAGCCCAGGGACTGGTGGATTCCCTAATGATACCTGCTTTCAATTGAGACTGGATCACTTTTTCTTCTTCACCCTCAAAAGCTTTAGGAGGTCGCCGTGGCCTCTGTTTAATAGGTTTAGCATCCCCAGTATCAATAGAATGAGTGACTACAGTTGTGCGACCCAAGTCATCTGCTGATTTAGAGAAGGCTGATTCGTGTTTGTCCAACAGGAGTGCTAACTTTTCTTGCTGTGCTGGGTTGAGCTCAGAGATACTTCTGTTGTATAGGTCCCTCAGGTCTGGGCACCATTTTGCCAACAAACTTGGTACATCCACTTGG
This sequence comes from Hermodice carunculata, assembly GCA_964020975.1. Lineage (NCBI taxonomy): Eukaryota > Metazoa > Annelida > Polychaeta > Eunicida > Amphinomidae > Hermodice > Hermodice carunculata. Next base: position 90,359,514 of record OZ026622.1, read on the forward strand.
CTTGGGGAAGTGTCTTTTACCTGACATATTGTAATGGGCTTGCATGGACTGGTCAGCTCCTGTACATGTTCTACAGCAGTGATGAACCCCAGTGTTGACCCCCCTTGCATGGCATAATCTTCATTCCCTGTGTTTACAATTCTCACAGGTATGCCCATGTCTGTCCTCTGAGGGTCAACCAAGGCACTAGCAACAAGCAAGTGTTCCCCCAGGCAAGTCAAGGGATCTGGCTCTATGATAGCTGCTGTGGAGCTGAGCTTCTTGCCTTGCACTGATCCCTCCAGTACAATCTCACTGCATGCAGGTACAATGGTGGTTTCAGCCAGACTCACCCTCCTCACTCCAGGCAGGTCACCTTGAACTTCACACTCTACCCATTCGTCATTCAGGTAGAACCCCCCTTGCCGTGTCAACACTGAACAGTCATGCTTGTACATAAAGTCCATTCCTAGGAGTCCACTGTCTTTAATGGGAGCCACATATATATCCCATTCATATGTGTGGTTTCCTATGCCCATTGTGATGTGTGCAGTGCCCAATACCTTTAAGTGGCCAGCATCTGCCACCTCTAAACATATTGGTTCACACAAAGGCTGGATGATAGGCCGCACCTCAACAGGTATCTTGTTAAATGTTTCAGTGGATAGAATAGTCACTACTGCACCAGTGTCTAGTAACATACCAGTGTGGAACCCATGAATATCAACAGGCACTATTATGGATACACCCATTGGACTCCTCTGCCTGTTAATCTTTATGACTTTTTCAACTGTCACTGTACTGTGGACCGGTACTAGGCCGAGAGGACCGGTCCCCCTTAGTTTTCCGACTGTTTGCTGACTTTGCCACTTGTGCCCTGGCTGTCACTCTTGTTCTTGTCTGGCTCTGGACAGGACCTCTTGTAATGTCCAAAGCACCCACAGTTAAAGCATTTAACCTTTGACATGTCTGTCTTTTCTCGGTTTCTAGGACGGCCATTTTGAGATTTGTTACTTGCTTTAATGGCTTCCTTGATTTCCTCAAACTTGGGGTTCAATGATTCTTTGAGCTCTGTACCAAATTCTTGTAAGCGCTTTTCCGTCACAAATGCAATATCATTTGGTTGTTGCTCAACTTGTTCACCTGTTTTCACAGAACGCACTGCTGTGCGATAGCTTTGGCCCTTGCCCACATCTTCTCTCAGGTTGATGTAGATTTCATATGCTCCCCTGGCTTCCTCAATTGTTTTGGGGTCCCTCATACCGATGGAAACAGCAGCTTGTTGATCTGGCAGTCCTCTCAGAAAATGACGCATTGCTATTGTTTCTCTGGTGTGACTGTCCGCCGTAGGGTAGCCCTTAATGACTAAGCGCTTCAGATCTGCCACATATTCAGACAGTGTCTCTTTGGCTGCAAGTCTTCTGCTTTCCAACTTGGCTAGGTAAGAGCTGACTGTGTGCCTTTCTTTAAACCTGCTTTCTAAGGCTTGTAGCAGCAGATTGTAAGACTGTAGAGATTCCTGTGGTAGCTGGCTAAATGCATATTCTGCTGCATCCCCTCTCAAACTGCTGGTTAATCTGAACAATTTTTCTTGTTCAGTCCACTGGCACACTGCTGCTAGTGTACAGAAAGGCTGTATGAAACCATCCCATGCTTCTTTTCCATCAAACGTACTCTGGCGTGGCAAGGGAACATCATGTGACCGGTTTCCCCTGTAGTGCGGGACATTCATAGGCTGGGGTCTCAGCAGAAAGGGTGCCTCTTCGGAGGGTGGAGGGAGACCTAGGTTGCCCCCTGGTGTCACGTGCCGGAACTGCACATTTGGTTGTGCCCTTGGTACATCAGCAAATGCCCGTGTTTGCAAATTTGTAACTTGTGACAGTTCTTTTTCTTTCTGTAGGTTTTCAGCCCTGAATAGTGCTGCTTGTCTATCTTTTTCTGCTTCGTCTGCCCTCTGGTTGGCTTCTTGGGCTGCCTGTCTAGTTGTAAACAGTTGTTGTCGTAGACTCTCCAATTCCTGCTGCATGTCCCTGGTTTCACTCACAATGTTGGAAGCTTCTGCCCCTGTCAAGTCACTATCAGCCTCAGCTGCCATAGAATTGTTAGTTGTCCTCTTAGGTGGCATCCTGAAAAGTTATTTGACTCTTTTTTTTTTTTTTTTCACTCAAAGAGTCAGAATTGCCTGTCAATGTTCAATACTGCTGCATGTGTACTCCTTTTCTCAGCTATCAATGAAAAGTGTCTTTAATTCTTTGTGCTGCTTCCTTCTCAATCACTGCTGGTCTGGAGTCTCCTCAGCTGGGATGATATACATGAAACTCTGGCCAGTCTGTCTTTCCAAATCTTCCAGTTGGCTCAAAAGTAGGCAGAAGTTTGTCATGCAGGGGTCCATCTCACTGTTCTCTACTCCAGGGCAGTTGTGTAGAGTATCTTTGCATGGCAGGAGAGAAAAGCACTTGCAGCATTCAATCACTTCAAGTTTTTCCATCAGCCTTACAGTCATGTTTCCCGGCTATGGTTCACACCAGTCGTCTGAGTTGTGTTATCAGTCCTATCCCACAGCTTGCCACCAGTTGTTAGGTTTTTGCACCTAATGAAAGTGGGTTTGTCAGGTCCATCCAAGGCTTGCCACCAGTGGTTAAGTTTTCACTTAATCAAGATAGAGTCTGCCGTTTCAACCATTTATTGAAGATGATAACTTCTGCCATCATGACAATACAGATGCTGGTAGTGCTCAGTGCTGTACAAAATCTGAACTGGCTTAGGTGACTGTCTGACTACACCTCTCAGGCCTCATCTGACAACTAACTCTCAGGCCTCATCTGATGACTAACTCTCAGGCCTCATCTGATCACTAACTACTCAACTACTGGGATGTGCCCCTTATATACCCCTCTGCGTCCCAAGCTCTGCGTCCCAGCTGTGCGCCCCAAGCTCTGCGTCCTGGGCCCTGCGTCCCAGCTCTGCGTCCCAAGCTCTGCGTCCCAGCTGTGCGCCCCAAGCTCTGCGTCCTGGGCCCTGCGTCCCAGCTCTGCGTCCCAAAGCCACCTGGACTGCTGGCAGGCACTCAACCCAGTATATACTGCTGTCAACCTCCCCAGCTTAGCTTGCTGGCTAGCACTAACAACTTAACCCACAACACTATGCCTATCTGCTGCTATATCTAATTCTATGGCAATGTGTGGGTCCCAGCATAAAAATTTAACAAAAATTCCTCACTAGCATAAAAGTGTTACATCGGACATGAGTGTAAACAACAATAATCCTAGTGATGTACATATACATGGACAGGTAATTTACTGCTGACGACAGATCATGGCCTATTGTGTGTCTGGTCTATCTGGACATAATTCCTATTCAAACAATTTTAAATACTATTTCACTGTGTTTTTATTTTCAGTTTTGTGCTATCAGCGAAATAAGCGAAAATAAGAGTACAGAGAAATTAAAGCAATTTACAGTAATAGTTTTGATGATATATAGATATTCAACCTTTAAATGTTTCAAGTCTCTCTATTAAGTATAAATCCAAATTTTACAACTTTTGTTCATGGTTCACTGGATGTGCAGACATCACAAACCTATGAATTGAAATTGGAATGATACCTCTACCTACATATAGTTTTGAAGATATTGAATATCTAAACTTTTCAAGTGCCCCTAATTAGCATAAAGTACACTTCTACAAAATCTGTTTGTGGTTCATTGGATGCACTTAGAGCACAAAGCTATTCTTTGGTATGGCACCTCTACCTGTAATAGTTTTCAATATATTCAAAGTTAAAATTTTCAAATGGCCCTAATTTGCCATAGCTTTCAAAACTGTCGCCAATCTTCATAAAAAAAGCCATATATGGAAGTATATCATGCCTAGTTTGCAGTTTCTGCATATAAATAGCCTTCTAACGGTGTACGCATGGTATAATTAGCCAATGACAGCCAGTAAAGTTCACACTGGAATCAATGTCACTCAGCAGACAAAACTACTGACTTCAGATTAGCCAAAAATAGATAACCACAAAATACTTGACAATATTTGGAAAACAAACTGTAGTGTACAGTCATAGTTACTGTGAAAAAAAAATCTGTCAAGTCAGCTGAAGTGACTTGCATCCACGTGTGTATGTCTCTCTGATGATGCCAAAAATACAACAGTGCCATAGTAAGTGTACAGTGCATTGTCAGAAAACATTTCATGCACAGAAACAAGAGAAAAAAAAGCCAGTACGCCCCAATGCATTACTGCTGGTACCTTTGATCTTGTAGTCGTATCATGAACGCAACGGTCAAAATACCTGCTTGTTTTGACAGAAATGAAGTAGGTAGTCAAGTCCTGTTGAATACAACTGCTGACCATGTAATTGTTTAAACCTGGAATGTTTACTTTAGGACAGGGGATTATCATCACCTTTTGGCGTCCCCACACACATGCCGGCATTGGTGTATATGCTATGTACACACGGATCGCAGTCATCGCCAGCATATCGAGCATCGCGAAGGCTCACACTGCTTATTATCAATGTTGGCCTGCCTGTAAACAGACGCAACTTCAGCTGATTTTTTTAGCTTGTCCGCTGGACAAGTTGAATTTTTAAGTCACTTGTCCAAGAAGAGCTTTAGCTTGTCATGGAACGTCAGATCATAGGAATTTTCCAGCCCTGGTGGAATGTGTGGTTGGGACATCTGGACATGCACCTCTAATTTAAGACCATCTTCAGTATATGACCATTTTGGCTGGCAGCAGAGGTGGCCGTAAACAGCAGGTACTATTTTAATGGATATACATAGTCCCCACCAGAGAACAGATAGCATATTTGCATGACAAAAACAGGGAAATGATATAATTTGATGTCTGGAGAGATGGCCTACCAAGGGGAAAAGGTAAAAATTTTAGGTCACAGTGACCTCATTTTGGAATGAGAAACACCGTGATCCTGAGAAATATCCACATACCAAGTTTGGTATCTCTAAGTATTGTGGCATAGGAAACACAGTCCTAGGGATGTCTTATTTCCATTTATAATTTTGACATTTTCTGTTCTTTAAAATCACTCATTACATTTTTTTTTCATTTTAAGGAAGAAAACCTAGAATTTATGACTTGAAATTATCACACATAATACAATACATGTAATTGTTTATGACATACAATGACAATTCTACTTTTATCTTTAAGTATGAATGGATGATCATGATGTATGATTGATGTTGCAAGCTTTGGACATAGAATTTGGCTTGCTTGAACTACTTGCTTTGACCTGTAGTCTGTAGTGTACAGGTACCTCACTCTCATAGTGTGCTAGAACACTGGCTTCCTTCTGTGTTCCTTGTGGCATTACTGGGGCTTGTTTTTTGTTTTTGTTTTTTGTTGTTTTTGTTTTTTTTTTGGGGGGGGGGGGGGGTCCTGACTCTGAAACTTCCATTTTGGCAGTGTTGCCAAGCACTTTGCCAGCACTATGGCCTTGACAGTGAGTCAGCACAAAATGAGTTTGCCTATTATGTGACACAGTTAAATCTTCATTATTTCATATTATAACATTTGGTTGAACAGTTTGTGGAACCAATTTTAACCAGCAGGCAAAACATGTCAGCAAACAACAATGGACGCTGCAGAAATGATCTCTGATGTTTTGTTAGAGTTGATCCTCTCAAAGTAAAGATGTTTGGAGCGTAAAAAAAAAAAGCCAGAAATGGTGACAATTTTCTCAAAATTTATTTTCCGTTTAGTATTGTGACTTCTGCGGTTGCAGGAACACAGCATACCTACAGCCCACACAATAATTTCCTATGATGTGGTCACAAATCATGGTCAAACTGACCTAATTTTGGCATGTGACACACTCCAATCCCATGAAGTGTCCACACATCTTATTTGGCAGGTGTAGGCCTTACAGTATAAAAAAAGATTGCCTGGACAAGCTTTGCTGGAAGGATGGACAGTTGGAAATTGTTCAATCCTACATCACTTACCCATTTCTGGGTTCCCAAGGACACTTGTCTTGACATTGCCAGTCTTAATGCCTTCTTCACATATCTTCTTTACCTTAAATGAAAAAAATGACGAGTAAATAAACACAGTCTTTTCCAGTGCAATGTCACCAGAGTCATCCCAAATGCATTCAACCAATACAACTATTAACCGACATGTTACTGTCATTGCACGGGTGAGCTTGGGTTTCACAGCTGACTCTACACTCTTAATCCCACAATCAAACTGCACTGGATTTTAGATTTTTGTTTTAAGTTGTTTCATTTGCATGACTTAAGGACACTTCAGACACCAAAAAAATATCCCACTTTAATCGGTCATAACTCAAAATATCTTTGCGTCAGGATAACAAATCATATATGTATGTAATCGTCATAATCCAAAGAATTTATATATCCTGTGTTTAGGTGTCTGCGATGTTAATTGTTGAATAAACAATCCAAAGTTGACCGCAAACCATCGATCCCATAAATGTCGATATAAATCACTAACCATCTGTGATAAAATCAAAATTACACTCTTATCTCAATCCTGACATATTGGCAACAAAAAACGATCCTACGATTTTTCATGTTTGGCTTAGTTTTTCCGCTATCCATCCTCAAAGTTTGACATTTCAATTTTCCCTTTGATTTCCCGCATGTTCATTTTCTTCATTTCACAGAAAAAGAACGAAGCAAAATTTCGAAAATCGCTGAATCGTTTTTGCAGTTCAGACAATACAAAGTCAAAGGCCGTTTACCGGATTAAATTTCGCCCAGCCGTTTTCCTGGAATAACCATTTCTTAGTGGGGTTCCCATCCTATTCTCCTTTCTGAGAAAACGAGCTTCAAAGGCTTTTGATGTTGGTCATTTGACTCTAAAACAATGCCTTTTGCTCAAGTTGAGCTGACATTTATACAATATGGAGTAAACATCGTCCCTGAACATTTTCTGTGGTTGTCAATCAATTATTTACCCATCACATGAATAAAAGAGCCTTTGAAGTACAGAAACCATTCTTCAGCTATCTGTCAAACGGCGACAGTCAGTCTGGTTTCAGAGTGTGACGTCATGGAGGCGTGTCTTCTGGGCCCCGTGACCTCAAGCTTGGCAACGAAAGTTCACAGTTAGCTTGGTGCGCGAACAGATCAAAGATGGCTACTCATAACAATTTCGAAGCCAGCATTATTTTAGGTTTTCGCACGTATATTTCAAAGGGGAATTTCTGTTATATACCCGGATCCAGCATGAAACGTTCAATCAGTTGTTGGAAAGCGAAGAAGTTAGTATCAACGAAACGAAACAAGAGGAAAAATTGGAAGAAGAAACTCCGTACACAATGGGACGTAAGAAAAAAATGAGGGGACCCCCGATGGCCAAAGAAGTTATGGCAATGTTGAAGGAAACATTGAAGGGTGGATGGAGAAGGGACCACAGTGATAATGACAGTGACAGTGAGGCAGAGGACAGTCCGACCCCGATGCCGATGTGGAGTGCCTCCGCGAGGAAGATCCAGGGCCAAGTTGAACGGTCGGAGCAGAGTGTGACTGAACTTGCTGATACTGTTAGTGCTCCTGAAGGATACCGCTTTATTGAAATGCAGCAGCTTTCTGTCATGCTGTCTGCGTGTATTTGTGCCACATGCGGCAAGGGAAAGTTAAAACTAGTTGAAGACAACGCACACAGAAGGGGTTGGGCTAGCAAACTTGGACTTAGATGCACCATGTGTAACCGCACAACGTGGACTTGCACTTCGCCTGAAACAACCTCCGGAAGCAAGGATGTGAACAAACGGGCAGTCATCGCAGCCAGGAGTATTGGAAAGGGAAGACGTGCATGCGCTATGTTCAGCAGCCTGATGGATTTACCACCGCCAGTCCACTTTAGTTGTTGGCGCAACCACACAGTTGCATGGGGTGAAACAGTAAACGACACCCTGCAAGAGCACTTTGACAGGTAAGTTCAAATCTTTCTCATGCTTGCCAATAAATTAATTTAGGCCTATGGGCGATAATATGGATGCTGGACCAAGTCCGAACGATTGAAACACGAGAGGGACTCCTGGAGTCCACGAATCGCACTTCACGGCACAATAGTGTTGTTGTTAGACCATACCCCGGAGGCTAATTCTAAAGGATTGCCAAAAGCATATTATTCGGCATGTTTAAAAAATTATACTATGGTTTCTTCATGGTTCCTTTTGACGGCTGCGTCATATAATGCCCATGCATACAGAATCATTTTTGTTCTTCACTTCTTTATTGCAGTGTTGTGTTGGATCTCAAACGAAAACGAATACAAGAGGGTCTTGTCGAGGACATACTGCCACATGACTTACAAAACATGTCACAAAAAGAGATTATGGACACAGTCATGGATGTCCCCATCACAATTGATGGGTCATGGTCAACCAGAGGGAAAGACAGCAACAATGGTTTTGTGACTGTCATTTCAGCAGACAGTGGTCATGTTTTGGATAGGCACTTTATGACCAAATCATGTTTGCAGTGCTCAAAATGGGATAACAAGGACAAAAACAGCATGGAGTACCTTGAATGGTAAGGATTTAGTGTTCTGCAGCATAGGCTTGTGGTTTTGATTTATAGACAAACAGATCCAGGACATCACTAAAAAGTATACATGTGTCTAAAAGACAAAATTTGTTCAAGACATTGTGCACTGAAGACAGTCAAATGGCCAGAACTTCAGAGATTTCAGTCAATGTACAAATGACTGCATTGTCAACCAAAAAGCATAACAAAACAAGACCACCACCCCCCCCCCCCACAAAAAGAGAAGACTGTTGCAGCAAAAAAAAAAAAAAAAAAGACTGTTGCAGGGCTGCTCTGCACGTTGGCCCAAGACATGGTGAAGGTGTTATATGCATGCTGACCATGGACAAACACATTCAAACACAAAATTTTGGTGAACAAAATTCTCGGCAGCTACATGGTTCAGTATAATATGCGCTTTCAAGATTTTAGCCTGTTTACTTAGTGGTTGAATATGGATAAGCTTGGAGTAATGAAATATTCCTGAACCAATATAAAATTTATGCAACTTATATGTAGGAGAATATACATCATAAGGTTTTAAAATTTTAACCAATTTATAAATGACTGCAGGGGGGGGGGGGGGAGTAGTGGAACCACAAATGTGTGTATGCCCACAGTTGGCCCATAAGTGATCCATTTTTTATTTATGTTATAGGTTTTCTGAACATGGACAGACATGTCTAAAAAATCATTCTGGCAGTGCAGCGTCAATGGAGAGTGAAGGAGCAGTAGAGCTTTTCCATCGCTCTATGGTGAAATATAATCTACGGTACAATCCGTATATTGGAGATGGCGACTCCTCTGCATACAAAAAAGTTTGCCAAAGTCAACCCTATGGGCCAGACTATCACATTGAGAAAGAGGAGTGTGTGGGCCACCTACAAAAAAGAATGGGAACACGTTTGCGGCGTCTTCTGGAAAAAAAGAAAGGTACATCAATGTATATGTTACTAGTGTTTAGGCATGTTCTTCAGTGATTTTATTTCAGACACATTGACAGAGTTTGGCTGCTTTCATTTCATGTATATTGGCTGATTTCATTTCAGGCCCATTGGTTGATTTTATTTCAGGCACATTCCACTCTGCAGATGCTTTGCAGTTGGGAATTGATGTAGCCATCTTGTGGTTCAATATTGGACGGTTGCAGACAACTGTGCTGCTGTATGAAAATGAAGGGCTTTCAATCTCAGCTGGTGCAAAAGAAAGTGTAAGGTATGTAGGGGTAAAAGTAAAGCAGTCATAAAAAGACATGGGGTCTCTCAAGACAGGTAGCATTGTACAAGTGTCTCTGAGAGGAAGCACTGTCTGGTTTTAAAAAATATGTTATTTTATTGACTTGGATATTTGGTGATTCTGTCATTGAATGAAAAAATAAGTTGACTTCAGTTATTTTGTGGAGTACAGAAGATGAAATTTATTCAAAACTTATAAACCATTTTTTTTTTTTGTGAAGTACAAATCATGGATTTTTTCCCAAACTTGGATATAAAAATGAATACTTAACTTGTGCTTTGGAGTACAAATAATGAATTTTTTTCAACATTTGAGTTACTTTTTTTCCAGGTTGTTGGATGAAACCCGCATTCAGAACAGCATTTACCAAGGCAGGGAAGACAGAAAAAGGAAGAGAAAGGAGAGGCGACAAACAAAATCAGCACAACTCGAGGCTTTCAAAAAAGCAGAGGGGCCATCATATAAGTCTGGGGCATTTTTGGGAGCTGGAGCATGCACATCAGTGAGAGCAACACCCAAATGCAAACACTGTGGGAAACCAAGAAAGGGTCATCCGCGAGGGAGCTGCTCTATGTCAAGTGAAAACTGAAATTAGAAAATTATGACAGGTTCTTTTGTGAATCAACGGACACTTGCTTGAAAAATTCAGAATATTTGTTGACCTGTTTTTAAATCTTAATTTTATGACAAAAAGTGAGAAACCTGTGTCTGCAAGTCCAATACATGATGAAAGAATAAACTGGACCTGGACACTCACTGCTGAAGTGTGCAATTGTATATGTGTAAATAAAAGATTTTTAAAATACAAAATTTGTTGTTCCATCAATGGCCGCAGATACTTCTGGGCACAGCAGGTATAGCTTGCATTATATTGTCCCCCTCTTATAAAGCCACATTTCTGGTACATTTAGGGTGGCATTGCAAGAAGACGGCCATTGTATATGACATTTACCAGTATTTCATCAATGGGAAAAGGAGAAAAGTAATATTTGTGTGATATCGCAGCAGCATGCATGTGCCAATTCACTTTTTGAGATACTTTCCATCCCAGAAAACAGAATAATATGCTCCAAAGAGAACCCGGATCAGGAGTTCTACATACATAATGCATGGGAAGTGTTCTTATTTCTGATGCTTAGTACTCAGTTTTTCTTTGTTCTTCAATATAACAAATTTTAGAATTAAATAAAAATTTCAAAAGAAATGTTCATAACAAAATAACATGAAAAATTTTAAACTTCTGGCGGCTCCCTTTCAAATAACAACAAAATAAAAATCTTCACAATGAAACTTTATTGGTGCATTTATACATACTGGTATTTATATACAGCTGGCATACACTTTTTGCTTCTGACCAATACATTCTTGCAATGAATCCATACAGTCCATTATATAAATTTCAATTTCACTCTGGCTTCCGGCAACAGACTGCTTGGCAGAATTCCATCATATCCACCTGATAGGCATTCTCTCTAAACTCGCCCTTCACCTGTAGGGGTAGAATGGCCCTCAAATGTGTAAGAATTTCTGCTGGGTAGGTGTACTGGCAGTCTTCCGGTCCACATTCCCTGGCCTGGAAGTAAAAAAATTAAGAGTTAGCCAGTAAAAAGTATAAAAAAAAAAAGACTGGAAAGTCACTCTAATGAAATTCCTGGTCTGCAGGTCAGGTGACCCATTATTTTCACTTACCCACCATAACACTGATGAAGTGTAGGGTTTGAAAGAATATGTTTTAATGGATATGATTATGTCATACAGTGAGTTTATGTGTCTGCAATGTCGACAAACTTTGAAATTTATCATATTGAGAATTTTGTCAATTAAAAGAACTTGTCCATAGAACAAGTGAAATTTGAAAATCATTTGTCCTCAAGATGAGTTGAATTGTCCCAGACAATAGGATCATAGGAATTTTTGCACCCTGGTTTTTTATTTTGTATTTACAAAAAAAACAAGCTTTTCTTTTCATATTTTTCACCACTAACCTTCAGTTGGCGTGCCCATGCACAGTAATGTAAAAACCTCATCCTCTTTTGTGCCATGTTCTTCCTCTGTCTCATAGCAGCTATGGACATATGGATGTTGGCCACAAACCCTGCTCCATCGTACCTGAAAGCACAGAAAGTGAAATTAGAATGTGAAATCATGTGATTGACCAACATGTAAACTTACTGCGGTTGGCAACTGGCCAAGCCACACTCGCTCCAACCCCACTTGTAATTGCTTACGGGAACAAAAAAATGAATGTGTAATAATTAAAACTTTTGATCGGACTACAGCTGAACGAACATCAGTGAGACACAAAGTATAAAATAAATCATGTTTATCCACTATGTTGGAAAATTGGGACCGATTTACATATCACTACAAATTACAGTATCGTAGATCAGCATTTATGTATCCGTCATGGTTATATTTAGTTTTACCCAGGACGCATTAATTAGCGCATTTGTCCATGACCAGACGAGGTAGGATATGACTGAGCCCGAAAACTTACCCCAGTTGGTCTATTCGCTCAACAACCTCTCTCTCAACCTGTATCAGTGCCTCGTCAACGTGGTCTGTTTTGTTCCTGTCTTGTCGACGTTTTTTCTTCAACAACTTGGGCATTGTGAATGGCTTGCAGACTTTGCGCAGGATAGATCGACCTCTCTGGTTGAGATTGGAAAGCTTAATGACTGTGCCGCTTTACAGGGACACAGATTTGTTGACAGTTTGTTCCCGATGTGCATGAGTATTGCAGATGAAAGTTTGAATTTTTTTACACCTTTCTTTGATGCGCGAGGCCACTAAGGCAATCCATCGCGGCACAGCCTTTGATGGGAGATCGTCTATCGATTCCTGCTGGTCCTGAACATTAGTGTCTTCCTTCGTCTGAACGCAAAACAAGCAGAATAATCATAAAGTAAACCACTAAGGCTGTGATATGGTTGCATGTTCGCATCATTTCTCTGTCTACAAACACGCTGTCGGCATGTCGCCTGGTTTCGCCTCATGGGCGCCGCCATGATACCTGCCTCACTTTGGTCCGTTGCTAACTGTGGTCACGTGGCCGACTGTTAAGTATGATTGACGGGTGGCATTGTTCCGCTTGCCGATGAAAACAAGAAGAATGACACATGGTCGCTCAGGTGTCCACACACTTGTGTGTTTTTTTGCGTTTTTTTTCATATTTCTTATTTAGTTACAAAATTGAAATTTTGCCGACGTACGGAAAGGGCATTTAACTTGTTAAAAACGTTAAATTCTCGAAATCGCCCATCCTAGGGTTTTTGGTGTCTGAAGTGTCCTTAATATTACTTTAGCTGCTGTAAAACGTACCTCCTACCCCAAACCGAAGTCTGCATTTTGTTCATCATCGGAACTGTTTACTCACTAAAAGTGAGTATTTTGCATGAAAAACATTCTTCATCACCTGAGCAGCCCTGTGACCTTCACCTTTGACCTCAAGGTCATTTATAACCAATGCTTTACACACATACTGCACTCCACTTGAGCCAAAACCCCATTATATCTTTGTGGGTACTGCAGGGTAACTTCGAACTAAATTCTTATTGAAGGGCTCTATGACCTTGACCTCTGACCTCAAGGTCACCTATGAGCAAATTTAAGGGAAGTCTCACCCACGTTAATAATGACCAAGTTTGATAGACTTCAATCATTCTATGCCAGAAGTTTTTTTCTTATCCATCATTTTGTTCAAATTTCAAAAGTCCCAATACTTTAACATGTAACTTGCTAGCATGTTCTATTGGTCGAGGGAATTTCTTATTGGTAAAAACAGACAGACCGGTGCTTTTTGCATGGGCTGCATTGGAGCATGACCATATGTTAACACCTACCCAATGTGTGTCCCCACCAAGTTTTAAGTGAATCTGGTATGTTTGTTTTGGAGAAAAATGTGAAAATGTGAATTGGCATTGTAATCTCCATTGACTTACATGGGAATAGGAATCAACAGGAATGTATGCAGCTTGATCTTTCAAGGTCACTCAGGTTTAAAATAAACCATACCAATTGAAAGCCCATAGGTACTTTCCTATTAACATTTTATAGTAACCTTGGGACTATAATGAACCATTAAAGGGCTTGCATTAATAGTTTAGAAGATATGGCCCGGACAAAATTTGTCTTGCTTAACAAACTTTGTTAATTAATTAATTAATTAATGCAATATACATATAGCCACACAAAACAACGCCTGTGCACACCTACTACCTAAGGTCTACCCACCATAAAAAATTCGAAGAGGTAGCATTAATAATGTAGACGATATGGGCCGGACAAAATTTGTTTTGGACGGAAGGACGGACAGTGCCCATTACCATATCCCCGCGCCCACTTCGTGGGCGGAGGATAAAAAATAAGCTGGAGGGCTGAATCAATGGCCTGCCTTAAGCTTGTCCCACAAAATCAATCTTGCAACTGAATAGACCTGTGTTGAGCTTTAGGTTTCAGAGAAGTTGAAAATGTGAATTAGCATTAGAATGCTCAATGATGTAAATGTATATAGTAATCAATATAAAAGGTGAATTTACAGATATATACCCAATTGAAAAAATCGTTAAAAAAAAATCAAGAATCCACAGCAGTGCCGCCTTGTGAACAAATTTGTCTGACCCAAGTTGCAGTTTGATCTGAGTGATGGTTGTTGAGCAAAAGTCAAAAACTAGTAGAAACACATAAAAAAATATAAGGTATAAAAGATTTGCAGCGCAACCTGGTAAACACATAAGGATCTAGGAGTCTTCCTCCGAGTTAAAAAAAGCAATAGGGTGAACAGTTTCACAGAAGATTTTTTAAGATTTGCCAAAAAAAGAACAAATAATTCATAAAAAGTATAAATCACTGAAGCATGACTGGAAATTTGAGCAAACTTGGTAGAGACTTACCTACGGTACGCTGCCACCAAGTTTAAAGTGATTCTGTTTGACAGTTTCAGGGAGGTCAAAAATGTAAATCAGCATTACAATGCCCACTGACTTGCATACTTATCAACGGGAAAGGTACATTTCCCAAAAAAAATCTTTAAAAATCAGGATTCCACAGCAGTGCTACCTAGTTAACAACTTTATTTGACCCTTTCACATAAAACATGTCCATAGCCTTTCAGCTTAATCGGTGTGACAGCTCTGAAAAAGTCAAAAATTATTTAAAACAAAAAAAAAAAAATCATTAATAAAAAATATGGAAAAATAAAAATGCAGTGTCACCTGGTGAACAAATTAAGAAGTCTCTAGGAGTGTTTCTGTACGATACCAAAGTGATTGGGTGAGTGTTTTGGAGAAGATTTTTTAAGATTGCCCCCCCCACCCCCCAAAAGAACAACAACAAAAATTCCTAAAAAATAAAAAAAATCGCTGGAGCGTGACCATTGGAAATACTTGTTAGAGACCAACCAAAGGTACATTGCCACTAAGTCTGAAGTGAATCTGGCTGATGGTTTTGGAGAAGTAAGAAAAGCGAACTGTGAACGGACACCAGACAACTGATGAAGAGTGATGGCGCAAGATCTGCTAGCTGATAAGCCAGCTGAGCTAAAAACCCTGTCAATAGTCTTACTAGTCAGACAGACCTTCTGCTCATGTGCATTACCTAAGTCTCCATCTTGGGTGTGTAATATAAGTCAGGTCCATCTGACTCAAGTTGCTTTATTATTGTATAACCATGCAGACCTTTTGATCCTCTTAAATCACCAAATTTTACTCTGCCAGACTAAATGGGGTATGGAGAAAGATTTGTAACATATATAGTTGTCATCAATTCCTTTTGATCGTAATTTTTCAGACCCAAGTAGTTAAATTTCTTCTTCAATTTACCTGCAATTAATGAAAGGCCCCTGTTGTATATGGCCCCCATCTTTGTCCAGCCACATACAGCAGATACTACTGACTACATGTTTAAAATCAAAATTGAGGTTCAAAAATTTTAATGTTACTAGACACACAACAAAGTCACCTCCCTATGTACAACTTCCAAATACCGGAGCCTTGCAGACAATTATATGTAGTACATTGCAATAGGTGGTGTTAACTTATAAAGCTAAACATTCAGAAAAGACAATCAACAAACACACATCCAGTGCTAGAAATAAGGAAAAATTTTCACTTGTCCGCCAACCAAGTGGACTCTTATTCTAATTGAACTGAATGTAAATTTTGGACAAGTGCATTGGTAACTTTACTTGTCCGTCACAAGTTTCACTTAGTACGGACAAGCGGATAAGCCCTATTTCTAGCCCTGACATCTATTCTTACTTTCAAGTCCTGATGAATTTCATGGATGATGAAGATCTTGCAAGAAATGTGTGACCTTACAGCTTACCTCATGATCTGAATCCGCACATAAGAATGCATATGTGTCCCCAACTTCCTTCTCAGAGTACCCCTCAGCACGCATGCTTTTGCGTCTGTCCAAAAACTGAAAACAAGAAGTTGTGATTTAATTTATACCCAGCATACAAGTTCTTTTTTGTTACATGTGATGTAAGTGATAAGAAAAGGAGCCACTATATTTTGAACAATTACATTCTTGTTTTCCTGTCCCTCTATTTCCTGGCACAATACCCTAATTATGTGTACAACTTAAAATTTTTGTATAGACCTTTAGTCACCCCCTACAAAGACCACCCCTTGCATTTGGTTTTGGTTACCTGCCAATGGGATGGAACTGTCGACTTGTGTTGTGCATGCAAACGTTTCTTTTAATTCATTTTGCATGATCAGATGGCTAAGGCCAAAGTTTCAGTTTTGAACCAAGAAATTTCCCACAAGCAAACCTGCTTGGGAGATTGGGGGGGGGGAGGGGGGGGAAAGAGAGAGAGGAGGTGTCGTCAGATCATGGCACCTAACATAATGACATAACTGGTAGTCCTCGGGACTTTTGTCAACATAATAAACTGGATCCCGGGTTCTCAGAGAGCCAGAGTTAAGTGCAGATTCTTTTTTTTGTTTTGTTCTATTGAAGGGAGAAAATAAAATGCAAGTCTATTTTTATAATTGTGTGTGAAATATTCAATGCTGTCGAGATATGCAATGTCAGGACCAATGTAATCAATCACAGACATGCTGTGCCGGACACCAGGAACAAAGCCGTGTGCTAGCTGCATTTGAATCAGAGGGTAGGAATAAAGATGGAAACTTGGATGAAAATTGGCAGTTATGACTGATGAAAATTTCAAAGGTCCAAATGACCTTGACCTTTAGTGGTCATATGTAAATTACAAAAAATGTGCAGTGTTACAATATCTGCAATTTGAGCTCAACATGATCAAAATTGTGTCAAAATGGACCAAGTGATGGCTAGAAGAAAATTTTAAATGATTAAATGACCTTGACCTTTGACGTCGAGTGGTTACATGTAATTTACAAAAATGTGCAGTGTTACAAACATATTATTAGAAGTTGGATTGCTTACCTGTACCTATTATACTTTTGGTTATATTCAAGATTTAAATTTTCAAATGGCCCTAATTTGCATAATTTTCAAAACCATTGTACCTCTTTACAAAAACTCAAGACTTCAGGTATGGAAGTATAATAATGCCATGTTTGGAGTTTCTACTTATGAAATGTCGGACAAATTTGTCTGGAAAGAAAGAATTCCTACAAAGTCTTGCAGTCTAATTATGTCTGTTGGCACACAGACATAATTAGACTGCAAGACTTGTACATTTGCACTATGTGAGCTGGATGGACACTTCTGGTGTAAATCATATGAAACGGTAGCTCAATTGCTCCATAGCAGTATGGAGACTATCAGCTGCTGCTCATTTTTTTTTTTTTTTTTGCGGGGCATTAAAAAAGATAGCAGGGAGTTTAAATAGGTATGCTGACAGAGTAAACTGAATTGCAGATTCCCCACGAAGTTCTGAAAACATAATACTTAGACACGAATAAGATGCTGAATCCAATATTGGCGCTGTCCCCACTAATTCTTGTTACCATGAGGATCAGGTTTCATCATCAAAAAAAGTTTTTAAAAATTCCTTCAAATAATCTGGAATGGACGTCTTTGAGAAAAAATAAATCAGATATACTTATTATATCACTTGACAGCCTGGGAATATTATGAGCTGAATCCCAGCTTCACATTGAAAGTGTCTCTAATAGCAAGCTGTTCCACAGTAGCCCCACTGCTACTACAGAAAGGCCAATCACACGCACTGAAGTTGTGTCAGTTGGCACAGTCTTATTTTTAACCATTATATATCCCATAATGATATAAACATGGTGCCTTGTCATATCCACATGGCAATGTCCATTCTGGAGCCAGAGCACTTTATATGAGCTGCAGTGTATAAACACTATATGGTACATATTTCCTTGTTCTCATGCTATTGTTCCAAATTGCTTTTCATTTAACAATACTTAAACATTACATCACCACTTTGAGATAAGGGCTTTTTGGAATGTCACCATTGGTGTACGTTGGGATGTTTTAGCAAATCCTTGACAAACCAACAAACGATAAAGTAGCATATCCAGAGATCATGCTGAGTTGAAAGAAAAGTACACCTTTTCTGTTTGTGACAAATGAACATTCAATGAGTATTGGACAAAAGTTGCAGCTAAAATTAGGCTAATTAAAGACCACAGACCAATAATTTCTTGAGCAACAAATCTTTTCCAATGATACTTACATCTCGTAGCAATTTTGCATTGTGTACAAATGCAGCATAGGTAAACTTGAAGTTTCTCTCATCATTGCGGTCTCGTAGGCTCTGACGAACAATTCCAAGAATCTCTTGTTGGAACTCACGACCATTTAGTGAGATTGCTTCAAACAGATCTGAAAAATAGAAATAAAAGTCCTGAGCATCCTGATCTTTAGCATGTGCTTCTTAATGGCTTTGCCCAAGATTACCTTAAATGTAACATCATCATACATATATATATATATACACTTAACTTAACATTAGATAGTATGTGCCAGTCACTTCTATTATCCTAACCTGAGCTCAACCATGACAAGAATCTATGGCATCGACCACAGATGTATGTATTTGGGGCACAGCTGAAAAAATAATGAAACAAGAAAGAGAGCTGTGCTGAGCTGATCTAGATTTACCCACCCCACAAAAAAGTCTATACATGAGCTTATGTTCAGCTTTAACTGGTCTGAGATAGGCGGACTTTCACCTGCAAGAACATCAATGTGTGACCTAGGCACTTAACCTTGTTATTTTTCTTTTAAATAAAATGTCCATTCTCTGACATTGTGATTGCTTGGCCATTTCTTTATCTCTTTATCATACACACACAGTGTATCAGCCAGCCAGGTGTGTTGGTGTTTTACACACCCAAATTCAAAAAAAAAAAAAAAAAAAAAAAAAAAAAAACACACACACACACCCCGTTTTATGTTAAAATGGGAGTTCATACACCCAAATCCTGCCCAATATTATGTGGTCAAATGTATACATGGGCCACATAGTCCTGGACAGGCAGATCATCATAGTGAGCTTCAACACAGGGGAAACCTATGAGAGTTTCTGGGACAGACTTCAGCTTGCATATCTTGGATATCTCTACCTTAAAGAAAAAGCCACCACTTGTCGCATCTACTAGAGATGGGAGCCCAGGAAATTCCATAGTTGTCCTAGTTGGGTCATCACTGTGGTAGCATGGGTGTGATCCATTTAGAAGAGCACAACCATGCACCTGCCAAACTAGCATGGTAGTATAAACAGCTGTGTCCAATCATCAGAAAACAGCTTGCTCTCCCCATGAGGTGTCTTTGCCACGTGTCACATGAACAGAGTAAAACTGACTATAAGGCCAAAGAAAATAAATAGTGTGTTTGAAGTTACATGCCAAAAATAAATAGGGTAGGTAGGCAGGCTTTTTTTTTTTCCTTAAATTTTTGCTCTGAAAACAGAAGAAAAGTGACTTAAAAGGGATAAATTGTGCATTTCATAAAGAAAATCTGCCTAGATTTTTTTTTCTTCGAAAATCAATAAAAAGTTTTAGGGTAGGGGGGTTTGGGCAAGGGTCGGTAGGGAAACCCCAAACACAGACTTTTTTTTTTGGCCTAATTTATATAGTTATTTTCAGGACCCATGGCTGCTATTTTTCAGGAGTCTTTATTACCACTGAGCTGGAGGATTTATGTTCATACATACATACACACATATATATATATATATATATATATATATATATATATATATATATATATATATATATATATATATATATATATATATATATGGCTCATAATTTGTCAAATTATAGGTGGCACCACTAGTATCATTTCCAACTTAGACTTTGACCTCCCCCACAATCCCACAAAATTTGGTGAAGATCCACCACCAATTAAAGATGCTAGAGTGTTCAAAAGATTTTCACATTTTGACCCCTGTATTACATTATAATAATTTAGGTGTTGCCACCAATATCGAACTCGGCCTAGATTTTCATACACCCTATAGGTCCTGAAAGTTATATTGGGCTTACTTGAAAACTGTGGACGGTATTGCGCTGAGCAAAAGTTTACAGACAGACGGACAGACAGACATGAGCAGTCGTCTAAACTCTGACCTTTGGTCAGCAGAGCTAAAAAGAGAGAGAAAAAAAAAATGAAAAATGGGGGGATGCACTATGTTGAGAGGCTTAATGGTATTTGGTTATCTGTAATATTCAATTAAATATAGGTAGCAATGAAATATTGTTTTAACATATGTTCAAACCTTATTATATTATTTTGTTGTCTTAGCTCTGGTGGGAGTTGTTCCACATTTGTGGGCCGGTAAATTTAGACATGTATGCTGTGGCCATGTTTTGAATGTATCTGAGAGATATGTAGGTTTGAGCTTTGCCTTGTGTAGTGTTGGTGTATGTGGTGGTTGGGCATAAAATAATTAACATAAATTGATGCAAGTTTTCCATTGATTTGTTTATACACAAAAATTAAGGTGGTATGGTCATAGATGTGGCGAATTTTTAATACTTTTGCCTTGCTGTGTACTGAGTCTGCGGGTGTTCTGGGGTGTAAGTTTAGGAGAATCTTGTTTTGAATGATTTGTGTTTTTTTTTTTTAAATTGATGTTCTACCATATATTTCAATTCTGTACGATATTCTGGGGTAAATGAAAGAGTAGCAAAGTATTCTGGCACAATATGCAGGGATATGATTTTTAATATTTTTGAAAAATTAAGGTATTTGATGATGTTGGTTTCTATACATTCAACAAGTTCATTTCATGTTCGATGTAACTTGTCACCTTAAATTATTCCCGGGCATTTTGAAAGAATGTAGTTTACTGATTGCACAAGTTTTATGAATAAGCTTTGTTTTTTTGGTTTGACGAAAATATATTAAAGCATGATTTATCAATGTTTATTGTAAGTTTGTTGACTGAGAACCACTTGTTAAGATTTTGTAGTATTTCTTCTCCTTGGTCTTTCAATTCCATAATATTTGGATCAGATATAAAAAATGTCAGTGTTGCCTGTGAATAATCAATTACTATTTCCCCTTTGTACACTGCAGTGAATGCTGTTGACATATACTAGAGACAGTTGTGGTCCTAGGCAGAGCCTTGGGGTACCTCACATGGAGTGTAATGAGTGCTGGATCAAGCATCAATGTTTTTCACATATTTTCTGTTTTCCAGGTAGCTTTTAAACCACTCTAGACTCCTGCCTCTTATTCCATTATGTTTCAGCT
This sequence comes from Hermodice carunculata, assembly GCA_964020975.1. NCBI lineage: Eukaryota > Metazoa > Annelida > Polychaeta > Eunicida > Amphinomidae > Hermodice > Hermodice carunculata. The sequence goes on from OZ026622.1 coordinate 90,380,922, forward strand.
TTTTCAGTAGTATGTCATGGTTCACCATATCAAATACTTTAGCCAAATCTATATAAATGCCTAATATATTGTTACTTTTGTCTAAATTTTCTGCGATGTTGTCTGTGTCTAAAAGTGCAAGGGAAGTGGATAAGTTTTGTTGGAAGCCAAATTGATATTTGTAAAGTAAGTTGTGTTTGGTTAGGAATGAATATAGTCTTTTATGCATTAGTTTCTCCAAATATTTTGCCAAAACAACTGAGCAAGCTTAATGGGTCTGTAATTGGAAAGTGTGGTTTTGTCTTACTTTTTTGTGCAGTGGGATGACTTTTTCAGTTTTAGAATGTTCCATGTATACTGATTTTTGGAATGAGTCATGAAATATTAGTGTTAACAGATCCATATAATATTTCATCCACAGTGTTTTAAATTAGTTTGGAGAAATTTCATCTGGGCCTGCAGCTTTTTTTGCTTTAAGTTTCATTATTCCTTGCTCCTACACTCATCCAATACATACTGTCTTCATCCCTGGGGAAAAAACTTTCCATCACATACCCTATCCCAGTCTCTAAGGTTCAGGTATTTCCCATGGGGTGACTTCATGGGAGCCCTTGGGCAAAAAATATATATATATACAGGGCTCGACAATTCACGTGTCCGATTGCCCAGGACAAGTCAGATTTAATTTATGGGCACGCTAAAATTAATAGGTATTTGCCCAGTTGGGCAACCAACTTTTTTTTCGCTGGGAACTATATTCCTCAAATATTCATGACTCAATTACAGGTTGCGCTTGTTTGCAAGGCTGGCAAGGGGCAGCAGAAAGTGACGATAATCCGTTGTGATAACAGTGCTTGAAGTGTGAGCGCTGCATGCATGCTGGAGAACTATGGGGGTCTAATCACTAAAAAAAAATCCAGAGCTTTCGCAGCACGTGCGTGGGGAGCCGATAGGTGATAATAATTGCTGACTGATAAACACACCAAGTTTAAACAATTACTTGGTCAGCAGTTGTATTCATCAAAACTTTGTTTCTGTCAACACAAGCAGATATTTTCACTTTCGTACATACCATTATGATATCATAGGTACCGGCAGTAATTGGCTTGCTGAGCGGGGTCATACTACTCACCGTCAGTGTGATCTGCTCCAACGATGTCAAAGCAGCGTCAAAAAATAATAAAATTTGCGTGGCGAATTCATCTGCAAATTTACATGAAATGCTATCTATTGGTGGGTTCTACAAGTGTTGGAAAAAATAGGTGCCGTAAGATGACTTCCCCGGCAAAAACAGCACACAATTGCCAGTCACCCGCAAGTGACAGCGTGGAGTGAATCTGCAGTGAACTGACGCAGTCTCAGGGACTGATTTGGGACACATTCGGCAATTCCCGCTCTCCCCTACCTTTGCGTATTTGCCTGTGACTCTAAATAATTGTTGCAATAAACACTGGAACCTTTTTTTTTGCATGCTGCAATATAAACAAAGCTTCCCGTTTGGGTTTTCCCTCCGTAAAATTACTGCATATTCACAGATGTTCACTGGGCAGAAGCCACGATGAAAACACTGTAACACGAGCTGTGATTGGCTCATTTTTGCATGTGACTCAATAGACCAATCAAGTGACGTGTTGTGCGTCAGACCACATGGCTAGAGCAGCTGTTGGTGTACAGTTGCAGGAAAGATGTTGATGGTGTGCACGCTTGATTTCTGATTTGAAATATTGAAATTTTAAAATTAAATTAAAAAATTGCCGAGCCCTGAATATATATATATAAAGTGTGTTTCCCCTAACAGACCAAAATTTTTGGGGGTAGGGTCGGCAAATTATTTTTTCTTTTGTCTGATTTTTTGGGGGGGGTGGGCCAGTACGTTTGCTTTTTTTAAATATTCCACAATTTTGGGTACTTAGATCGTATTTTATTTTTTGATCGGATCACGGTTAACAGGGGGACAGTAGGGGGTTTAGAGATGGGTCAGTCAGGTTAGGGGAAACAAACAATTACTTTTTTGGCCTTATAAGGGCTATCACCATTCCCTTTCCTCCCTGTACTACTCTAATTTACCCTGTTCACGTCAAACTCTATTATTTCATTCAGTGTTCACACCTCTGTGGCTGCCACTGGCTGGTGATAGTTTTTAGTTCAGCAGATGGGGGATAAATACAGCTATATAGATCTGCAAGTAGAAAATTGGCTTATTTTCAAAAGTATCATATTTATTCACTGAAATTCAAAAAGAGTTAGAACTCTAATGAAAAGACTTTTCCACTGGCATTGATACAAGGCACATTGGGAAAAAAAATGAAATTCATTTTTTTCTTCTGGATCTACCTTCACTGTCTGTGATGATAACTGTTGAATGAACAATTAAAAGTTGACCACAAACCATGCACACCCATAAATGTCAATACAAGTCACTCTTTATATGTGATAAAATCATATTTACTCTTGCATCTTTATCCTGACATATTGGCGACAAAAAACGATCCTGCAATTTTTTACGTGTGGCTTACTTTTCCTGTTATCCATCCTTAAAAATGTTTGACGTTTAAATTTCCCCTTTGATTTCCATTTTCTCTATTTAAAAAGAAAGAGAACAAAGCAAAATTTTGAAAATCGCTGAATTGTTTTTGCACTCCATACATTACAGAATTGAAAGCCGTTAACTGGGCTAAATTTCGCCCAGCCGTTTCCTTGGATTATCCATTCGAGCTCTCGTCCTATTATCCTCTCTAAGAAAATAAGCTTCAAAGGCCTTTGATGTTGATCATTTGCCTCTGAAACAATACCATTTGCTCAAGTTGAGCTGACAATTGTACAAAATGGAGAAAACATCTTCCCTTAACATTTGGTGAGGAATGAGCTTTTTGCTCATTTGGCAAGGCAATACTATCTTGTGTGAACCTCACCGCATCTTCGTGTGTTGATTCTTACTTGGGCATGTCGCTTGGGAATTCCTAGATGACGCTGCACTGATTTTGGATTATTCTCAAATGGCGCAGAACATTATTTTCTTTCTTTTTTGTATTTGTCCTTACCCTTGCCCGGCATAGGTTTCCACCCTTCTGGCATGCCTTCCTCAAAATGGTGGAGGCTCTGTCATTATTGATCAAAACCTAATTGTGAGATTATCTACCAATTCTCGGGGGTGGGGGTGGGGCTGTGAGGGAGCTCGCGTAAGAGAGTTACAGGGTAACACTCTACTTGAAGTATCATTGTTTTGAATATTTAGCAAACTTCCAGCATCAACGGCCTTGGTGTGTCATGTATGCACGATTCTTGTTTAAACCTGTCGAACAAATGCGTGAAAATTCAGAAAATAGAGAAGGAATAAGTCAGCGTCAGTGACAGCTTTGTTATTTTACAGGAACTGTCATGATTCTCTTAAGGTTAGGTTTTTGTTAACAAGTGATGCACAGACTAAACAATATGGCGGCGAGCAGCAGACAGGACACAGGTCACTGAATCAAATTGTGTCAACTGATAATAAACGCCGACCAAAAAGTACCTTTGTTTACTTTCTTCTTCTTGGGTATGGTAAACTGTTTTAGGATGTCCAAGTCTACAATTTTTTCATCCTTATCACCACTGTTGTCGTTCTGTTTCTCCCCAACACGCTCATCTTTCAGCGACACCGTCCGTGTTTCCGATTCTTGTTCCACATCTTCTCTCGACTTGTGCAGGGATGATTGCAGTCTCTCTGCAACTCCGGTAAGATCCTTTCTGTGCGATGCACCCACATGGTGCTCTTTCCCGGAACCCTTTGGGGGGTCGTCCTCGATATTTTTTTGTTTAAATTTTAAAATATCAAACAAATTCGCCATTTAAATGATTTTCCTACATCATCTACACTGGTCATTTTGGTTATGCCTGCCGCCATGTGAAGAGATATTCAACCAATGAACTATCGGAACACAACAGCGTTTACTTTGGTGCACAAGAATAATTTTTCTTACAAACGATCTGATTGGCTTAACTGAACTTCCGCAAATTAGACTTCCGGTACGGAAAGTGACCGGGTGGGGGTAGGAAGCGGAAAAAAACAAGATTGCCTGTTTGTAAAGTTACTTTTAAATTGGCGTGCAGAACCATAAAGTATTGCAAGCAGAAAAACAAATTTTGGTTTGTTTATTATTATTTTCATGATAATAATGATGACTGGGGGAGGGGGCTTAAGCTAATGAAAAAAAAAAAGGCGAAAGTAATATTCGAAGCACTGTCTTGTTTCATGTTTGGGTGTGTTTCTTGGAGGTATAATTTAAATACATCACTCATTAGAGCAGTCCCGTGAACAATCTAGCCAAACTTGGTCCAACTTCATGTAACGTTTTAATCAGTCTCCAGAGGGATATAATAAGAGTGCAAATTGTCACATGCGTATACTATAACTCTGAACAATATATTCATACAACGCCGTTATAAAGCATTTGATACAAAATTTGGAGTAAATAAAATTTATGTAAAAGTGGGACAATGCTTGTAGTCATATTGGAAATAAAACACTGGGTTTTTATGTTTCTCTTGCTTTCTTCTTCTTCTTCTTCTTCTTCTTCTTCTTCTTCTTCTTCTTCTTCTTCTTCTTCTTCTTCTTCTTCTTCTTCTTCTTCTTCTTCTTCGGCTTGAGTTTTGTTTTTGTTGGCTATTGTTTGTTCCTTGTTTGTTGTTGTTTTGGAAATATGTTGACTTCAAAGTAAAAATTTTCATAAAATTTTATATCAAGCACTTTGTGAAATATTTCGTGGTTAATGAGGTCCTGTTTCGCACTTGGAGGAATCTGTTAGTGATTCCTCAAAGGTTTCGCACCACTGTTTTGACAGGTTGTTAAAAGAATGATAAGATGAGAAATGTGGTTGTGATGCTTGCGTAACTTTTGTGGGACATAACGAGTGCAGGCATACACTGTTTTAGCAGGATACACATTTTATGTCATGGACAATCGGTGAATATGCTTTCAATGTACCTCCCATTATGTATTGAATTTTTAAAATTCGTATAACAAGTATAATGGAAAATGTCACACTTATCTATACAATATCTATAAGATGTGCATTGGTCGGCTGCGCATAAATAGAAGCTGCAGGGGCATCTGTATTGTATTCTCACACATATTAAGCACATACATTTGAAATTAATATAAATTAAACTATTAAAACTTTTGTATATATCAAGATTTAAAACTGAAGTACCCTTGTTAGGTTCATCCAAGCAGGTATTTTTTTTCAATATTCATACGATGCACAATGGTATATAACGTATGTGTGGAAATTAAGATTGAATCTAAAAGTTATTCAAGATTTTTTTTTTGGGGGGGGGGGCGCCCCTGAAATTTACTGTGATATAAGATACTACGTACAAATTTTGTACAAAATGAATACGATGTACAATACTTCATACCATGTAAATGAAAATTGGAATGATATCTAATCTATATCTATCATGCTTTTGAAGATAAGTTGCTATTGACTTCCTTTGCATTATATTCAACATAATACTAACCTACATCGGGAAGCACAATTTAATCTATGGAGCTACCACCATGCCTAGTTTAGACTATACCATGAATTACCTTTTCCACGGAATACTTCTGACAAATTTTGGCATGAAAGAGAGAAAAAGAAGAAATAAAAAAAATCCCAGGTAAAACAAAATATGTTTTGTCCATGTCTTCCAAAGACTGTTTGCCTTGAAGAGTCCAATTTATCATAGTTTGCTATTCATGGTTTCAGCTGTGAAAATGTGATACACCATGCAAAAAGAAAAATATCAAAGTTATCTCATGAAAACAATTATGTCCAAGTTAAAATGCTTATATTTATCAACATGAAATACAGTAAAAACCTGTCCTTGTGGACACCTCTATAATGCGGACACCTGTATAATGTGGACACAAATGTCCAGGACCGAAAGGTCAATTTTGTTGTTAAAAACACCTGTCTATTGTGGACACCTGCCAACTGTGGACACTTTTTGCCAGTCCCAGAGGTGTCCACAATAGACAGGTTTCACTGTACATAGAAAACTTTGTTGTGATACTTTGGAGGTCCATGGTGTGTTGAAACAAAATAATAGTATTTTCACGCTCTTGTTGCAGTTTCATGAAGATAATTAACTTACACAAAGAAAATGTGCATCTTTTTGTGTCTGTGTGCTTTACCTTCACACCGGCCAGATTCTCTTCAAACTTGGCGGGTACGGTCGGGGGTAAGTGTCTGCTGAATTGTTCAAATGGGTAGGCCTCGGTGATGATGATGATGATGATGATGATGATGATGATGATGATGATGATGATGATGATGATGATGATGATGATGATGATGATGATGATGATGATGATGATGATGATGAGCTTTTTTATCCTAAAAAACTCCGAAACCACTCGACCAATTGCTTCGAAATTGCCCTCATGCCAAGAGACCCCTAGATCTTAAATTGTTCAACAGGTGTAGCACTGCTTTTTTTCGTTTTGCTTGTTCACTTTAAATAAAAATTTTTGTGTTAAATCTGTTTTTCACTTCTTCTAAAAACCGACCCTTAAGTCAAACTGAAATTTGGTCGAAATGTGCCTTGTGGAAGAATCAAACGACATCTTTTTAACTGTAGGCGGTGTTGCTCTGGATTCCTGACTTAAACGGGTTTTTCAATTCGGGCTGTCATCGGTTAATGCATACATATGTAATCTTATTATGTCTGGGTGCCAACCCAGTCATTTTGTTTTTCCAAGAATTCTTTCTTTCTCTCTTCTTTACGACCAGATTTGTCCGGAGTTTTTCTCAGACCCTACTATTCCGAAACCACCAAACTTGCCATGGTGACTGACCTACCAGTGAAATTAGGCACCTGACTTGGAATAGTCACGATGTTTAAAAGTATGCAAATTAGGGGCAGTTCAAATTTTAAAAGCTCCATATCTTCCAAACTATTGGAGATAGACACAAAGTTCTAACGTACACATGTAGGTTTGAAACATCTGTCAATGGACAGTGAACAAAAGTTCTAGAAGTGCAACTAAATGTGGAAAGTTTGATGCTTTTTCGTCATATTAATTTGTCTGAATATATGCTTGTGGAAGGGGGGAAAGGGGCCACATTGTGTTGAATATAAAATGATTTGTTACATTGACACAGAATAATTTACACTATAATCATGAATTATATATGATGTCAAGTCAGATTCACATGTTGAAGTATTTAATGAAACAACCATCACTCAATACTTTTTGTGTAAAAAAGCTCATAATCACCAGGCAAACCCTGTTAAGGGAACCCCATGTTTGGGTCCAGTGTGGCTACAAAACAGTTCTGCTCACTGCTGATTGGCTGAAGGTCAGGTTTTAGAGAGGGTCCACTGAATATGCAAGCCTACCTACAGTGCTCTTAACTGAGCCCCATGGGGTCTGCCTTATCACTGGACATACATATTTGGGCAGCTGTGTGTGTGTAGGAAGATGGGAGACAGGTTGGTCACAACCTTTTCCTGCTTGGATAACTGTCAGACCATTTTTGTATGTGGCTGGTGGCTCAGGGTGCCTGTTCAGTTGTCAAGGACCCTGGGTCTGCTAAAAAGACATCACATTGAACAGGGACCTACATGTGTAAATTATTCTGCAATAAAAATTTGAAAGAGGTGATGACTGAGCTCACTCTCTCTCTCTCTCCCTCTTCCCTATCCCTCCTCCCTCTTTATGTCTGGGAGCCAACCCAGACATACTGTTTTCTTTCTTTCTTTCTTTCTTTCTTTCTTTCTTTCTTTCTTTCTTTCTTTCTTTCTTTCTTTCTTTCTTTCGTTCTTTCTTTCTTTCTTTCTTTCTTTCTTTCTTTCTTTCCTTCCTTCTTTCTTTCTTTCTTTCATTCTTTCTTTCTTTCTTTCTTTCCACAACAAAATTTGTCCGGAGCTTTTCTCAGACACCATGCAAGCTACAATGTTTAAACTTGGCATGGTAACAGAGCTAGTAGGGAAGCTCACTATCCGACTTTAGACACAAAATTTTAATTGGCACATATAGGTTTGTGACATCTGCCAATATAATGGGCAGTAGATGAAAGTTGTAGAATGTCAACTTATGCTAATAACGGGCATTAAAAAAATTTAAATGTTGAATTTCTCCAAAAGTGCTATAGATAGAGATGCCATTCCAACTTCAATTTATGGGTTTGGGGCAAAGCTACATCCAATGAACCATGAACCAAAGGTATAGGATTTTGATTTATGCAAATTAGGTGAATATGCAAAATTTAAATCTTAAACAGCTTCAAAGCCATTATAGAGGTGCTATTTCAACTGCAATATATGGGTTTGTGACATGGCTCCATCGAATGAACCCTGATCCAAAATTGTACAATTTTAATTAATGCAAATAAGATGAATACAAGAAATTTAAATCTTGAATAACTTCAAAACTCTTACACATAGAGGAGCCATTTCAACATCAATTTGTAGGTATGTGACATAGCTGCATCCAATAAGCCATAAACCAAAGTTGTAGGCTTTTGATATATGCAAATTGGACAAATACACAAAATTAAAGTCTTTGAGTCGCTTGTAACTATTACAGATAGTAGTGTCACTCAAACTTCACTTTATAAGTTTGTGACATGGCCACATCCAATGAACCAAGAACCAAAGTTGTAGCGTTCTAATTTATGCAAAATAATCGTAATACACAAAATTTACATTATGTTGAACAATGGCAAAGTGTAGCATTTTAATCTGTTCTCATTTTGAAGGCACCCAGACAGATTGGCTGTGAAGCAAATCTTGTTTTCTAGTTTTAGCTTGTTCTAGCAATATAGTCATTAGTTGCACTGTCCAGAACATAGATATTAAACGACCTGCTTTTGTGGAAGCAGGGTCAAAATTAATTTTAAAAGTCAATTTTCAGATGACACCATTACCATCTGTTTTGTTGCTGATAAAGAATTCGTAAAAGTATTATGGCAAATCTTCAAAAATTAAGATATTATTGAGCAGGCAAAAAGATGAAGACTGAGACCTTGCATTCTTTTGACAGGATTCAAATTTTAACACCTTTTGACGAAACTGAAATTGATGTGTGCAGAATGAATTTCAATTCGAACTCCAGTCTTTCAAAGAAATATGAAAGGTTTGGTCAGATGTGAAATGTTAAATTGGAGAAACATGGTGGTAAAAATTGCAGTTTCTCAACCATTCTACTTCAACCTGCTTTATGGTATTTTTTTTATTTTATGGAAATACCGTTAACTCTGTTCAGCCTGTTCATGTGATTTTGTATGGAATCAGTCCATCCAAAAGTTTAAAATTAAATCACACACTAAAACAGATATATATTGGCGATTAAAATGATTCGCTTTTAAATGTAATTGTTTATCATGTGCTTCGAAATTGAACCATCTGATTAAGGATTTATGTGGTTGCAGTAAAGCGAAACGGAAATTGGTAATTTAGTATATCACGTGAGTTAGGGGAGATGTAGTGGGAGAGGGAGAGGGAGTGGGAAAAGGAGAGGGAGAGGGGAAAGAAGAAGAAGAAGAAGAAGAAGAAGAAGAAGAAGAAGAAGAAGAAGAAGAAGAAGAAGAAGAAGAAGAAGAAGAAGAAGAAGAAGAAGAAGAAGAAGAAGAAGAAGAAAAAGAAGAACAAGAAGAACAACAAGAAGAAGGGCGATTGAGAGAGAGAAAGAGAGAGAGAAGGTAATTTCAATTTTTAATTTTTATTCCGGAAAAACTACCCCTTTGACACGGGGGCACCGTAGACCGGGGTATGTCCACGATGCGTCCATGATAGCATAAAATGATAACTATGTACAAACCAACATACATCTAAGACATCCATGACAAAAAACAATAAGAAATGTATAAAATCTAAAATACATCCAAGATAAATGTTCCAAACAGATACCAGCCTGATGTGTGAGCAGTCCGGAGACGATGTGTGAGACCACACACCGTGTGTTAAAAGTGATGAAAATATTTACATTGTGAGGTACCACCATGTAGAGTGTCCGCCGCTAACCATATTGTCTAGATACTCTTTTCGGCGGGACCACGCATCAAGCAGGAATTTTTTACATACATTGTCAAATTCAGAAATGGCGGTTTCATTTATGTGTGAACTATTGTGTCCCAAAAGCATGCATAGTTTGGTAAATAATGAGCCGTTCATGAATCCTTGCCAAATATATGTATTGCCACTCGTGGTTAGTCTGGACTCCAGTAATTTAAAATACTTAATTCGTAGGTCAGTAAAGTTTTGGCACAGAAAAAGAAAATGTTCCAACTCTTCTGTTCCCGAACCACATAGAGTACAATTATCATGTTCCGTCTATGCAAGCCCGCCTGTAGACCGAGACACTTAGTTCTTGCTTTGAATTTTAACCTGGCGCCATCAAAACCATTGTATTGAAATAGATAATTTTCTCTAGTAGAACGGACTTTAAGATATGTATACAAAGACGGGGTACTTTTTGCTTCAATTTCATCGACAAATTCCTTATTGAATAACTGCATTCTTAATTTATGATACACATCTGGCAAAAATTCATTTTGTCTGTAAACTGCATGGTCTAGACCGACATTGACGAGTGTTTTGTTAATCTCATTAACGTAAGACCAACAGGATGGCGTTTTTTCTTTAAATTTACATAATAATTCAGAGAAAATCTGCTTACAAAGGCGTGTTTTGTCAAGTTGACATTGTAAGCGGTAAAAATATTTAACTCTTCGTCTGTCCAAATACATGCTAATAGGTAGCCAGCCAAAATCGCCGAGTGTAGCTGGGATGGCCGGGGTCGCCTTTATGCGTAGAATTGCCCGAGCAGCAGAGTATTGCATTGATTTTAAAAGGTTCGTGCATTCTTTTGCGTTGTCCAGCCAAACTGCGCACCCATGGGAAAGTGACGGTAGCAGGACGCTTTGCCATAAACTATCAACAAAACTGATTCTATTGATATTCTCGTGTGACACCAATATACTGCACATGTAACCGTTGAGCCTTACGGCCTTTGGTTTTAGTGTGTCTTAATGTGGGCAGAGTCAGTTAAAGACTAGGAGAATAAGATTCCTAGATATTTATAGGTCGCACATTCTTGAATGGGCATGTGACCTAACATCCATGATTTTTGTTTATCCATACGTTTACCGATAACCATGACTTTGGATTTTACGTGGTTAAATTTTATGCCCCATCTTATGGCAAACTGGCTGGCTACAGTTAACATCCTGGATAGTTGTACGTCTGAACTAGCCATTAACACAACATTTTCGGCGTACAGTAAAGCTGGTATGGTCTGCTGATTAAAAATGATTCCTAGTTTTTCTTTTTGTAATGAAATAATTAAATCCATCATGGCTCCAGAAAACAATGTTGGCGACAGAATACATCCTTGTTTTACACCATTAAATGTCTGAAACCAGTCACTTTCAAATTGTCCAAAAATCACTTTGTTTTCAACTTTTTCGTACAGGCTGAGTAAAAGTCTCCATGCTTTCCCTTGAATTCCATTTTCCCATAAATTTACAAATAATTTATTACGATTTATTGTATCAAATGCTTTACTTATGTCCAAAAATGCCAACCATGTTTTCTGTTTATTGTCTTTTCTCAAACTACATAAGGGATGGTTCAACATTATCATCATTTTTGAATTATTACTTAGGGTACTAAATTTCATGACCCCCTCCCTCCCCCCAAATTAGTACTTTAAAAATGATGACTTTCCAAAAAAATCATAGCAATATTGCACAAAACAGGCCAAAAATTGACCATCATTTTCCATTTCTGTGAAAGTGTACAGACCCATTTAACCCCCTCCCCCCTTGCGTACTGTAAGTACTAATTCAAAAATGATGAAAATGTTGAACCATCCCTAAGCATTTTAGTGCAAAATACTGATCTTCAAGTCTACGACCCTTACGGTACGCTCCATTGTATTCCCCAAGAATGCCACTTTCCTGAAAAAAAAAGACATATATTGTGTCTCCAAAACTGACGAGAATACCTTATAAACATTTGATGTGATTGTGATACCACGACAGTTGCTTAAATTTTCAGGCTTACCTTCTTTAAACAAAGGCTTAACAATTCCTCTGTACCAATCATCTGGAAATGTTTCTAGTAGTTTACACGAATTGAAAATTTTTGCAAGCGAGGTGCATAAAACAGGTCCTCCATTCTTCAAAAATTCATTTGGAATAAAGTCTATACCCGAAGATTTCCCATTTTTTAAATTTGTCAATTGACTGCTGCACTTCATTCTCTGATATAATTACATCATAGAGCGTGCCATAGGGATTGAGAGCTGTATTATCGACAACACCATTATCATTGCGTAACTCTTGTATGCGCTTTTCACAACCATCACTGGTGGGTTCACCACCCAAATCACACCAGTATTCGCCTAAAACTTTGTTTATTTCTTTCGGATCTTCAATTATACGACCACCGTTGTTTGGGTCACATATCCGTATAGGGCATGAGTTGTTACCATTTAAGCGCCGCAACATTCGCCAGTAGGCTCGTGTATTCTTAGAACCTTTCTGTGAATTCTGTATTATTATTTTTACCTGTTGCTCCATTCTTTTTGTTCTGATTTTCTCTTGCACTTGTCTTTTAATTCTTATATATTCATCCCATAGATCTTGCATTACCTCGGGGGACGCTATACCGCTGTTAGACCATTGCCTGTATAGCCTATTGGCGAGTTTGCGGTTTCGTATAAGTGACCCTATTTCTTTATCCCAAAATTTACCTCTTTGTTCTCGGGTTACTTTTCTCTCAACAATGCTGTCTGTCACCTCAAATACAATTCGTTTTATTAGAGGTAATTAAAACCATGGTTTTTTAATGCAGAATGGCTGATTGCATATAATGTTCCTGTACAATATATCACGACATGTACGCATTTCTAATTGACATACAATGTCAATTAGCAATTTGTACATGTTCATGATGTTTTGTACAACTTATTTGACTCCCTGATTTCAGAGTATGACGCACCTTCTTTGGAATTTTTGAACATACATATGTTGGAAAAAGTCATGAGACATACAAGTATCCCATAAAGATCTGGTTTGTAACAGTCTACATGGCTGTTACAAAACAGACCCTGGGTTCTTTTTTCTCCCCCCCCCCCCCCAACAGAAGGTTGATGGCTCATTCCTTGAAAATTGCAAAAGCTTATGCAAGAGTGGAAGTAAAGAGGAATTGATTCTCCTACCAACTGTTCAAAAAGTGACCCCTTGGAATAACCTGCCGGAACTATCAGTATCTCCAACTAATACGCTAAGTCTTAGGGTCATGTACCAATTAAACGTTAGCATAGGGCCTGTGCACAATGATCTACTGTGGAGATAATTATATGAGAATCCAGCATTGTATATTTTATTGAGAACCAGAGTGATTTGGCCTTCATATGCACAAAGTTTGTCGACTGGTGCTTGATCAATACATTATATATTCATACGCAATGTATATATGGGTCCCGTTTAGTGATGTCAGTTTACGTTGCTTTTCTGCTATCGGACATAGTTTTGCCGAAAAAAATTTACTGTATTTGAATGAAAAAAAAAGAGATCTTTCAAGCCCACATTTTATAAAACAATTCATGTATTCAATACATGTATGCCAGAAAAATTATAATCACCCCCTGAATGGGGGTAGGTTAACAAATAAATGTACAGGCTTTTTAAATTCTGTAGTGCACCCTTCCGTGGATAAGTTTAAGGAGAGGCTGCATGCCCCACCTACCGGTTCAGGGATTCAACTGTACTTGTGTAGCTTCAACATGTTTTGCAATATTTTGTTTCGTTTTGTTTAAATTAACTTTCAAGCCACACAAATCAGAATAAAATTTCAGTGTGTCAATGAGCTAGTTTTTTAACCGGCCGACGGTGTCGTCATATTCAGCAATATTATCAGCACACATAAGGAGACAAAGATTTGGAAATGTTTTGTCCATGAAAAATGACCTGAAATGTGCTCATGTAAATATATGATGAACAAGAATGGACTCAATATATCATTCCAACAGAACAACCGACAAAATCTGTCAAGCCTTCTGATGTTTGTACACATGAAGATAATTTACTATACATTGACCTTAAGCAGCCCTCCGTGGACACCTTCATTTATAAGTCGGAGCCCCAGTAAAGAATGAGAAAGAATGAGAAATTGAATCAAATGCCTTGAAAAATTCGACAAAAAGGCAGCAGTAGCGTCCTCTAGGTCGTGATAAATACCTCTCAGCAGGAGCACATAATATGAAAATGTGGTCAACAGTACGCTGACCTCTTTGATATCCATCTTCAATTTCAAATATTTTAATCTGTTCTTCTGCTCACCTGGTCAATCTTTTATGAGCGACACCAGCAAAAGCTTTACTTTAAATACATAATAATGATATTCCTCTGTAATTTCATTGGATGTTTGGTGACCCCTTTTTAAATAAAGGAAAAAGAATTGCTCTGTACCATCTCTCTGCATAATTTCCAGTGGACGGTGTCATGGTGAACAGCTTTGTTGCATATAGGCCCGGATATGGACATAAAGATGATTTTGCAAAATTTGAAAACCAGCCGCGTGGAGAAGACTCGTCAGCAGACTGGCCTCGTTCCCGCGGCTGGTTTTACTTTTATCCAGTAATTAAAGCTGTAATTCTATTTTCATCGTTAAATACAAAAAAAAAAAAAAAAAAAAAGACAATTAAAAACAGTTTCAAAATTTATTTCATCAAACAAGACTTTGCGTATGAATAACTGTAACGCAGGATACAGTGATTGGGTCATTTGAAAACTACATGCTTGATGTGCGCCAACTACAAGAATTTAGAAGGAAAGTAGTTCTCAGTGACCTTTGCTCTGTGGTGATATGGATTGACCTTTGCACTGTGGTGATATGGACAGGGTTATCACCCAGTCTGTATATCTTCCACCTTTTCTGGATGATACAAAAGTAAAACCAGCCAAATGGAGGAGACGAGTCAGCAGACTGGCCTCGTTCCCCCGGCGGATCACTCCGAGTGATCTGCCGCGGGAATGAGGCCAGTCTGCTGACGAGTCTCCTCACTGTGGTGATATGGACACGGTTATCACCCAGTCTGTATCTTCCACCTTTTCTGGATGATACAGCTATAATTACTGGATAAAGCTATAATTATTGGATAAATCCCCCTTCTTAAGTTGCAGCAGATCCAGCAGACAGGTGTCACACTGCTGGCCGTGCATACTTAAAAACTCAACTACCTCCTCCTCGTGCTTCTCATTTACCTCATGCTTTTGATTCAACAATGCAGCAAACATTCAAACCCACTCTGTGGAGATATATAACCGACACTTTTGCCTTACCTCTTGATAAGTTTCTGAACCGCTTCCATAGCCCCTTAGTGTCAGATTTCCTTTGCTCAATTTCTAATCTTGACTTTTTCTGTGATCCTATTCCTTTTACTCCTACTTGACAAGTGTGTTTGAAGCAAATCTTCTTTTCTAGTTGTATGTGTACTTGTGATGCATTTACCTCCACTTTTTTTGTAAGCTATTGTAAAATAATTACAAGAATAAACCGAATTTTTGAACAAAATCATGTGATTCATTTTTCCTTTTTTTTCTCTTTTCTTTTTCTATTGTTTTTTTTTCTTTTTTTTCCTTTTGGAAAGTCGTCGATTCTGTTGACCTGAGAAGCCTGGGCAGGAAATCGAATGATGTTGCATGCTATTGCGCTGGGTGGCGCCACGTGGTAAGAAAATTCTCCTTGGAAAGAAGGCAGAAAAATACTGTGCAAAGAGCCAAACATGGCAGGGGGAAGCGTGTGGCGCGTGTCATGCCAGCAGACTTTAAAAGTTGTGGTGTTAGTTCTTATCTGCGCCGTGATAACTTATCAAGATGAAGGTACATGTGAAAAGGGCGTAGATGGCAGTTGCAAAGAAGAAAACGCGTCCGTGGATGAAAAAAACAAATACCAGAAACCCGGTAAGGGCGGTAAGAGCCAAACTTCATTCATAAAAGTTCAATCATGGCTCTCTAGCGTGTCGTGCCAGTTCCATGGTACAATGTAAAATAATGTGATGCGTATTGCTCCGGTTTTTGTGCTGTTTGTTTTCATTTGTGATACTTTGCATGTGAGTATCTTTTATGCCTATATTTATTATGGATCATAGTTCATTTATTTGTGATATAGAGCCGTGACGTGCCCAAGGCTCGGAAAGACCAGGGAGCTGCCGTCGATGGCAGCTCCCAAGAAAGACGGAAATCGGCGAAAATTTTCCAGATGTATAAAAAAGATAAATTGAATGAGCACAGAGAGACAGATGTGGGATCGAAGACAAGTTGACCATTTTTGAAATTTGGATATTTTAGACACAATGTCAGCTTTTAGATAGAAACTATCCATTATAGTCGGCAAGTGTTATGTAAACACCCATGCAACACAGTTAGTAAAGTTGTAAATCTAATAGGCCTATGTGGAAGGGCGGTAAGGGGGGGGGGGAGGGTCAGTACGTTGGTACAGGTAATTATTTTTCTAGAGTACGCAGTACGGAAAATAAAAATCTTTCAAAATTTTGGATAGTACGACGTACGTAAAATAAGAGGGCTTCCAGTACGGCAGTACGGTAAATAAAAAGCCCCAGTACGCCAGTACGGGAAACCCCTTTCCCACCCTCTATGTGTATTGAAATACAGAGTTTCTCACCACAAGGGTGGAGTATAATTTCCAGCTAGAAGGTAAACAAAAATAACGTGGAGCCAAATACCTTCCCATGTCCGACATTTGGGCACACCTAACTTTCTGCTCATAGCAGGGTTTTCTCGATCATCTCTTGCATAATGTGTGCGTCTACGCAATCCAAAGAGTGTGATTTGACAAGAAATATATGACATCAATGAATCCACAGTGTTTGGTCTTTTCAGCAGCACTGCCAAACAAAATCAGTAAATGTAATTTTTTTTCTGTTTGACAATGAACAAAACTTAGTGCTTAGCTCTCCGACAATTGGGCAACCCAGTATATTGTATGTTTTTATATAAAAGCACACCTCAAATGTGACAAATAGACTAAATAACTCAGTGTTCATAACTGACAATAGATACATATAAATTATCCAGCTGTTCACATACCAAAGTAATAATTGCCATACAGGTTTTTGAAGGAGTTTACATTTGAGGCTAATATGATATGGCTAGGCCTAGGTAAGGTATTCCATAAAAACATATTATCCTGTTGCTAAAGAAGTACTTCCTGACAAAACTCGACTTTAATACATGTACTTGTTTAACACAAACTCAACTTTAATACTTTTTTCTCACAAGCTTGGCAACATTGGGTCTCTGCTCCAAAGCCTGGGATAGTCACTGAAGAAAGGGAAAAGAGTGGCTCTGGATGAGAGGGAAATGTCCATTTCAAGAATGTCACTGACAGAGCATTGTCCCTGCGGGTGGTGGGTAACCTGAGTGGCCTGATGCCAGAAAGTGTGCTTGTTGCACAACGCCCTTTGGATCAAAGTTGTCTTAAGTTGTTTTGCTCAGCTTCACACGCAACATGTCACTTGATGTGTCAGCAGCCATGTTTGTCTTTAAAGGTCCTCTTGATTGAATGTGTACCACAAATAAGAAAGTTGATGTTTGGGGTGATTAGAAAATATATCGGAAAACCAAAATAAATCTCATTCTGGAATAGTGTGTTTTTAGGTCCAAAAGTGCGCCACATTTTGACAGGAAAGTGCGCATATTTTCTTCGATCATGGTCCAATGTGAGAAAGTGTTAGTGATGTCACAAACGCAACCCACTGGCCATGGTGTATGTGTTCTAAGCCAGAGTGCCTTCAGTTTACCAAGAGTTATGGCAGATATAACCGAGCATAGTGATTCCAGAGAGTATGAATTGAGTTTTTGATGTACATGGTCTAATGACGATGAAGAAGAATTAGTAAGGAAAGCTGAAGCAGCAGAGGAAAATTTCATTCAGCCTTACATATGAGGGGACGCCCAGAACCCTACCATCACCAGTAGTGCAGGGACTGCTGCTGTGGTACAGCCAGACGATCCCAACTTGCCATCTGGGCAATGATAATTTGTTACAAAAGAGATATTTCCTATCAAAAATTACCAGATTTCATTTACAATAGCAAGCATGAATGCAATAATCTATTGGAATTTGGGTCAGAATGGGCCAAGTCTTTTAGTGTTTCAAATTCTAGCATTCACGGACACAGCTAGGGCCTATGCCTATGGTATATACAAGTGTCAACAAACAGTTAATTTTCCCTTCCCATATGTGTGGTCTATGGATGATTAAAATAATATAAGTTTGCTATACATTAATGAATAGCTTTCAATATCAGAACTCCTACCCTACGGTAACCTCGTGACCCTTTGAGGGAAGTAAAATTTATGTTTCCGTATACATTGTCATCAGTACACGTGTTTATGATATATCTCTTATTTCAGATCATATCCACTATGTAACAATGGTAAATATTTTCCTGTCACTGGCTTATTTTCTGGTTCCATATTAACAATAAAGGTACAATGAGATGGAATTTTGTACACCCGATTATTGGGAGCTGGCTGTAGACTGTCACAAACAGTGGCACATGACTGAAAAAGATGAAAGGCCAGCTGCCCACTGGTCTTGGCAGCTGTGTCGATGAGGCGTGAATGTGGTAGCTATCCAAACAAGTGTTATCTGGTTATGGGATTAAACACCTTGCAATATACAGTAGTAATTGGATATACAATGTACACATTACAGTGGTCAGCTAACTCAACCTGTAACACTGTTCAACCCTAGACCTGGGTATAGAACAAGATCCGTCCTTGTTTGTCCATGTTTTCCACCCAGTTTTTCCATCAATTGAATCAAAATGGTTAAACACACTGAAGTTTTGTTACAATGTTACTTTGTAAAATCATCCCAGACTGGCGTTGTCACTGTGACATTTGATTGATAATTATATGATAGGTTGTACCAGTCTTAGACTAACTGGACCTAATTTGGCTGTTATGCAAGTTTTGAAATCAGAGTCATACTGAAGAGTAATTTGTAAATACTGTGAAAAAAATATGAATCACTCTTCCTGGCTTTATATGATGAGTAATGCCTAATTTGACCAGTTCCATGAATCCTTCCGTTGTCTAGCGATGGGACCGCATTTGGCAACAGCACTTAGCTTTTTCTTGCCATACCTATCCTAAACATCGTCATATTTGACAAATCAAAGTAACTTTCCAAAAAGTGTTTGCTTCATATGTTCAATTCTTGGATTTGTTATTCACCATAACTGAGAAGTGGCAGCTTGTCTGTTAGCCACAGTGCTTGGTCAGATGCCTCGAAACTGCTGAGCAGAGGCTCCTGCATTGCACTGAACCTGTCATTCACGTACTAAACAGCCTGGTCAATGGCTCTTTCAAATTTACTGCTCAGTGAAGATCTCACTTTGTTTGACTGCATGAACAGATGAGTCTCCATATTGAAGCGTGAACTCGTCTGGATCAAAGTTGTCCTGGAATTTCTCATGTAATTCATGCCTGGAGCTGTCTTGAGATTCACAACTTGCAAGATTGACTTCTATAGTTTCCTCACCACCTCAGTTATAAGCAAATTGTCACTCGGGAAGTCAACACTGACTGATGACAGTATGTATATAATGTCTGAGAGTAAGTGAAGTCCCTGGGCACATCGCTTTGTTTGTTTGACAATGCATGGTTAGTCAAAGTGTCCTTTCAGTACACATTAGTTCCTGTGACAGTCGCTGATGTCTTGTCTGAAACATTAGGATATGCCAAGCATACCTTACAGAACATACTGTTAGCAATAGCATTGTTATTTAACCAGTCAAATTCTTTCTTCCACGATGACACAAATCCGCTTACCCTCTGTGTTTGATCCTACAGTTACTTTGCTGTGGAGGGGGTTTGCTGGTTGTCGCAGTCTTTGGTGCTTTGCTTTGCATGCAGCTTTCATCATCTGGTTTCCTTTTCTGTCCTCGTTGGTGATTGGTTTTCCTTGTCAGGGTGCTTCTGTCTCAGCTTGAAGAACGCTGTGATGCTGGGGCTGGGCATGCCAGCACCAATGTCATCGTCTGCATACTGAAATTCGATCTTCGGTGACCTGCACAATATGGCAGAGAAATAGCCTCTGATACTCTAAAAGCAAAATATGCCCTTTTTATTGACTGAGCACAGATAATCCCTGCAACTTTCTCCATACCCATATAGTTAAAACAGGGCAAGGGTATGGTCTTGAGGGACTAGTGCGACCAGTTTCGTTCCTTGTGGAACTCTTCAGGCACGATATCAGTTAAACTATTAATAATCGCAGAATTTTTGTATGTCTGTTTGCTGACAAGACAGTTACTTTCAGCAACTATGTGTCCATGAAAAGACTGGTGGATGCCCAGTCACTGCTGCCTATCTGGACATAGCAGCTGCCCAGGTGGGATGGTTTGTGAGAATACCGATCAATATTGATCGGGGCTCTCCCAGTCCTCCTGCCTAGGTCGTGGCCCTGCCGGCACGGGATGCGGGGGTTGGACAGGTTCTGGTCTTGTCGTTTTTATCTACTTGCATTCATTTTATATCTTAATGTATTGATCTATATGTATTTTTTCCTCATGCGTAGGGGTTTTAATAAATAATAATAATAGTTCTTGTCTCCTAGGTGCAGGAGATATTCTCAATATGGTCATTAAGGGTTATAATGATCCATATTTTTTACCCATACAGTGAGTAAAACAGAGTGTAATTAATTAGGATTTGATACCTCTGTACGCTGTTGAGATACCAAATACCACTTTTTAATTTGTCTCTAAAATTTTTTAATTTTCTTAATGGATTTTATCACACATTGGACACACGGGTGGGTCTCTTGTCCATGTATGCATTATATTTTATTTGAATTTTAAAGGGGGGGGGGGGTCTTTGTGCATCCTCTAACTGCGCATGGGGAAATAGGCAAAGAACTGTCCATTTTTTTTTTCATACCCAGTTTACTAATTTAATTCCCTCTCTAATTTACTCATCCAATTAGGAGCACTTTTTTTCTTTCAAGACTCCAATCAAACAATTTTGGTAGAGATTAGGGGACAATGGCAACCCTCTGGTGATGTGACACCTTGCGTGTCACCAGTGGCAAAAAATCTTAACTACTCATTGTAAATCTATAATGTCCATGCAAGCTGACATATTTTTTTTTATTTAAAAAGGTCCAGCATTTACTAAGATATCTCTACAAAAAAGTGATTTTGAGTCAAAAAGCCCTGAACTGCAGATGACACCTTTATTGAGGAAAATAAGAGTATATTGTCATACAAAATTGGCACTTATATTCTGCCTCGTCCAGACCAGGCAAGGAAATTCTCCCACGAGTGGACCACTCAGGCCAGGGCGAGGTGGGACTTTCTGCTATGACAAAAGACATGATACAGGTTGCTCTATTTATATGTTACAGTAGTGTTAGTGATTGTTTTCAGTTGTGTTCTTTCTGTTATGGGCTACAAGGTTGCAATGAAACCTGCTGAATTAAAATTAATAGATTCTTGCAACTCTGCACCAAGAGGATTGTAGCAGCTCTATGCATGATAACCTGGCCACTCTGTACTTCCCAGACAGTAGGTCAGCATTAAGCACTGACTGACTGTTGTGAACAAATTGAAACAGATGTGTCCCCCGTTCATGGCAGTATGCCTTGTTATTTGATTAAACTTGGAGAAACAGACATTTTAGAGCAGTACCATATTTTCTTAATATCTTCAGATTATACTGGGACAAGAACTACTAAATTTGGACATATAAAAGACAGCATGATATGTACATATGTTGTATGTCTACCAAAATGTCCCCAGATCACAAAATGAATAAAATTGTCCAGACTCGGTTGGACATTGCCTTAATTAAACCCCGTAAAGCTATATTTTTCCAGAAATAACATCATAAACCTAGTTTTTACAGATGAAAGGTAATTGAAAATATAGTTCTCAGGCCCATATTGGTGTGATGGGTCAGCAGGGCACAACTCATGTCCTAACATGGGTAAAATGGAAAAGCACCCTGGACAACCATATTCTTCAACATATGTAGAGAAAAGTACTCACAGGCTTCTATGAATATATAGTTTTATCATATCAAAATGTCATATCTGATGCAAAAAATGCCACCGAATGCACTATTACAGGTCTTGCATTCACAAGCAAGTGCCTAGATATATATACCAGTGTGTATTTGTTATCAGATGTTGCAGTGCCAATTGACATCATTATATTATTTGATTTTTCATGTGGGTTGTCTTCAGCTGACAAAAGGAGCCTGTATCATTGGATCAGAAATACAAGTCCAGTTGTTCCTGGCTTGGAACATGTTGCTGAAGACATAGCTGTTCATATTTTTTTCAGCCTGATATAGCATTGATGGCTCAGTTGACTTGTCAGTCAGCTGATTTTATACGATGGTCAGTCATCTGTCATATGTCTGTGTGTCCATCCACAAATCACAGTTTTGACTTTTTCGCCAAAACCATCGACCACTTGAAACTTGGTGGGGATATACCTTGGGTCTGTCTCTACCAAGTTTGTTCAAATGGTCCAGTGATATTTTGATTTTTTTTTTTGATGAATTTTTGTTAATTTTTCGGCAAAATGAAAAAAAAATCTTCTCCAAAACAACCTAGCCAGAATTGCTTTGAAATTGCATTGCTGTAGCCCTTAAATTTCTTCGACAGATAGTGCCAGTGTTTTTCTCACATTATAAGCTCAAAGGTGGCCCACCTTTCATCTTTTCTTCACCACCTTTTACCTTTTACTACCGTTCTGCTTTTTCATTAAAAAGTAAGTTATTTTGGTAATATTTATGCAACATTTGGTCAATATCTGTTCCAGAACAAGAAATTCTAGGTTGCCATCATGTTCACCATCTTTCTGGTTTCCAGAACTAGGGAAAACCCTGTAGTGCAGCAATTATTTTTTACTTCTCAAAGAATTTTTACTGGTATGTGTTTTCACTTTTCTTCACTTTTTCTCCCAAATCATATTTTGGATCTCTTCAGACTTATTGGAAATATAAGTAGATTTTATCCCCACAAAATTTTGGTCTTGCTGTCATTTACTGATTTTTAACAATTTGTCAGCATCTTGAAAAATAAGTAATGGGATATGTTCATCTTAGCAGCAGTAATGATGGTCTTCAATGAAGGTGACCTTGATATTATTCTTAAGTTCACAGGACCACTTCAGTCTGTGCATGGGAGGTCAGCTGAGCACAGGACTATCACAGGCCTATTGTTTAAATATCTGTTGGAAATGTGTTGGTGAAAGTTTGTAAAGAAAAAAAAGGCCCCAAAACTTCAAAGTTTCTGTGTAAAATTATATTTTGTAAATAGTTAATGACAGGAATGGACATGGAGAGTGTAGAACGTGGCTAATTCTATCTCTGGTATTGATGGAAGTGTTGTAGGATGTTGGACTTTTGAAGATGAATGTTAACTCTTTCATTGCCAATCACCACTTAAGTCCATCTACTAAAGGCAGACTAGTCTCAATTATCATTAGGATCCCAGATTCCTATTTCTTGTAAAAAGACCTTTCATTCAAGTGCCAGCATACCTACAGTTCCAGAAAAAATATTCCAGGTTAGTTTTTCTCGGCCCGCATTTGGCGCAATGTGCATTGAGAAAACCTGTTGATTCAGTCCAAAATTTGGCACTGAAAGAGTTTATTGACAGACATTTTAGTCTTTAAAACAAACTCTAAAACACCAGTTTTTTTTCAAGCTGCGCTTTTATACAAGTTGTGCTTTTCAGATATGTTTGACATACATATTA
The DNA here is from genome assembly GCA_964020975.1 of Hermodice carunculata. Lineage (NCBI taxonomy): Eukaryota > Metazoa > Annelida > Polychaeta > Eunicida > Amphinomidae > Hermodice > Hermodice carunculata. The sequence continues at coordinate 90,404,679 of OZ026622.1, forward strand.
TGGTAAATCGGGCCAATACTTTAACCTTTAGTTTTTGGTAATGTAGTTAAGGCCTGCGGAGCCAAACAATGTGGTGAAATGGTGCCACATTGATAATGTTGGTCACTTTACATTGGCACCAGGCTCAGTTTGTCAAACAGGCACAGCATTTTTACACTTCAACTCTTTCTGGGGCAAAAACAACGAGACTCTATCAACTAAAGTAAGACTAGTCTGAATTATCATTAGGATCCCAGATTCGTATTCCTCATAAAACGACCTTTCATTCAAGTACCAGCATGCCTATAGTTCTACAGAGAATATCCCAGGTCAACAGCTTTGCGCAATGCACCCAATGTGCGCAGAGAAAAGCCATTGTGCACAGAGAAAAGCTATTGACGCAATCCAAAATTTGGCACTGGAAGAGTTAAGGGTGTGGTACACTTGTACACCACTTGACACAAAAATACAACTCTGCTCCAAACATTTCCTAATATATGCCCCAGACATCGTATTTGAGATCATAGAAACCATATATATTTTCTAAAAATACACGTGGATTAAGCTATTAAAAATAATGAAATATTTGTAAGTGTTAAGATATTGAGTTTTAATCGTTTACTTAAAGAACTTTAATTGTACATGTTTTTGCACCCCCCCCCCAAAAAAAGTGCAAACACCAAGAACGGGAAAGATTATTTTCTTATTGGAAAAGAAATGGTATACTTCTAGCAGCAAAAACATATTTAAAATTTGGATAAGGGTTTTAGTTCAAAATTTACAGTATGTTTAAATAAACTTTGAAATTTTTAACTTTTGAAAAGATTTAAACTGCACTGAAATGAGAACTAAGCCGTTTTTCAAAAAATTAAAATGCAGTTTTGGAGAGTGGTATGTGTTCTTTCATTTGACACTATAAGCTAAAGCAAATTTTTATTTTTGAAAATGCTATTTTAAATTGTATGCAAAATCTTAGAATTTTAATTAAAATTTAATAACACCAGTCACAATACATTGTACATTCAGTACCAAAATCAAACTTGATGTTATATTTCCTTTCAGAAAATATATATGTTTTAGGGTATTTGATGTTAACCATAGAAAGAAATTGGACTTTCGTACATGAGAGTCCTATAGTATACTACATCCTTAACACAAGTAAGAAATAATGGGTCACATAAAGCCCAAAACAGATAGCCCTATTTTACCTGTGTTCTCAAAATTTATGTTCTTATTTTATTCTTGGTACCTGTATCCAGTTTCCAAATGGCAGAAGTACATAGACCAGATAGATGAGGCTGTGAAAAACTACAAAGAGTGTACAGCAGATGACTGCTCCTGCTACTTTGAGTGAGTAGTTCATTGTCTCGTCATGTTAATACGTTCCTGGTCAGAGAATGAGTTAATAGCTTTCCTTGGCACAGGTTGGGCCCATTGAAAGCTATTGAACTAGGGCATGACATCATGAATGACTTTACATAAAAACCTTGGCAAAAGAAATGAGAAATTTAAGTAAAATGTTCAGGCAGATGATAATTCACATCCAGATGCTTTTGGGCAATTAAGAATCATTTTAGTGGAAAAGGGTAAAAAAAAAGGCATTTATTATTAATGCTTTCATTGATAATTTTGACAAAGGTTGGTGTGCGCTGACTTGATATAATGGTAATTGAATCATATTCTTTGTAAATTGACCTTTCATTCAAGTACCAACATGCCCAGAGTTACCGTGAGAAAGCAGAGACTGACAGAATGGTCCAGGTCAACAGGCTGACTCAGCATATCATGGGCAAAGTGCAGTGAGAAAACCTGTTGGCTCTGTCAAAACTTTACACTGAAAGAGTGAAATTAAATCCCAATATTCTGGAGATAACTTGATCTCACTGCTTCCTTCAACTTTGCCAGCACAAAAGTACATGCATACATGTAATACTGAACTTAAAATTGTGACAACTGAAGTCTTGTCAGGTCTGTGGCCATGGGTTCAGTAAGACCTGGGTAAATATATGTAAGGTCAGTAAGTAATTCAAATGCAATTTGAGGCAATTATGGATTTTTGTCATGTAGTCAGGGCCATTGTCAGTGCAATATGACTTGGTTACACTTTTTGCACTATTCAGAGGAGTCATTAAAATGTTGCGGTTGGCTTGTTTGCTTGTATCATGGCACTATCAGCTATTCTGGCATCAGTTCATGCAAAAGGCCAACCACAGATATAACAGTCAGGCACCAGCCCACAATGTTGGTAATCTTACTTTCATGTATTTGTGGTAATTCTATGTTGATTTCATTATTTGAAATTACGTTTTTTTTATGGTAATCTCTTACAATTCATCAGTCTTTTGCCACTAGATGGCAGGATAATCGTGCTTTTTCTTTTATCAATAAACCCTAATAAAAAGCACCATTTGTCATCAAAAGAGATAAAGTCTTGCATTTGTGCTACCCTGTTCATGTAGGATTTCCATCAGGCATCCAACCCAAAATATATTATGTAGCAGTGAAACTGACCCAGTGACACTACATGAAGTTCCAGGGCTGGTTGAGTAGGTGCTACTGAGACTTTAATTAGCAGCCCTGGCAGAAAGTTTGGGCTTGTTCCCTGAAAAGGCCACCACCAGTCTATTGTGAAGGTGCCACATCTGGCAATAATTTACAGGCACCAAAATTTGTTTTGTGTTTGATACTTTCCTGAAATTGATCAAAACATGCAGTCTCTTCCACTGATTATGGAACACAATTGGAGCCTTAAAATGCTTTTTAGCTCCATTGACCAAAGGTCGCAGATCTTATGTGACCGCTCATGTCTGTCTGTTCGTCCATAAACTTTTGCGCATTGGCGCAGTACCGTCCACAATTTTCAAGTTAGCCTAATATAACTTTGAGGACTTACAGGGTGTATGAAAATCTAGGCCCTTTCAATAATGGTGGCGCCTTCTACATTATTATGTAATATAGGGAACAAAATGTGAAAATCTTGTGAACACTGTAGCACCTTTTATTTTTGGTGGATCCTCACCAAATGTGGTGGGATTGTGGGGGAGGTCAAAGCCTTAAGTTGCTAATGATATTAATATGAGCCAAAATGTGTTTTGAAAATGTAAAATTCCATATTTGGAAAATTTTATAGGATATATATATAGACCATGGCCAAAGGTAGAATTTGTAATAATATTGGTGACCTTGACCTATTTTTGTGAGGTCACCATGCCTTTAAAGTTGAAAGAGGTGATTTTGCAATGGCAGGGTGTAGTTTGAACATCAATGGCAATGTCAGCACAGCACCAGGCATATGGGCCTCAAAATTGTATGACATAATGTGGGTGACCTTGATCTTCTGTCCGAAGGTCACTGAAGATATTAAGTTAAGGATGCACCGATTGTTGTGTTAGCACATGCAACAATATCCATCACAGGAATTGCACAAATAAGCTATGATTACATGTGGAGCAAAGTGCCATCTGGTGGACATTTCATACACTAAATTGACATAAGCTTTATATGTTCAGAAGCCACTGTCTGTCCACAATTCACATTTTCAACTTCTCCAGAAGTGGCAGCCAGATTCACTTCAAACATGGCGGCAGTGTACCTTGGGTGGGCCTCAATCAAATTGTTCAATTGGTTATCCTCCAGTGATTTTTGGAATTTTTTTATGATTTTTAGCTCAGCTGACTTGTCAGTCAGGTGAGCTTATAGAATGGTCCTTCGTCTGTCGTCTGTCCGTCCCTCCACAATTCACATTTTTTACTTCTACTCCAAAACCGTCCGCCAGATTTACTTCAAACTCAGTAGGAATGTGCCTTCGGTGGGTCTCTAAAAAGTTTGTTCAAATGGTCAATCTCTATTGATTTTTGGGTGTTTTGTGATTTGTTATGGTTCTTTTTTGGGCAAATCTTAAAAAATCTTCTTCTCTGAAACTGTTCACCATATTGCTTTGATATGACACAGGGACACTCCTAGGGACTCTTAGTTCTGAATTTTTTTTCACCAGATTTTTTTTTCTATAATTGTTTTTTACTCTTTCATGGCACTCTTAAAAAATCTTCTTCTCTGAAACCGCTCACCGGATTGCTGATATCACACAGGAACACTCCTAGGGACTCCTTGTTCTGAATTTGTACACCAGGTAGTGCTGCGATTTTTTTTGGTATTTTTTAATGATTTTTTGTGTGGTATTTCTGTTTTGGACTTTTTCTCCAGAACCGTCCCTCAGATTAAGGTGGGAGATCTGAAGTCAGCACCTTTGGATAACCTCTAATTGCTTTTTCATATTTTTGGATAGTTTGATACTTATACTATATGCTCCCAAAAACTTTGATGTGTGAACATAAAATTTATATTAGAAAACTGATCTCAGAACTTTTCTTTACACTGAGAAGTTAAAGCAGTGCCAAGCACGTGGGGTTTGTTTGCATGGGCATGATAATGAAGCATGTAATTGTTTGCACAGTCATTAGTCCATGACCCCTGGAAACCAATTGACAAGGGTCACTCATAGGGAGCAGGAAACCATTAACAGTGGAGAGAAGAATGGGCCAAGTCAGACTTATCACTACCATTGTTCTGATTACTTTGAAATTCTCTATTGATGTAAAAACAAATTAGTACAATCCACTTACTGGGTCCCAAATATGGAAAGCCGCATGTGAACCCACACCCAAACAAGCCAAGTATGATGTTCCCAAGTCAAAAAAAGTGTAATATATTTAAGCCACAAAATATCCTTTTTTTATGACAACATCACAGAGGTAAAGCTACAAGTTTATTTCACACAATAATTAAAACACGGGACAGAAGAAATGAGTATGTGTGATATTACAGCCATAAATGTGTAACAATTGACAACTTTTTCTTTCAATGCGATTTTCATGGAACTGTTTTTTGCTCAACCTCTGCAATCTGTATCTCGCCTCACAAATGTACAAACTGCCCTGTCACATTAAAATTAATGGACATCAAAAGAAAAATATCATATCCAGGAGTAGTTCCCAGGAATTTTTTTTTTCTGACAACCTTTTCCATGACTTTTGGAGCCATTTATAGAAAGAAAATGAGCAACCTGTCAGGACTAGATAAAAATTTTTATAACTTTTGATTTATGCTATTTCAGGGCTCATCATTGAATTCGATCCTGGACATGGATTTATATTTTAAAATTCTTTTCATTTCAACTTGAAAAAAAAAAACCTTTGTATGTGACTTCTGTTTGAAAAATGGGAAAATCCTACCAAGTCAGAAAGAATGCTATAAAATCTCCCAAAATTTCCAATCCTGCAAAAAAACCCCTATGGATGCAAACCTATGGATATGTAGTAATCAGAAAATGTACAGGTTTAATGTACTTGTGAAAAAAATTAAATGGATAATATCGATCCAAAGTTGCCAGTCTCACTGTGCACTAGCTTCACAGCTTCCACCTCATGCTGAAACTTGGTGGATATGTTCTGTGTGGAAGGGTCAAACAAAAATGGTTTACTAGGGGGCAATGCTGTGGATTTTTTATTTTTCACCATTTTTTCAATGCGGGTACTTGTCGGTAAATGCATCTTTCCTATTGAATACTATGTAAGTCAATTGGCACTTAAATGTTAATTCGCAGTTTTGACTTCTTCCCTGAAACAATCAGTCAGATTGACTGTAAACTTGGTGGCAATGTACCTTGGGTGAGACTAGCAGTTTTGTTCAAATGGACACACTCCATTGAGTTTTGGATTTTTTATGAATTTTTTTGTTCATTTTTAGGGCAAATTTTAAAAAATTGTAAGGGTGTATGTACACGTCAGCTGAGCACAGGACTGTCACAGTCCTCTTGTTTTACACATGGCTATCCCCTTCCCCCCACACCCTCACACACACAAGTGTCTCACTCGATCAGGACTTTTTCTGGGCTTGTGCTGCAATTTTCTTTTGTCAGCCAACTTGCCTAAAATGACTGAAATCTTTTACGCAAAATTTAATTCCATTTGCCAAAGTCAGCTCGTATCTTCAAACATTTTACATTTGAGAGGCATCTGATCGATGATAAGACAGTGAAAACTGATTATGAAGCTACTGAATGACAAAAATGTCTTGTGCCGATTTGACCAAAAGTTTGTAAACTCTTTTAGCCAAATTCCACAATCATTAAGCTGCAGCTAATTTATTAATGGCTAGTGTTAGCTTAGTTTTTCTCTATGGTTCCGTCCAAGAGGACAAATATTTTAATTTATTCTCAGAGAGCTGTTGTATTTGTAAGTAAAATTTTGCTCCAAATCCCTTCTAGTTTGGTCTGACATATAACCAGTATCTGTGTAAACTTACCAATATATCAGACTTAATTTAGCTACAAAATCGATGTGGTATGTCACCAGTGAATATTGTGTGCAAGTAATAATTGTGGGAACACCTGGCCAGAATTCAAACAGATTTTACTGAAATGCAGAAGCATGCACTTGAATTAGGATCAACTTGTCATCTGTGACACGTGTTCATTTGTTTGTGTGTATAATAATAACATGACCATAAGTCCAGTTGGAACTTGGTGGAATTTGGGCCAGGCACTTGCATGGGCAAGCATTATCACCAACATACAATCTGTGGCAAACAGGTCATAAACTGTTCTCTCATTGGCTACAAAATGTTGAGACAATCCATTTATTGGTTCTTGTTAGCATTCAAAATTGAGTTGATTCTGCTCATAGGGCCAATGATTTTCCGTTTATTCCGAAACCGAAGCGGAATTGTGCATTTTTTTTATCCTTGAAAAAGAATTTGATATTTTTTCTTATATGAATTAAATAAAATATATAGCAGCCAGTGAAATGGAATTTGAAAAATATTTGATGATGAAACGGAATTCCTCTTTTTCTGAAACGGAAAATCATTGGCCCTATGCTCATTTGGGGTGGTGTGGTGCACGTCATGTGGCCCAATGCCCGTCATTGCTGTGTGCAGACGACGCAGGATTCATTTATCTATTTTTTTTTGCTCATACATCACATAAAAAACTCAAACATCGATGAAAGTAAATAAGATACATTCACAAGCAATTTTATGTAAATATTTTGGACGCTTTCAATAGAATTAAAAAACAAAAACAGAAACATGCACACAGTTTATTGTGCAATGTATATAGCTGTATGTTATACATTACTGTGGAAAATTGAGGAAAGAAAAAAGGAGCTGAGCAGCAAGCTGAACATGGCTGCCTCGGGCTACATGTTCAGACTGCACTCAACCTTAACCCTGTCCCCCTTGAATTAAGACGAGTCAACGGGTTTCCTTGGCATGGGTTGGGCACTAGGTGCCCAACCCTAGCAGAGGTAAGCTGTTGACGTGGGTCATGTTGTCTTGACAGGTCTCAGCTTCAATTCTCAGTCAAATTGTTTTTCATTGCTGTTGAAATCAGTTGAAAACGCTGAAGCAGACGACATTTGACCACCAGCCAGTTTTGGCCGGTTTAAGGGGGAAAGGGTTAAACTAAGAGAGACATTATAGTTTTTGCCAATTTTCTCCTCTGGTGTAGTGTGATGGATCGGGACTTTGCTCCCTGGAAGGATGGAATCACGGAAGACTTGTTTAAAAAGGCAAAGGACAAAGGGACCCACTACCAAATTATTAATCACAAACTATACAGGGAACACGAATGTATGTTCATGTTCAGGTAAGGCTTGGTGTTTACTATATATATATTATACTGCTATCTTTTCTTATAAGAGTACATGGCTCTGGTTTCACGTAAATTTAGAAATTCCGCGTGTAAGATACAGTGGTATTCTATACTGTGACGTGTAAGATACAGGAATATTTCTATACTGTGACATCACAGGATAGATTTCATTCAGCAAAAAAACCCACAAGTCTTGGTATGAGTAGGAGTTGTCATCAGTTTGGAATAAGTATTCCTTATATTTGCAAGTCTTAGTACTCTTGGCTCTCCACCAGTATGTCTGTGTGTAGGGCCAGAATTTCGCAAAATTTTTGTGAGAATCTATTTGGATTTTTGTCAATTAGATTTCTTTTTAAAAAAAGACAAGTTTAGGAGAATCTTTACAAAATGGATTCTAGGATTCTCAAAATTCTGGCCCTGTGTGTGATTGTCACTCTTCATGCCCCAGATTACTTTATGGGTCCACTGGAAGAAGGTCTGTAGAGAGACCATGATGACAGTTTACAAAAAAGTACATATTACATGTGAAGTACAGTGAAACCTCATTATAATGACACTCAGATACCCGACATATTCAATATAATGACACAAATTTTCATGGGAAAAAGTTTATTTTCTTTGTTATTTGATTCATTTATCTGACATATTCAGTTATCTGACACATTTCATAGGGAACAGATGGTGTCATTATAACGAGTTTTCACGGCATTTTTGGCAAGTTAATTGGATATATCACATCACTTCAAGTGAAAAAGTCCCAGTACATGTATCAGTTTAGTAGGACTTAAATTTTTCAAATGTGTTTGAATGTTTCTTTAACAGCAGACAGGTGAATGAAATTTGAGACAGTTTAAGCTGAAAATAATACCATTTATGTCATCAAAGAACATAAACAAATAAGAAGGTCTGCTGGAAAAGTTCCAAGGCTTACAAGTTCCGTGACATGCAGATTTTTACACTGTATACAGTGGCGTCCATAAATTGTATCTTTCCATGAGTCATATCAGATGTTAAAAACCACTGTTATATACATATGACACCTGTAGCTATCTTGATCCAGAACCATTTAGGGAAATAATTTTTTGGAAAAGTAATGCATGAAAATAAAATCAGCAGGTTTGAAAAAATGGGTGTGAATACAGATGTGCATGTAGGCAACAGCAGGTGAAGCAGTGACCATGTTTATAAACTGTCATGAACATAAACAAAAACTAGCATCAACCGCAAAATGCATGAAAAGGATGATGATGTGATTTGTGTTGACTTGTGTTAGTGAGGGAAAGTTACTGATATATCTGGCTTACAAGTTACAGGTGCAAAGGGGTGGAGCACTTTATACTAAACATCATCCAGAAACTTCCTGATATGGAGTTGGTGATCAATGTGCGGGACTGGCCACAGAGTGTTACCTGGGGGCCAGCCTTCCCGGTCTTCTCCTTCAGCAAGACCGTGAGTGATGACTTTGGTGGTGAATGACAGCATGAGTGACATGTAACTAATGGAAGGATGCATCCTCATTGTATTTGTCCATGGCTATCTGCTATATCTGTATAACATTGATGCATTGTTGAAAGCAGAGAAAACTTAATTTGGTATGACCTTCAATAGTCACACACAAGAGCCATGGTAGTTTCATCTTTGGGTTTTTTTGCTCAGTGGACTTGTCAGTCAGCTGCACTTATCTTATGATCTGTCCACTATTGTTTGTCTCAACAATAGGCCAAATTGCTATCCCAATACAGCTGTTCACGGGCAGGTTTAGGTCAGAGGTCTTTAAATGCAGGAAGTGACCTTCACCGTACAACTTGTTAAGTTACCCTGGTAACTGAATCAAGCCTCTCTTTTTGGAATCGGCACTAGCTGATTGGCCATATGATGATCTTAGATTATGTAGGACTTCCGTTGTTGCAAAGGGAGGACAGTCACAGAGCATGGTATCATTTTTCTGTATGATAAGTGCAAAAAGCAGACAGTAATATTCCATAGGGGTAATGACATGCAACCTTGTACACAATGATTTGAGTGAAGAAAGATGCAGAGGTTTTGTCATTTTCCACCTAGAAGAATAAGGACACTGCTACATGCCATTATACACAACCGTGGTTTGTGTGTATCTTGAGGTTGTAGAAAAGAGTTCTATTTTCTGATGGTTAATATCTTCAGATTTTGCAAAATATGGAAAAATAGTCACCTGATATATGTTTTTGTGTGATGCATGAACAAATTGTGCAAGTGAAAGTGCAGTATACACTGAATTATTTGAGCTGTTGAACTGTTCATTGTGGCCATATATGTGTTTCATATTTCAAATTATTTCAGTAATGACAGTAAAGCAGAGAATGATTTACCAGTACAGTTGGGGACTTTTGGGTGATTTGAGTGGGAAAGGGTTAATTTAAAAAAAAGAAATTATATTTGTTATCCATGTACATTAAGTGTTTACAAAATAGAGTAACACCTAATTATAAACATCATTTCAACTTAACAAAAACGAAGATATTGGACCCCACCTTATGCGTTTAGTAAGGTAAAAAGTTGTTAAACTGTGTACATGTATTCATTTTCTGGCAGGCTTTAAGATGAATGTAATATTTCTCTTGTAAAATATAATTGTTTAAAGCATAAATGCTCTTTGATTTATGTAAACCAAAAATAATATTAGTTCAGGATAGCAGAGTAGCTTCTCCAGTGTAAACATTATTCCACCTATCTTGGAAACTGGTCCAAAATATTTGAATCTGGTCACAATCTAAAAATATGTGAATATGGTAAAATCCACTGATGGTCAATGAGAAAATAGTTTAGACTCTGTTAGCACCATTTTTTTCAGCCTGGAATTATGGACAACAAAATGATGGCATAAAGAATATTAAAATGCTTGTAACCTTGTTTCTATGGTGCGGAAATAAGGAAGCTTAAAAATGTTCATCCAATCAGGAATGGAAGTTTCAAAGGTTTCAGACCACCTAATTTTACCAGCTGCTACATCTTTATCTAAATTTAGAATCAATAAGGTACAAATATATTTGTTCACAGGAGAGATGTAGTATACAGTGAGACATTTCATTAATATACACTACTAGAAACTGCTCAGGAATTTTGATAGTATCGGTACTAATTTTTTGTTTCCAGTGTCTTCGTATTGCAGACCATGAATAGTAATATTCTAAAAAGTGTGTGTTGATAACATTTTATTTCTCAAGTCTTCAAGTAGTAAGAAAATGCCATTATTATCAACAATGTCCCTTATAAATCAGGCCTTCAAGTTTGAGGAGTGTGATTTTTCACTCACCTTAAAAGCTTGCTTAAGGTGGCACAAACAAAGCTAGGCACTTAGAGGAGTGCTGTCTTCAACCCGCTCTCCTGTTTTGGTTTTTATTTTTAGACCCATAAAACTATACAAATTCTTGTTGCTTGGGATCTTAACATTATATATCCACCAAGAAAAAAAATGTAAAATCCCTTTTTTGGGCGAAAAATGGACATTTTACAAAAGGGTTCCATTTGGAGATTTTTCTCGGGATTCTCGAAAAATATAGTACTTAAAAACTCAAAAATTTGCAAAATGAAACTTCATAATCATGTCCAGGTTCGGTTCCTTCACTTTTTCCATAAATGCAATAGATAAATTGTAATCGATTATTAATTATGATGCTGGTGAAAATGAACACTTCTTCATGTTTAGGAGGTATGAAACTGCCTAAAAAAAAACATATTCCAAAAAACCAGTCCTGGGCATGTCTATGAAGTTTCATTTTGCAAATTTTTGAGGTTTTAAGTACAATATTTTTTCGAGAATCCCGAGAAAAATCTTCAAATCAGACCATTTCATAAAATGTCCATTTTTTGCCCAAAAATGATTTTAAAATTTTTTCTTGGTGTATATATAATCTAGAGATTCTAAGCAACAAGAATATATATAGTTTTATGGGTCTAAAAATAAAAACCAAAACAGGAGAGCCGGTTGAAGACAGCACTCCTGTAAGTGTCTAGCTTTGTTTGTGTCACCTTAAAATAATTGAGGTGAGCTCCTAAAAGCGCACCTCAATCTTGCATCTAAGTACTCTGACTATAGCAATAGCCCGTCTACAGCTCACCTACAATGATTTCAGGTGAGCTTTTTCCAGCTCACCATCAATTTGTAGATGTGAAGGCCTGATAAATTTGGCTCCTCTCCCATACCAGTGTTTGATAAAAATACAGGTTTTGCCCCTGTTCATCTTGCAATAGTCTTTGTTCCTCTTTAAACCAGAGTTAATTTCAAAGTTTTGAAGAACATTGAGCAACTACTTTGCCAATTCTGTGTCTGAAAGTAAACATGCAGTGTCATCCGCCAGCTGAGAGATTTTTATTTCTTCTCCGAGAGTGATCCCTTTAATATTGGTATTGCTTCTAATGGAGATGGCTAGGAGCTCGACAGCTACAATGTGCAAAAAGGGGGAAACAGGACACCCTGCCTTACTCCTGGGTAAAGTGAAAAATTCATAGGCAAACCCATTGTTAATAACACAACAAGATGGATCGTTAAACAAGACTGTGACAAAGATCCACCTTCGAAAACTTTCTCTAAAGTTAAAGGCATCTAGTACTTTATTGATATAAGGCCATTCTATGGTTTCAAATGCCTTTTCAAAGTCAACTAATAAAATCAATCCAGGAATGTTCTGTATTCCTGCTAATCTTAATGCATCACCAATCACTCTTATAATTTTACAGATAATTTTTTTTTAATGTAAACCATGTGGTCACTGTGTACTAACTTAGAAGGAAACTCTGCATTCTTCTTTAGTTGATATTTAAGAGCGAGGTAGGCAGCCAGTTTTTCAGTGAAGTGGGTTGTCAGCTCAGGTGACTTGTCAGTCTCCTGAGCTTTTAGGATCATCTGTTGTCAGTCGTCTGTAATCCGTCCACAATTCACATTATCAACTTCTTCAAAATGCAGCCAGCTTCAGTTCAAACTTGGTGGGGATGTACCTTAGATGGGTTTCTAACAAGTTTGTTCAAATAGTCATGTTTGAGTGATTTTTGAATTTTTTATAATTTTTTTTGTTCATTTTTGGGGCAAATCTTAAAAAATCTTCTCTGAAACGGCTCACCCAATCACTTCGAAATGATACAGGGATATTCCTAGGGGTACCTAGTTTGGAATTTATTCACCAGGTGGCACTGTGATTTTTTCTATTTTTGTTTTTATGATTTTTGGTGTGGTTTTGCTATTTTTGACATCTTCTCCAGAACCGTCACTCAGATTAAGCTGAAACTTGGTGCATATGATCCTAGTGGAAGGGTCAAACAAAGTTGTTCAGTAGGTCACACTGCTGTGTATTCCTGATTTTTAACGATTTTTTTTTCATTCGTGTACTTATCGATCATTGCACCTTTTTATTGATTATTAAGTAAGTCAGTGGGCAATCTAACACTGAGTAATTTTTGACTTCTGGGAAGAAACTGTCATTCATATTGGCTTCAAACTTAGTGGCAATGGAGCTTGGGTGGGTTTCTACCAAGTTTGTTTAAATGGTCATGCTAGTCAAGTCATTTTTGGATTTTTTATGATTTTTTTTGGGGGGGGGGAATCTTTAAAAACTTTTAATAGGAAAGTTTAACATGGTCATTTCTTGTAATGGTATAACTTAAAGTAATTTGGCCAGATTTGTGTCCAACTTGGTAGGGATGTACCTTTGATAGGTGTCTACATATTGATCGTGAGTGGTCATGCCCCAGTGATTTTTCAACCTTGACCTCATTCCCAAGGTCACAGGACAAATGACATGAAATTTACTGTTCAAGTCATAAGTTGAGATCTGTTTTGAGTTAATAGGACCTTGATGTTGTTAGTGGTCATTCTGATGCTCAATGTCATGTACTTCTCCACCAAGTAGCAATGTTCTTTTCAAAATTCTCTTTAAATACTTTTTGATTTCTCATGCGCCATTAAAATTTAAATTTTGCATGAATATATCTTGAGGTAAATTTTGGAAATACTTCTTATTGCTGTATGCACTAAGCTAAAGCTCAACACAGGTTTATTCAGTTGCAACTTTTATTTCGGGGACAAGCTTAGGTCAGCTGAGCACAGGCTGTTCACACAGCCCTCTAGTTCCTTTTAAGTTTAGAATATGTAACAGAAAAGAAAGCCCCAGATTGTACCCCTTATTGTGTGCCAGATTGTACCCTTATTGTGTGCCAGAGTAATCCTTCTGCTTCACTTTGTTTATTGTTGCACAATTGAATTAACTCTTTTTGCTTAGCTGTTTATCACTCATCTTGTAAGAGGCTGGAATTAAATTTCCAGAATCCTGGACCAAGCCCCTCATAAAAGTGGCCTTGTAGATGAAGTGAAATCAAGCTGTAGTCAGTCTTGATTGTGGGCTTTGTTTTGTCATCTATCACCCACTGAGATCAAAATGAAGAAATGGTCCAGCAGTGGAGACAACACTGGATAGGTTTGGGGTCGCATAGACGCCAAATATCAACTGGGTCAAGCTCATCCAGCTTGGCAAAGGGTTAATGTTAATGTTAATCTGTGTGTGTATACAGCAGGGGGTCACAGTTGTCTGCGTGGTATGCTGGTGTTGGTTTAGTGGGTTTTGTCAGTGTTGCTTCTTTTATCATCAGCAGTGGCATGTCTGTGACGAGTTTGTGTCAATGTTTGGCATAGGAGTAGTGTATTTCAGCTGTAAGCCTTGTGAATGTTTTTAGGGGGGTGGGCAGGGGGTAGTTGTGTTCGCAGTCTTTCGAAGTGACAGTAAATGGACAGTGGTTGCCGCTTTTGTAAGGCCATCCCAAGCGTGCCTGATATGTGGCCTTATAATATGTGGGGTGGCCTCAGTTTGAGGGGAAATAAAATGAGAGTACCATACTTGTTGCATGTGGAAGTGGCCTCTCTCAAGCATTGTAAAGGGGTGGTCTTTCACCAGGGGGACCACTATTTATGTGTGTGTCAATAATTCAAACGTATGTGTGATGTGTGCAACTATTTACATGTAAATAGTAAGTACTCTGGTATCTGTATGCGGCACATGCACGCCAATAACTTGTGTAACTAATGTATGTGTATAACATACATGAACATGTCGATAACACATGTATCATATGTCAATGATAATATTCAAGTATCAGATACATGTATATGACAGACATGTAACACTCATGTCTCTGACACATGAATGTGGCCTACAGTATAGTGGTACAATCTTAACTTCAAAATATTCTCAAATCTTTTATGAGCAGTGAATATACATTGTACATGTATTTGCAATTTTATGACAAGTTTACCCAGCACTACATTTTCAGGTACTCCTGTCTCCCTAAAACTTTTCCCCAGCACTCCATTTGTACTCTTTTATCCCTGAGGCCTTTCCCCAACACTCCATCTATACTCCTTCCTCCTATAGGCCTTTCACCCGGCACTGCATCCTCTTTTAGGCCTTTTCCCTAGCACTCCATCTGCACTCCTTTTCCACTGAGGCCTTTCCCCTAGCATTCTATCTGTACTCCTTCCTCTCTTTAGGCCTTTCTACTAGCACTCCATCTGTATTCCTTCCTTTTTACCCATTGGCCTTATGAGGCCGACGGGTATTGTCGTACCCTGCGCCATATGTCCCAAAGAACTAATATTAAATCTGGAAAATGAAAGTGATACAAAAGCTACTTTCCTTGATCTGGATATAGAAATAAAGAACAACCAGTATGTAACAAAAATATTTGACAAGAGAGACCAGTTCAAATTTGATATTATCTCCTACCCTGACCTGACAGGAAACATTCCAGAGAAACAAGCATATGGAGTTTGTATCGGACAAGTCATACTTATTGCTAGAAACACCCCACCTTTTAGCGATTTTGTCAATAGGGTTAGAACTTTGTTGCATAAATTACAACACAAAGGGTATAAAAAACAACAACTACACAAAACTCTGTTGAAATGTTTCCAGAGATATGACCAAACACCTAATAAATACAACACTAACTCAAGAACATTCGTCAAATTGTGTCAAGAGGGAGTTTGAAATGACAAAGTATAGTCCTCAAAGTGTTTAGAGTGGTAAGGGGGAAAGTACCCAGGGTAAAGTATACTTAACCCACCTAGAGAATTTTCTCTAGTCCGTCTTAAGTCGGAAAACCATGATCATACTCACTTTTTGCAGGATTTCTTTCTTTTCAATCTTCATCCAGTACAGTGGAAGAAGTGGCTTTCAGCTAATACCTTAGTACACTTTACCTCATAACACGTCTAGTCAACTTTATGTTGTTTATACCAGTGTCGGTATGGTGGAATAGTGTTTGAAGCTTTTAAGTTTCAAAGGAGACGTCCATCTCTCTGTCTGTCCCATAGTTTTACCACCATAACTTCTGAAGTTTTTGAGACAGGACTTTCAAATTGCACATGATTGTACTCTCTTATATGGCCTACTTTGTGTGCAAGCATAGGTGACCTTGACCTAATTCTCAAGGTCACAAAATGGTCACTTGTGCGACGTTACCACTCTAACTATTGAAAGCCTGCATCTAGCAATCTAAAGCTTACACACAAGAAGCTTCATAGAGTGATCTAGAAGCCTATTGAAAATCAAGGTCATAGCTCTATATTTGACGTACTTTTTGAAATCAAAGGTCAAGTGCACAATGGTGGCATTGGTATAAGTAAGGATGTATTTAAGTCAGTTACATGAAATTTTATACACACATGTATCATAACCAAAAAATGTGTCATGAATCAAAAGTAGGTCACTAGGTCAAGTATCTAGGCCACAGTGACCTATTCATTGAAATTTTGTTTACCACTGTAACTTCTGAAGCTTTTGAGACAGGACTTTCAAATTGCATATGATAGTACACCACTATAAGGCTTGCTTTGTGTGCAAGCATAATTGACCTTGACCTAATTTTCAAGGTCACACACGGGTCACAAGTTTGCTGAGTGACATTGTGCATCTAGAAATCTAAATCTTGAAACAAAAGAAGCAATGTAGAGTGAGCTAGAAGGGTATTGAAATCTAAATCTTAAAACAAAAGTAGCAACATAGGGTGATCTAGAAGGCTATTGAAAGTCAAGGTTATACCTCTTTATTTGACCTAATGTTTTGGAGGTCAAAGGTCAAGTGTACAATAGTAGTATTTGTTTAGGTAATATTCCTATTCATTTACAGCAAGAGATTGAAGGGGGCCGAAGGGTACTGGGTTCTTTGAACGGTATTTTTTAGCCTTTTTCCTTGCACTCCATCTGTACCCCTTTCTCCCTGAGGCTTTTCCCCTAGGACTCCATCTGTACACCAGAAGGAACAAGACTTGGTGGTACAAGAAAAAAAAAAAAAGACATGAACTAGTGGATACTTTGAGCAGCATTCCTAACATTGTAAAAGATAAAGTACACACTCATAGTAAATCTGGTTTTTCTTTTTATGCGAAAGTGCACTATGTTAATAAATACTCTGATGTTTGCTGTAAGCCAAAATGCTATGTCTGCAGTACACTTGCATAACATTAATTAATTCACATTTAATGTGCAACATGAAATTTTAGGATCCATTCCATATATATAAAGTTCACTGAAAGTTATCGGGAACATATTGTTAAAGTAAATGCACCTGTGTTAATTTAATTTTCAAGAAATTTTGTCAATTCTTAACTATTAGCAAGGTTGCTCCCATGATAGCGGCGTTCCTCGCCTTAATGGGAGACTCCTCACCTACTACATACATGTATTGAATCTCATATTATATGCTTATGTATATGTGTGTATTACGGTGAAATAAAAGAAGTCTGAGTCTGAGTCTGTACTCCTTCCTCCTTTAGGCTTATCCTCTGGCACTCCATCTGCACTACTTCCTCTAAGATCTTTCCGCTGGCAGTCCATTGGTACTCCTTGCTCCTTTAGGCCTTTCCCTTCACCCTTCATCTGTAATATTTTCTCCCTAATGTCTTCCTAGCATTCCATCTGTACTCCTTTATCTCTAATGTCCTTCCCTGAGCCGTCCATTTGTACTCTTTTGGCCCGAAGGCCTGTCACTGATCACTCCATCTCTACACCCTTCCCCCTGGCAGTCTTTTTTACCCCTTTTCACTTTGGCTTTTCTCCAACAAACTATGCTAATTCCAGACTTGACCACAAGTTGACTCTTAACTGCCACTGTTACTGAAATCTGTTACTGAAGTCAAAATACTTTTTGGTGCAAAAATATGGCAAAGTATATACGCTACATATGTTCAGTGTTTAAGTACTTAAAATTCAGTAGCTAAAAAGTTTAATTTACTGACGCAGTTGAATTGAAAACTTGACACCACAGATTCTAAATAGGCTGTCAGATGTAGAATTCTTAATTCACATCAAAGACCTCCATGTCATTTAATGATGTTGAGTTTGCTAGTCCTCAGTATGATGATCTTGTGACCGCTCTAGCATCCTTAATGTGGGATAGATCTTCATGAAATTTAGTGGGATTGTAGAAGATATCAAAATCTCAGTTGTATATAAACTGGTGTAACACTACCTTTACTTTGATGGAAATTAATAATTTATGAGCTCAAATGTCATGAAAGATACAAAATTGCACATCTCAAAAAATAATTGAATTAGACATGCCAAATGTATAGAATATATAGATAATGTCCAATGCTAATACAGTGCCCCCCCCCCCCCCCTTATAAGGCCCTTCTGTAGAGAGGCCACCATCTCTTTAAAGGCCATTTCCCCATGCAGCAAGTATGGCATCTTTATTGTATTTTACCCCTCAAGAGAGGTCACCCCTCTTATACGGCCACTTTTCTATTGCATTTGGGGGGCCTGATAAGAGGGGGACCACTGTATGTTAGATAAGATCAGTGACCTTGACTATTTTTGTTAGGTTACCAGATCTGTAAAGTTGGAAGGTGTTATTTTGTTATTGCAGAGTGTAGCTTGGACATCAATGGCAGAGAATTGAGCCTCCAGATCAAAATTGTACTTGAAACCATTGTATATAAAACTCTACGTAGTGACTTACTTTTTGGGTCACTTTGGCTCAATGGGTGTGTGACTTTTTTTTCAAGATCGTTAAGCACTTAAAAAAAGGACATTTAGTTCAATATCTTTATAAAGAATGATGCCAAATGTACCACACATGTGTATCATGGAAGATTTCATAATATGCATGACCTTGATTAGTTTTTCAAGTTCCTCGGGGGGAATACATTTCAGGAAATTATTATTTTGGTAGTGGCGGTCAGCAGAACATTAGATCCATGGGCCTCTTGTTTAGCTCTGCTGACCACAGGTTGTAGAGCTTTTGTGATCATGCATTTCTGTCCCTGCGTCACTGCATCCTTCCATCCATCCATCCATTTGTGAACTTTTGCTTGTGAACGTTATACAGTTAACCAACAGTTTTTATGTAAGCATCATACAACTTTCAAGTGCATGAAAATCTAGGTCAAATTCGATATTGGTGGTGCCACCTAAAGTATTATCTAATATTTTAGGCCAAAATAGGAAAATTTTGAGGATGCTGTATTTGAAAAGTTTTCCATTATTTGTCTTGAAACTTGGTGAGAATGTTGATCTGGCAAAAAGATGAAAACGTACTGAAATTTGGTGGTGCCACCTACAGCACTCTGGAAGATATTGGCCAAAAAGATGTAAAAAACACATGAAGTTCATTATATTGAAAAAGAACTAAGCTAATGATACCAAATGCACCACAAGTGTATATCACATGTAGAATTTTTATGTTGCATAATATGGATGACCTTGACGTACTTTCTGAAGGTCAGGGAGGGAACACATTTCAGGTAATGATAATTTTGTTGTGGTCACTGCACCGAAACTTGTGCACATTGGTCAATATTTACATTCAATCTAACTTTTAACATTGCAAGTATAGGAGAGAGCCTGGTGTGTTATGAGACCATAACACAGTAGCCATGTGTGTTATGGGACCATAACACAAGTGTCCCGCCCACATTCCTATAAGCCATGCCCACTTGGGTTTCCGGAACTCTGCACTTGAATATGTTGGGTAAATCAGTTTCTGGACGTTTCTCTTAATTTTATGTATTACATTTCGAAATTTCGTGTAATTGAGCAGAAAAATTAAGAGGGAAATGTAAATATAAGTAGTGAGGGCGCTTTTGTGTGTGTTATGGCATAATGATGCGGGTGATTGAAGCTGGCATCGGGCGAGGCGCACTGGCATGCGCCACGCCCAAGATTTCAGCTTCAATCACGCGCGTCATTATGCCATAACACACACAAAATCGACCCTCATTTCTTAAGTATACCAGTACACAAACATATAGACAAACGTCTATGACATGACGAGTCATGGTGGTGCCACTGGTGGTGCCACTGGTGGTATGAACTAGAACCATTTTTACAAGTGTAAAAAGTACATTAAATTCATTGTGTGATTATATAAATTCAGATTCAGTTGCTGAATTCACATCAAATATGCAGTAGGTCAGTGAACCAATTGTTTCAAATTTTGGGTGACCATGACATAATTTTCAAGGTCATTAAGGCTGTGGTGAAGGGCACTGTATTCTACATTTTGAGAAATAAGAAGGCTATCAACACCAAGCATACCACAGATGTCTGTCATCTACATGTATAGGTGACCTTGACCTACTTTTTCAAGGTCACAGAGGGAATACAGTTCAGGAAACTATTTTATTGTGATGACCTGGACATAATAAATTGCTATGGAACTGCAAAACTTGCACCAAATATGCATTAATTAGGCCAATGGTCAAATTTTGTATTATGTTATGTGACCTTCACCTATTTTTCAATGTCATTGAGCACTTAAGAAAAGGACTGTAAATTCAATGTGTTGACAAAAAATAAGGGGAAGGATACCAAATGTACCACAAATGTGTAATCATATGGAAGTTTGATGTTGCATCATGGATAGCCTTGACTTATTCATCAGGGTCATGGAAGGAATGCATGTCAGGAAAATGAATTTTTGGTGATGGTTGTCAGATTATATGTCAGCAGAGCATTAGGCCCATGCATCTCTTGTTTCATACTCCAAAGTAAATAAACACATTTAATAAAAGTTGATATATACCAAGACATCAATTTGAGAATGGAATACTGAATGTAGTTGTGTGTATATGTGAGGATATTTTGTTCAGTTTTTCCCATTCCAAAGTAAATACCACATCTAATTAAAATTGATGCATACCAAGAAATCAATGGGAGAACCAATACCTGAATGTACATGTGTCTGTATATATCAGGATATTTTATCCGATATGGCAATGAAAGCATGCACATGTACATGACACATACACCAAGGTACATCAATGATGATGCTACTTGCAGGAAACAGCACATTTTTAGCTCATGCAGTCCTCTTGTTGTTGGCTGCTGGCCAGACTAAGCACTTAATTTCCACCCATCTGTGAACTAAAACTTTAGGAGTGGCATTGTTTCATTAACTATGCTAGGTAGGGATTTCATACTTGGGTGGGTAATTTATAGTGATCATATACATATTTTTTTTGATATTGATATGTATGTGTGGTTTTTCCAGTTTCACGGGTTGGCCTGTACATGCACAAGTTTTTTGGAAGTGGATGATGGTGCGATAAATTTTCTGTTTTTAGCTCTGCTGACCGTAGGTCACAGAGCTTATGCAATCACTTCATTTGGGTGAATAGGTATAGATCAGCTGAGCACATGACTGAATGTTTATACAGACGTCTTGTGGTAACTGCATTTTGTTAGATATCTGTCTCTGCATACCTGTTAACTGATCTGCCAAAAATTAGTGGATGTGGCTTTGTGTTGAAGAAGTAAATGTCAGGAATATTTTAAAGATGAATCCTCTATAATGTCTGCATGTAGACTTAGGATGGCATTGTTACACTTAACTGTGAAAGGGTTCAGTTAGTTTTTACCTGTCATGTGTGATTTGAAAAATGTTCCTACTTTTCCTTCCTTCCTTCCTTCCTTCCTTCCTTCCTTCCTTCCTTCCTTCCTTCCTTCCTTCCTTCCTTCCTTCCTTCCTTCCTTCCTTCCTTCCTTCCTTCCTTCCTTCCTTCCTTCCTTCCTTCCTTCCTTCCTTCCTTCCTTCCTTCCTTCCTTCCTTCCTTCCCTGATGTCCCTCCCTATTAATAATACAAAGTATTAGTCCAGTTGTTGTGTCAGTTTGAAAACACATTTTAAATGACCTAGAATTATTTAAGTCAGGCACTCTATATTAATCGTTAATAATTATTATTATATATTTAAAAAAAACCTCTATACTAATCCCTATGCTGTAAGCAGATTTGTTGCCATGGTGATGTCCTATACTTATTTTCCTTTGCAGTATGCTGAGAATTATGACATAATGTATCCTGCCTGGACATTTTGGGAAGGTGGTCCTGCTGTCTGGCCTATTTACCCCACAGGGCTGGGGCGCTGGGATGAACAGCGAGATATCATACCAAGGTGAGATTTTGCACATTATGCCCAAAATATTAGCTTCCCACCTTGACCTAACTTTGCAACAAAAGCACAAGATAACCATCAAAAGAAGGCAACAACAACAAAACAGATACTGTATGTGAGTCTGGTTTGTACATGTTAAAACATCACTATCAGGTATCATTGTGGCTGATGTGCTAACAAACTTGGAAAATAAAAAGTCTTGCTTTTCCAGGCTGAGCAAGTCTCTTCAAAACAGTATTCTCCCTCTTTCTTGTAAGGTCCCTGTGAAGAGAGCCCCCTGCTCCCCAGTGCCCACTTGTCTGTGGAGCAGAGATGATATTTTCATTGTATTTTCCTGCTCAAAAGAGGCCACTCCCCATACTGGGCTACAATTCTGGTGCAGTTGGGATGACCTTGTAGGTGGGGGATCAATGTATCCTTCATAAACATTTGAATTATTATAATTATGCATATCTTTGTATACGTGTGTGAATGGTAATTGTTGTTTGATCCTGGGAGCATCTGTCACTTTTTTAGCTTCATGGATTGGCAGATATACAAGTAGTTCTTTCTTTCTTTCTTTCTTTCTTTCTTTCTTTCTTTCTTTCTTTCTTTCTTTCTTTCTTTCTTTCTTTCTTTCTTTCTTTCTTTCTTTCTTTCTTTCTTTCTTTCTTTCTTTCTTTCTTTCTTTCTTTCTTTCTTTCTTTCTTTCTTTCTTTCTTTCTTTTTTTCTTTCTTTCTTTCCTTCCTTCCTTCCTTCCTTCCTTCCTTCTTTCTTTCTTTCTTTCTTTCTTTCTTTCTCTCTTTCTCTCTCTCTCTCCCTCCCTCCCTCCCTCCCTCCCTCCCTCTCTCTCTCTCTCTCTCTCTCTCTCTCTCTCTCTCTCTCTCTCTCTCTCTCTCTCTCTCTTTCTTTGTTTCTTTCTTTCTTTAAGAGCACTTTTTTTTCATGCCAAAAGCCTGATTTTGCAAGAGCTTTTTTCACCCCTGAAATTACATGTTTTCCGTCATGTAGCTGTTCAAATTTCAGTTTGAATGTACAAGGCAACAATTTTCCTTTGTAGGCATACACAGATTTGCTTTGAAGGAAATCTTCTTTTCTAGTTACAGAGTTTTAATGGTGGAAAAATAACACTTTTGCACTGAAACTGAGTCCAAACTGATTAAAGATGACAGATGTAAGTTAATAAGCCTTCAATTTTGAACCCTACTTTGGACCATGTCAGTCAAATACTGTAGACGTTGAATTTTGTGGTCTGATTTTTGATCATTCAGATTCCAAGGAACCAAGAGGGCCCTTATTGGAGCAAGAGCCTTTAGTTGGAGGAATACAGTACATGTAGATTAGTGCCTTTCTTACATGTATAAGGCCACTCAAACACCTCAAAAGTGTTATATATTTTTTTTATCAAGATGGCACACCAAAAAGGGAAAGATTAGTGAAATATTGTACTTCCTCTGTGAAGTGGTCTTTGTAGAAGGGATGGTCTTTCACGAGGAGGGGAGAGGGCTTCAAAAGGGACATCCCAAGTTCACTTAGTGGTGTGTTTACAGGAAGGCAGCAGAGTGGCCATGGCACAAAAAGCTGAATAAAGCTTTCTTTAGAGGATCGCGAACCAGCGCAGAGCGAGACCCTCTGGTGTTGCTGTCACGCAAGGAGCCAGACCTTGTGGATGCATCTTATACAAAAAACCAGGCATGGAAATCTGACAAGGTGAAGTAGAACTAAACTCAAAATGAACTCATCAGCTGTAGGGTGGGGTTAACAGTCATTGTGTGTTTAATCAAGATATGGCAAATGAGGACATCAGACACTTGTGTCTGTAGCAATTGAAAGAATGTGAGCACAAAGGTCCATGACACTAGATTTTGAGTTTCATCTCAAAAATGGCCTGCCAGATTCTCTTTAGACTTGGTGGGATTGAAAATTGGGTGGGTTAAAAATGGTAATGCTTGATTGACTTTTGGAGTTGTTGAGTTTTTTTTACAAATTTTTATCATGTTTAACCTTAAAAACTTTTCTTAAACTGTTTGGCCAACTGCTTAGAAATTCCATTGCAGTACTTCTGAGTATCTCTCATCTTTAATTTGTTCAAAACACACATGTGGCACTGTTATTTTAGCTCACCAATGTGAAAGTAATAATGCAGCGTGCAGAGAAGGGGCAGTGCCAGGGTAATGTTAATACATGTATGTGTAAACAGGGTGCAATGTGAGGGTGTTCAAGGTACACATAGAAAAGGAACAATGTAAGGGTAATAGTGGTATGGGTACAGAGGAGGCAATGTACAGGTAATGATGGTAAAGGTAGGGAGAAGGCAATGTATGGGCAATATTGATATGGGTAGAGAGGAGGTTGTTAAGAGTATTAACAGTATGAGTAGAGAGGAGGCTATGTTAGGGTAACGACATGTTTGTAAAACAAAGATGCCCCCCAACCATCAGTATGTTTGCCCTCATTACCCTGTTGGAAATGGGGTCAAGGTCAGCCCTCTTTGGAATTGATCTTGCCCATATAGAAGACTATAAACATGTGCAGTATGAAAGCTCTAGCTCAAAAACTTATGCAGCTATTTAGCTGAAACCAAATTCAGTATTGTGGCTGTGTGACCTTTGGAATTGACTCAAGGTCACCCATTTGAAAAACTTGACCTAGCTCCTATAGAAGGCTGTATCCCTGTGCAATAGGAAAGCCCTAGGTAGAAAGTGTCTTAATTTATCATGTGGAAACCAAGTTCATTGAAAGGACTCTGTGTGGTGACCTTGAGAATTTGGTCAAGGTCATCCATCTTTTAAGTTGACCAAGCCCTAAGAGAGGACTGTAATCATGTGCAAATATTGAAGTCCCTAAGTTGAATTCTGAGTTAAGATGCAGAAACCAAATCTGCTGTAGTCACCTTGTGACCTTGGAAATTTGGTCAAGGTCACCCATCTTCAAACCTGACTGAGCCCTAGATAAGGACTATCATCCTGTAATAGACAGGTCTTATGCTGAAAACTTTTCTATTATCATGCAGAAATCAAAACGTACTGTAGTAGCTCTGTGACTTTGGAAATAAGGTCAAGGTCAGCCTGCTTCAAACTTCACCTGGCCCTGATTAAGGAGTCTATATTTGGGCAGTATGAATGTCTTATCTCAAAAAAATTCTTGAGTTATGGTGCAGAAACCACAATCAACCAACCAGGGTGGTTACATAAAGAATTGGGTCAAGGTTATGTATGTTCTAACTTGATCAAGCCCTTTTAGAGGACTCCTATCATGTGCATTTTTTTTTTTTTTTTTTGGATATCATAGGTTAAATTCTGACTTAGGATGTAAAATCCAAATTCACAAAAGTGGCCTTGTGCCCTTGGCAATTACGTCAAGTTCACCCTTCTTTTAAGCTGATGTAGCCCTAATAAAAGACTCTAAACATCTACAAAATATAAGCTTTGGCTAAAAAAATCTTGCAGTTATTAAGCAGAAACCAAATTCATTAATCTGGCTCTCTGAACGTGGGAACTGACTTGGGGTCATCCATGTCAGAACTTGATCTAGCTCTTACAAAAGGGTATATTCCTATGCAATATAAAAGCCCTAGGTCAAAAACTGTTTTAGTTATCATGCAGGAACCAAGTTCACTAATAGGACTCCACGTGGTGACCATGGGAATTAGGTCAAGGTCATCCATCCTCTAAGCTGACCAAGCCACAGTAGAGGCTATTACTATGTACAATATTGAAGTCCTAACTTACATTCTGAGTTACAATGCAGAAACCAAGTTCACTGAAGTGACCTTGTGACCTGTAATCCTGTGCAGTATACAGGCCATATCACAAAAACCTTTTGTAGGTTTCATGCGGAAACCAAAGCTTACTACAGTACCTCTGTGACCTTGGAAATAGGGTCAAGATCAAACATCTTCATACCTTACCTAGCTCTTATACTGGAGTATATACCTGGGCACTATCAAAGTCCTATCTCAAAATGTTGTGGAAACCACAGTCCCTCAACCAACAGACCAACAACAGCAAAGCTAAATACTCAGCTTTTTTTGAGGGGGTGGGGTGGGGGAGCATAATAATAGTATGGTTAGAGAGGAGTCAATTTTAGGGTAGTATCGGTATGGGTACTGAGGAGGCAATGTAAAGGTAAAAATGGTATGACTAGAGAGGAAGCAATGTTAGGGTGAAAATGGTATGGTTAGAGAGGAAGCAATCAAAGGATAATAATGGTATGGGTACAGAGGAGGCAATATATAGGTAATAATGCTATGGGTACAGAGGAGGCAGTATATAGGTAATAATAGTATGGGTGCAGAGGAGGCAATATATATTAGGTAATAATGGTATGGGTACAGAGGAGGTAATGTATAGGTAATAATGGTATGGGTAAAGATAAGGCAATAAACAGGTAATAATGATATGGTTAGACAGGGGCAAAAAAAGGTTTATAACAATATGGGTAGCAAGGAGGCAGTTTAAGGGTAGTAATGGTATGGGCAGAGAGGAGGCAGTGTAAGGGTAATAATGGTATGGGTAGATAGGAGGCAATGTAAGGGTAATAATGGAATGGGTAGATAGGAGGCAATGTAAGGGTAATAATGGTATGGGTAGAGAGGAGGCAATGTAAGGGTAATAATGGAATGGGTAGATAGGAGGCAATGTAAGGGTAATAATGGAATGGGTAGAGAGGAGGCAATGTAAGGGTAATAATGGAATGGGTAGATAGGAGGCAATGTAAGGGTAATAATGGTATGGGTAGAGAGGAGGCAATGTAAGGGTAATAATGGAATGGGTAGAGAGGAGGCAATGTAAGGGTAATAATGGAATGGGTAGATAGGAGGCAATGTAAGGGTAATAATGGTATGGATAGAGAGGAGGCAATGTAAGGGTAATAATGGTATGGGTAGAGAGGAGGCAATGTAAGGGTAATAATGGAATGGGTAGATAGGAGGCAATGTAAGGGTAATAATGGTATGGGTAGAGAGGAGGCAATGTAAGGGTAATAATGGTATGGGTAGAGAGGAGGCAATGTAAGGGTAATAATGGAATGGGTAGATAGGAGGCAATGTAAGGGTAATAATGGAATGGGTAGATAGGAGGCAATGTAAGGGTAATAATGGTATGGGTAGAGAGGAGGCAATGTAAGGGTAATAATGGAATGGGTAGATAGGAGGCAATGTGAAGATAATAATGTTATGGGTAAATAGGGTGTGGTGTAATGGTAATGATTAAAAGTGAAGTTGAGTAACCCATTTACATGGTCATTGATGAGTATATTTTGTGTGTTGGCAGGACACCTTGGGGATGCCTCCCGCAGAAGAGTTAAAATTAGAAGATCATTGCAAGTGGAAGTAAGTGCTGTTGTACAAGTGATACATAATTCTTTCACGATTAACTCATTCCATACCATGGTCACAGGCATTGGTCAGTGGTGCTGGCACTGACTTAAAACTATAGGCATGTTTGTACTTGAACGAAAGCTCTTTTCATGAAGAATTTAAATACCGGTATGCAATTGTCGTCTTAAATCTAGATAAATATATGCAAATATCAGGGACTGGCATGGAATGAGTTAACATTGTACATACTAATTGAAATTTTCTAGCAAGGATGGTCCATGGTTTCCATCCTTTACAAACTGGTAAATACACAGTAATTCAGCAGTTTTTTAAATTCATGTCATGCCACTCAGCGAGTGAGTTTGGAACAGCATTGATGTTTTGATTTTGCTGCAGAATCTTATTTTCCAAGGGTTGGCTATCTCAAGAACTTCCCCCAAATGCACATTTAGAGCATGTGCATTGGACTGTTTAGATGTGGGTTTTAGAATAATGCTGAAACAGCTGGTGGAAACCTTGTGGTCAGAAGCAAGATGCTGCTATGGGTAAGCTCCCAGGCAACCAGTGTATCAAGAAGTGTCTGTATCTAGTCTGTGATTAACCCTTTCCCCCTCAAACCGGCCAAAACCGGCTGGTGGTCAAATGTCGTCTGCTTCAGTGTTTTCAACTAATTTCAACAGTTATGAAAAACAATTTGACCGAGAAATGTACATGAGACTTACCCAGATCACATGCCCAAGGTCATCAGCTTTCCTTGGCATGGGTTGGGCACTTAGTGCCCAACCCATGCCAAGAAAAGCTGTTGACTCAGTCTTAACTCAAGGGGGAAAGGGTTAATATCTTGTTCAGCACCAATCAAGAGTCATGGTCAAAGATTTCAAACTGTCTGTCAATTTGCAGGTACTTATTCAACTTCCGAGGAGTTGCAGCTAGTTTCCGCTTAAAGCATTTGTTCCTGTGCGACTCAGTCGTGTTCCATGTGGGGGAAGAATGGCTGGAGTTCTTCTACCCAGCATTGAAGCCCTGGGTACATTACATCCCTGTGAAGCAGGACCTGTCTGATGCCAGGTACGTACCATACTGGTATACTTTTAACCCTCAAAGTGCTAATCTGGCTAAAAAAAAAATGTTTGAATGGCTAAAATATGTATTCGATAAGCCATTTACACATTTTGATTCATTTTCACACAGGCATGACAGGATAGGCCCACATGTTAACCTGTAAAGTGCTAATCATGGCTATAGTCATTTTCTCATTACTGTCAAACATATGATGGTTAAAAAAATCAAATTCCTAATGAAGATAGCTCTCATTGAAATACCAGCAAGCCTATAGTCTAAAGCAACAAGTAGCTTTCCTCGGGGCACTATGCGCTCATTGCATGCAAAGTGCCTGGAGGAAAGCTGTTAACTCTATCTAAAATCAGGGCTTGAAGGGTTAAGACTAGTTTGGGTTTAACCCTTTTCACCTTACACTTATCAAAACTGACTGATGATCAAATTCTTCTGCGTCAGCATTTTCAACTAATTTCAACAGAAGTAACAAACAACTTGACTGAGAATTGTAGATCAGACATATCAAGATCACATGCCCCAGGTCAACAGCTTTCCTTGGCATGGGTTGGGACTTAGTCAACAGCTTTCCTTGGCATGGGTTGGGCACTTAGCGCCCAACCCATGCCAAGGAAAGCTGTTAACTTTGTCTTAACTCAAGGGCAAAGGGTTCAGTCACCTCCTGGTGACAGTTCCCCTTTATTGGAATGTAATTTGTGAAAATTGTGTACATATATATATCATAAAAAGAGCTTTATTCAAGTAGAACATGCCAAGTCCTCAGCCTGTTGGCTTTACAGTGTCAGGCTAGTCATGCTTCAAGTGCTACATTATGTACATGGGCAACTGAACTGTCATTTTCCAGATAATTAAATAAGTAAATCATTTTTCTTAAATTATTTTTTTTTCTCCGGGACACTTCCTTCAGGGTGTGGTACACTTTTACACAACTTTACATACTAAAATACGACTTTACTACAAACATGACCTTATATACACTACACTTCTTATTTCAGATCCTGTAAATTGTATTATATATTTTCTAAAAGTATTAATTTAAATTAAGCTATGAAATAATGAAATCTCTGGTAAGTGTGAAGATATTGAATTTTGATGGCTTGATTAAAAAACTTTAATATTACCTGTTTTTGTGGAAAAACCAAACAATAGTACAAACACAAAAAATGGGAAACATTTTCTTATAGGGAATGAAACAGTATACTTCTAGGAGCAAAATTGTGTTTTAAATTTAAGGTAAGGGTTTTATTTCAAAGTTTACAGGATGTTTAACCCTTTACTAGCCTGGGGGGCCAGAAATATCTGGCACACTTTTATAGTCACACAGGCCTTATTTTCTTCTGGCGTTTTTATATTGACTGGTACAGGCCCATTGGCGACCTGAAAATGAAAGTACGTGGCATATATGTGTACACAAAACCTACCAGCTGGGTGTGTGATAATCACTCGACTATAAAATGTGAATATGCATATATATATATATGTATATATATATCAGTTCTGCAGTTGTTCAAATTTGTCCTTATGGGTAAATTTATGTATATCATAACTTTAGTACACCAGGTTGGTAAATACAGTAGTCCCTCCTTTGAAAGACCACTCCTTTGGGAGACCACCTCCTTTGAGAGACCACAATTATCAGGTCTTTCTGTAGTACTTTTCATGTTATTTATAACTCCTTTGAGGGACCACCTGCTTTATGTGACCACCTTTTGGGTGGCACCAGGGATGGTCTCTCAAAGGAGGGACTACTGTACATATATATCCAAATATGGCATTATCAATGCCGTGCAATAGTTTTTGTGACATTCACCAGTGGTCGCTGAATAAGTTACTGTGATATAAAAATATTGGCAGCAGGTTTACCATTTTTTTTTTGGTCAGAGATGCATCTTATGATGGACCAGCTTCCTGGTTGTGTTTATAAACTTTTTATGGAACTGTAAAGTTTTTATTTCAAGGCTGTCTGAGTGGTGCACAAGATGACGTTATCATATTATCTCAAGAAGGATCCATTGCAGCTTCACCAATTTTTTTTTCAGAGATGCATATAATGGACCTCATCCCTGTGGAAAACCAGCTTCCTCTGAATATATTCAAACTGTTTATGAAACTTTTGAAGTATTTATTTGAAGGCTATCTCAGTTGCACACTAGTGGACAATGTTGCCATAATATCTCAAGAAGGATTCATCACAGCTTCATCAGATTTTGGGTGCCATTACACTGTATTATGGCACATGTCCTAAATAGAGGTTATCTACAAATACTTTTATGTATTTAAATAAAAAATGTTCACTCTTAATAGTCCAAGCTTTTACAATTGAGGAAAAAAAGATTGGGGGTGCCAAGGGTAATCCATTCTCTGTAGGCTATTTTATCTAAAATGATATTTAAAATTTTCTGCAAAATTTAAGAATTTTAATGAAAATTACATCAATGGTAATGCTGAAATTTTATATTCAGTACCCAAATCAAACTTGATGTTATGTATTCTTGCAGAAAATATATATGTTTCAGGGTATTAGATCTTAATCATAGACAGAAATTAAACATTTATACGTGCGAGTCATAAAGTATACCATGGCCTTCGTGTATGGAAGAAGTAGGTGCTGCCACCTGCGGGTTACTCAATTTGTTATTTTTCATTGTGTACCTGTTTTTTGCAGGAGGTTGATAAGGTTTGCACAGAGGCACGATGCAGTTGTCAAGGAGATTGCTGAAAGGTAAGCATATACATTTTGTTTTGTCTGAAAGTTAAGTTTCTCCTATAGACTTGACATTATGTTTTAGTGAGCTTGTTTGACCATCACTTTTGCTTCAATTTTGACAAGTACATGTACCTTGTTAAATGTGCATAGAACTCAGAATTTTGAATTTTCCTGTCAAAAAAATTTCCTTGTCCCTGCCAATAGGGCTTGCCTTGATGTTAAGCTCTGTCTCCATGTGTGAACTTGTCTATCATTTTTGGGTCTGTTGACTTGTCAGTCAGCTGAGCCCACAGGTTGCACCCCTAAATTGGCCACAGAGGGCAGCACAAAGGTATAATGTCTAATGACCAGCACTGTAGGATTTGGCTTGACCATAGTGGTGAAATTTATGGTAGGCTGAAATCCGTTACATATAATTTTAATTCAGATTTTGCCATCATAAAATAGAGTGATTTGAATAATGAATTTTGGGCATATTTTTTCCGGGGGTGTGGGTGTGGGTGTGGGTGTGGGTGGGGGTGTGTTGGGGGTCGGAAATTTAAAAGTGATATTGGGTGCAGAAAAGTGAAAATCCAGTCCATTCAGATGGGGCAAAGTCAAAAGTTTGGTGCTCATCATAAATGTTAATGCCTCTTATTTTATAAGTCAGACTTGAACTTAATTGGTGAGCATAGCCTTTTTTAAAGTTAAAGCTCTTAATCTCAGATACATCAGGATGTGTTATAATGGTCTTCTATGGGAAATTCAATTTAGTGGTGCCACCTACAGGGTGGTAAGTCACCACCCACAATTCACATTTTCGACTTCTCTTTCAAAACCATCAGCCAGATTCATTTCAAACTTAATGTTAATGTTCCTCTGGTGGGTCTCTACCAAATTTCAGATGGTAATGGTCCAATCGTTTTTGTATTTTTTGTTCGTTTTTTTTTATAAGATCTTTAAATTCTTCTCCAAAACTGCCCAGCCAATTGTTTCAAAATTGCATGGGGCCACTTCCGGGGACCCATAGACCTTAATTTGTTAAACAGGTGGCACTGCAAATTTTCATTGTTTTTCTCTTTTTTTTCCCAGTTTTTTACTTCTCCAAAAATGTCACTCATCATTCCAAAACTTGATGGAAATGTAACGTATGGGAGGGTTAAACAAAATTCTTCATAAGGTGGTGATATTCCGGACCCCCGCCCCGGGATTTTTAACAGATTTTTGAATTTGGGTACATGTCAGTGAATGCATGCGTTCCTATTGATTACTATGCAAGTCAGTGGGGATTGCAATAAAAATTCACATTCTCGACTTCCTTTTCTGAAACTGTCAACCAGATTCACTTCAAACTTGGTAAGTTGTGCCTTGGGTGGGTCTCTACCAAGTTGTTCAATTGGTCATGCTCCAGTGATTTTTGGATTTTCATAAATGTTTTGGTTTTTTTGGGGGCAAATCTTAAAAAATCTCCTCCAAAACCACTCACCCGATTGCTTTGATATCACACAGGAACACTCCTAGAGGCTCCTATTTCTCAATTTGTTCACCAGATGGTGCTGCTATTTTCTAATGATTTTTTGTGTGTTTTAGCTTTTTTTTTTATTCTCCAGATCTGTCACTTAGATTAAGCTGAAATTTGATGGATATGTTCCTTGTGAAAGGACAAAGCAAGCTTATTCACTAGGTTGCACTGCTGTGGATTCCTAATTTGAAACATTTTTTTTTCAATTCAGGTACTTATTGGTATATACACCTTTCCTATTGATGACTATGTAAGTCGATGGGCATTTTCATGCTTGATATAAAGTATTTTCTTCACTAAGTAGCAATGTTCTTTTTAAGTTTCTCTTGACTATTCTTCAGTTTCTCATGCGCTAGTAAAATTTATATTTTTAATGAAGTTTAGACAAATTTTATAAAATACTTCTAAAGGTCGTATGCACTCAGCTAAAGCTCAACACAGGGGTATTCAGCTGCATCTTTGATTTTGTGAACAAGCTTAGGTCAGCTTAGCATGGGCTGTTCAGACAGCCCTATAGTTTAAGAATGTTTTTTTTTTTTTTTTGGTTTAATTTTTTGGAGATTCTTAAAAAATCTTCTCCGAAACTGCGCAACCAATTACTTTGAAATTGCGCAGGGACACTTCTGGGGACCTCTAGGACTTAATTTGTTTAATAGGTGGTACTACAGTTTTTTATCTATTTTTTAAAAAAATTTTGTGTGTTTTTCCCATTTTAGGCATCTCAAAAAACTGTCCCTCAGATTGTTCTGAAATTTAGTGGAAATGTAGCTTCAGGGAGAATTAATCAAATTTGTTCACAAGGTGGTGACACTGTGGATCCCTGATTTTTAAAAAAATTTTCAGTTTGGGTACTTTTCAGTTAATACATGCATTCCTATTGATTACCATGTAACTAAGTCAATGGAGATTGCATTGGAAACTCCCAGGTTTTACTCCCTCTCCAAAATCCCCATCCCCAAGACTAGAGTAAGACTTATGGGTTGAATGTCAAGGTCAGCTGAGGATGGGCTGTTCACACAGCCTTCTTCTTGTTTCTTTTTTTTAATGAATTTTTGTGTGTTTCACTATTATTTTTACTTCTTCTCCAAAAACATTACTAGATTATTCTGAAACTTTATGGAAATGTAGTTTGTGGGAGGGTTAAACAAAGTTGTTCACTAGGTGGTCATACTCTGGATCCCTGATTTTTAACAAATTTTTCAATCGGGGTATTGGTCGGTTAGTGAATGCAATCCTATTGATTGCAATGCAAGTCAACGGAGATTTCATTGAAAATTCACAGTCTATGCATGTAAGGTCAGCTGAGCCCAGTAGTGTCATTGCTCCTCTTCTTTACATAGTAGAAGAACTAATTTTATATTTTTAGCACTTTGGATGTTGACCCGCTGTTTTGGTTGAATGAACTATGGGCACTTGTCAGATACAGTGAGACCTCTTTACTCCGGACCTCAACTGTCCGGATTTCTCAGCTTCCGAACATTTTTTCTAGGGAACGAATTTCTCCCATTGTAAGATTGATTGTTAGTCCGGAATTTCAGTATCCGTATCCGGACATGCTTTCTTGTCAACATAATGGTTAATTAGTATGTTAAATTTGATCAATAGTCCGGATTAAAACAAACTTTAGACTCTGTCCAAATGTTGATTACATATTTTGAGCAAAATCCCGTTGGCGAAAATGACAATGGAAATGAAACCTTGAAAAACCTGTGGCCAGTTTCACGTGTAATTAATGATCGTATGTCCACCAGTCTGAAACAGCGATCCATAACACACTTTTTGTCTCCCGCAAAGTAGCCTGGGCCCACATCAAAGATGTGCCGCTTGTGATAACTTTGACTGGCACGTGCTGCCGATTTCTGCATGCAGCTTAATCCATTAATTCCATATAATGACTTGCACATGTAGTTCAATTGAGCTGTGAACATTACTCAACTCATTAATAAAGACCATTGCATTACCATGTTGAAATAATAAATAGTTGTCATTGTGTGTAGGTAATTTCTTTCGTGATTGACAGTTTCAACAGTCCGAATACCGCGACAATCCGGACAAATTTTTGAGAACAATAGTGTCCGGATTAATGAGGTCTCACTGTATATATGTATGTATGTATGTATGTATGTATGTATGTATGTATGTATGTATGTATGTATGTATGTATTATGTATGTATGTGTGTATGTATGTATGTATATATAGTGTTACTGTGAAAGAAATCACTGATAGGAGAGAGTACTGGTTTTACATAGAATATATAATGTATGTATTTTCTGTCCACTAGGGGGCGTAAGTTGATCTGGGACCATCTACGAATGGAGGATATCTCCTGCTATTGGGAAAAACTGCTCAAGAAGTATGCAAAGCTGATGAGATGGAAAGTAAAAAGAGACAAGAATCTAATGCGAATTACTGAAAGTTAAAACACTGAATATGCTGAACAATATAAATGTGTGCCATACTCATATTGTGCTTTTTCGCGGGAACCTTTTTGGAGAAATGTTTCTTGGAACTATTTTGTGGAAAAAGCTGAGGACTCCTTGGTACAATAATGGTTGTCTGGCTTGAAAGACTACATTCATCATGTCTGTTACAATGCAGTTGTAATATAATCTGTCATCATTTTGTAAGTACTTGTATGGAACCACATTTATCACACCTACTTAGTTATACTGTACAGGGCTTGATTTTAAGGCCACTTTGGTGGTTGAAAGCCACAAAATATTGTTTAGGACTGCGAACTCAAGACAATTCCAAGGTGGTCTTAAAGGCCAAAAGTGAAGTACAAATGTATTAGCTCTTAAAAAAAACATTCCAGCTGCAGTTAGGTGACATTGTGGAGTTGGTTAAGATGGCGAAGAACCTTATCCATTTGAAGTAAGAGCAGAAGCATTACCACCCAAAACTTGTCAGGGACCTCCCCAATATGAACATTGGTGGTGTCATGCTCACCATGCTGTAAGCCTTAAAGACTTGTCCTTATTTGTTAGGTTATTGTTGGTACATCCATGAAAAAGCTGTACATTTTAAGAGACCAGGTTTGTGTTTCACATGCAATAATTCAGTTCACTCATTGGTTAAAACACAAGGTAGATTTTCCCGTGTTTTGTCTTCAGTGGTTTTCCTGATCCTACAAACAGGAGATGGATTCGTATCCCGTATGTATAATGAACTTCCTCCCAGTAGGGTTAACTCATTCCATACCAGTCCCTAATATTTACGTACATTTACCAAGATTTAAGACGACAATTGCATATTTAAATTTCTCATGAAAAGAGCTTTCGTTCAAGTACCAACATGCCTGTAGTCTTAAGTCAGTGGTTCTGGCACTGCCTGGCAAGTCATGCTGCAGCTGCCGCAATGGGCAGATTGAGGTCATGTGGCAAGGAGTGTCTTGCTCCTGAATGCAAGAAAACATTTCCTGTGAAAATTGTCCCAGCATTCAGCCTACTTTAGTACATGTATATATTAGAGGATAAAACTGTCTTACCAGTGTGTTTAAGAAATACAAGAAAATGTCCATGTAACATTTGCATACTGTGAAGCTGAGTGGGATACAAATCTCTTTATGTTGATGTAGTCTTGTATTTTGTGAACAGACCGGTGGTAACCATGGTAACTGTTCATGTCCTTTGACTGGTCTGAAAAGTACATAGAATTTGTATTGAGCTAGCACTAGACATTGGTTAATAGAAGTGGTGTCTGGTTAACTCATTCCATACTGTGGTGACAGGCCTTGGTCAGTGGTTCTGGCACTGCCTGGCAAGTCATGCTGCAGCTGCCCTTGTGGCAGATGCAGAAGGACTTACCGGGCAGTGCCAGAACCACTGACTTAAGACTATAGGCATCTTGGTACTTGAACTAAAGCTCTTTCTATGAAGAATTTAAATATGCAATTGTTGTCTTAAGTCTAGGTAAATATATGGAAAAATCAGGGACTGGTATGGAATGAGTTAAAGGGAATTTCCATCTTTAGCATGGATTTCTTTAGTTTGGATCAAATATTTAAACTTTATTGTGTAACATCAGCCTGATAATTGAAAACTAAAATTGGTTTTGGTTGGACAAACCAGAGTTTGGCCATCACATTCAATTCACTTGACTACACTTGAATGATTCTTGTACCAACCCACTATTATGAGAGTTCACATTCTGTAAATTCATCACAAAGCCTCTACTAGAAAGTTATTGACTGCTGAGTGGAACTTGCTATTAAGATCCTTGATGCAAGTCCTTGGAAATGGACACCTGTAGATGTAACGGATGCTTGTTAATTGACAAAGGTACTGGCAGTGTGAACATGCTATGCAACTCCATTTTGCAAGAAATCGGGTAAAAATGGCAGTACAATTGTAGTTGTAGACTGTCATTGAAACGTGTTGTATCAACTGACAGAATTTGGTTGCTGAAAGCACTGTATCAAGTTAAAAGTACACGTGTCCAAGGTGTCATCAAAATGGTCTCTTTATGTGTCTGCCTCATTTCCATTCTTCTGTGATGGAAGTACATAATCTGAAATCTACATATTTAACTGGAACATGGACTTTTTATAAATATAGAGGAGACTTACAAGTTGGGGCTGAACTCCTCTCTGTTAGAACATTCTGGTTTGGGAACTGATTTGCTTCACTTTATGTAACTGCTGAAACATAGATCTATTTGATGAAATTTAAACAGTCACTTAGCAATAGAAGTGTAGCTGAAAAGTCTGTCTTTTCATGACACCCAACTTGTTTGGAGATTATCTATACTCTGGGTAGATGGACAAATGTAACTGTCAGGTAAAAATGACTGAACTGGTTTATAATATATCAAAACATTTTGCCTACATCTAGGGTTAAAAACTGAAAATGTACCAAATTATGCATACATGTATTTTTGTTTAAATTATGGATTTTTTGCTTGCCGTCAGATAGTATTGGAGTAATGTTTTCTTTGAAAGTTGCTGAAAGTGTAAAACTGCTGAATGAAGCACGATAATATCTGATTCAGTCCAGATTTTTTACTGCTGTGTGGTAAATGGTAGGGTTTTGGTTGGCAAACAGTCAGACTGTGACAACAGAATATTGTCCACATAATATGGAGAGTGGGGGGAAAAAAACCCCTGATGTGAGGTTACCTTGTGGCCAATTACAAGACAAGAACAAATAGGAAAGGTCACAGTGAGCAATATATTATGTGTATTCAGCTGAACACACAACCCAGTACATGTACGTGGAATTATTGCCACCTTGAGTTCTGTTGTCCCATTTGATTGTAAAGTAAACTCTAATAAACTGGTAACTTTGAAGGCTTATGGGATAAAATTTTCCATATCAGTTAAGATGTACACCTACATGTAGATTTACTGTGAAATCACGTGCTTGTATATGCAATGGGTTTTAAGTTACTAAGTTGCAAATTACATACTGTAAATTGCTTTATATTTGCGTGCATAAATTTTCATTGTTTTAGTATTTTTGACATTTTACTGTTTTGGACATAATTCCCATTCAAACAATGTTAAAATACTATTTCACTGTGTTTTTGTTTTCATGGTTTTGTGCCATCAGCAAAATAAGGGAAAATAAGAATACAGTGAAATTAAAGCAATTTACAGTATAAAGTAATTAGAATTTTCAAGTGTAGACCTCCTGATTGAAGTGCCCTCTTCAGGAGGAGACAAGAACCTTCTTTCCTTGTCCTTCCATATTCTGGTGAGGTGACCATTCAGTTTTAGTGAAGCAGAAAATACATTTCTCAGGAGTCAAGGCTGAGCGTATACACTGTAGCTTCACTAAGGTGTCTAACTTCTTTTAAAAATGAAAATAAGATGCTATTGTGCTAACTTGGCTCTGTGTATTGGATCTAGTACTAACTGGTGTTACAGTCTGACTGGGTACACAGCTCTACATGCCATGGAGGGGTGCCTTGCTGCACCCAACCCATGCCATGGAAGCTGTTGACTGGGAATGTGACACAGATATGAAGGTCTTATCTTCAATTCTCATTGGAATTATTTGTATGAATTGGAAATTTAAATAAAAGCTATTGAACAAAGGGCATTCTACACCCAGGCACTCTGGGGAGATGAGAGCGAGAAAGGTTTCAGAAGGTCAATATTTTTTACGATTCTCGGCTGAAAATCATAGAATCTCAGTTACATTTGTTCGGGTGCATAAGGGATTATTTCCATGTACATGTATGATTGAAGTAAACATCTAGTTAAACATATCAGTTATTTTATTTCATGTATTTTTTTTTTTTCGCTTTTAGTACTTGAGAACATTACCACTACTGACATGACAATGGTGTATCATAACAGTATAATTTTCTTGTGACACCTGGCCCAATTGTGCTGTGACACCTCTCAGACCTGACCCAAAGGGAACTGCTGCATTTTCTCTGCATTATATTTATAGATACACATGTAAAGACTTTGCCCAACTCTGTTACTCACTGTCAGCCATGCCAATTGCCATCCGTGTGATGGAATTTGTGCACAAAAGAATCTTCAACCAAATGCAGCATTATGCAGATAATGCTGTATTTGGTTGAAGGATGACTTTTCATTGTTTTTCAGGTCTTATGTTCGAGTCCTGAGCACAATTGCAAAAGCACCAATTTCCATGTTGCAGTGTTAGTTGCCTATTCTAAATAATATTATAAAAGTAAGGGAAACCCCCATTGTGGGAAATTGACATTGCTTCTTTCTGCATGGAGCATATTTCTAAACATGTAAATCGTTTAAAGGTAGTGGCTTAAAGATTGGGTTGTGAATTAGCTGTCTGTTGCTTTCTTACTCTTATAAACTGAAAAATCATGATTAAAAAAATCATAGAAAGTACATACTGTTGGAAAGGTTCTGATCCACACACACACACACACATACCTATCTATCTGTATATTTATATATAAATACACACACACACACTTTAAATTGTAAACTTTTTAGCAGAATTGTGTCAACAACCAGGTCTTTGATAATAGAAAAGGGCTGCATATATGCAGATGTTGAAATGTCTCACTGTTCAGCCAGATTCTGAAGTGTTGGCAGAGTGTTATTGATCACATAAGTGGGTTAAAAGCTGTCCCATAGATTTTGTTTCTAGTTGTTTGTTTTTTACAGTTATGAAAGCTGAAAAATAAAGTATCCAGTCTTGGCAGTGAATTCCAGTTTGAAATTTATCAGGTGTAAAAGAAACACAGAAAATGTATGTCACATATTTGTAGCAGCTTATATGGTCACTATTTCTGTGTTAATATTTTTTTTAGAATTATTCTGCACATAGGATACCCATGGATCAATCTTTCCCCACGGTGAAAACAGTTGTTAAATTTGCCTTGTTTGTACAGATAACTTGTTGGAAGGCCCACACATGAGTATTTTTTGCATCAGTCATTGCAATGATTATGTTTCTTCATTTTTTTCTTCTAGCATCTTAACAACTTGGCAAGTTCAAACTGTTAGAGTTGTAGGCCTGCAATGTAAAACAGTTATATGTTACCCATATTACACAATGGGGAAGCCATTCAAACTGGGGTATGTTGGTCAAGGTCTGTCTGTGTTGCTAGCTCATTGGCCCCGTCAAGTTTAGTCAGCTGGGCTGACTGCATAGGAATATATAAATCAAACCCAGTTTCTACCCTGTCTCAGGTAGAAATTGTGTGTAATTTGCTCATGACAATTGAAATGGTTGTGCTTCAGATTCACTTCAAGGGCAGTTGATAGTTTTGAGATTCAATGGCTTCATATCATCACCGTTTTTTACCATATTTGTATGGAAATTTGAGTGCACAGAATCTGCTGGCACTGAGAAGATGCGCAATCACATTTGATATGCAGTTTCATGAGTGAAAACCGTTAGTTTAATCAGAATGTTAAGACCACTGCTGCAGTGGAATATATGCGGATGGTGGTCAATCCAGCCAGACACAACTTGTTTGTGGGGTTAAGATGTTCTAAAAGATATATCCTGTAAGTCAAGGACAGTAACACAATTGAATCAATAACTTCAAAAGACAAATGTGACCATATCCAAATAAACCCAGTGCTTTAAATTGGTTTATTTTTGTGTGTTTAAATTTTTGTGGTTTTTGTATTTTTGACAATTTACTGTAGTTGTATTTTCACTATTTTGGATGTAATTCATATTCAAACAATGTTAAGATACTGGTTCACTGTGTTTTTATTTTCACAGTTTGTGCTATCAGTGAAATCAGCAAAAATAAGAAGACAGCAGAATTAAAGCAATTTACAGTCAGAGTTTATGAGAAATAAAACAGGTTTATGGGTGACAGGGCACTTCCCCAAACAAAAAGCGTGCTTTCAACGTTTCACAAATGACTTCCAGCAGCTTGTTGATGTCAGGTGAAAAAATGTTCTTGTCTCAGTTCTTGCAGAAGATGCTAGCCAAATTTGGGGTGCTAGTTATTGCCATCTGGAACTTGACATAAGAAATGATGGGAACCAGATTACATTACTTTGTGCACAAAAACAAAGTAACACAGATTGTTTAACTTCCTGTGGCCCAGACAGACGGGGACAATGAGTGGAAGAAATACGAGGGTGTACTGTTCTAGCTTTACTAGCAATGCATGGGGAGGAAGTAAATACATTCCTATAAATATGTGTATGTTGGAGGATTATAATTAAAATATCATTCAACTCACATTTGTTGGTAATATTTGGTGATTTCATGAATTCATTGATTTAATTAAACCTTTTACTGATGAAGTATGCAGGTGGGTATAAATGTATTGAGAAAATTAAGGATCTACACCACCAATGTCCAAGATACTTGTTTATGTATAATCATTGTGCATATTCCATTATACATGATCATTAAAAGATCATCTCCCCTGCGAAAAATAACTTGTGTAGCATACATTTTTGTATAGTTGATGTACCTATTCTCGATATGTTCCTGTTGTTGATAGGGTGGTCAAAAACACAATTAGAATAGTCAACAGTTTTCCTTGGCATTGGCGGTGCACTAAGTCCCAATGCATGCCAAGGAAAGCTTTTTACCTGGCTTATGTTGTCTCGAAAGGTCTTGCAACAATTCTCAGTCAAGTTGTTTTTCATTACTGTTGAAACACTGCAGCAAATGACATTTGACCACCTGCGGCTTTAGGCCACTTTAAGAGTGAAAGGGTTAATTAGTTCTCTTTGGGAACTTACTTTTTATGTTATAATTAAAAATCGAAAATGGTGTTAAGTGCTTGGCCTAGTCCCAGTGCAGAGGGACAATAAACTCAGATTAGTAGCCTATGTACACAGAGTGTAAAATCAGGAGCAATAGGCTGGTCTTTTAAAGCAGGTCTGACATTTTAAAATTTTGGATTTTGAGGTCATTAAAAGACATTCTTATTGCGTAATTAGAGATATATGATATTGTAACACAGAGTGAAGGTGACCAGCATCCCACTGTTACCAAAGCATACCAGTGGCTTACCAAAGTATACCAGTGGCTTCAACAGGCTTTTCCTATGTAAGGTGCCTAATTGTATGGTATCTTGGAAATTGATCTTCAAGGGAACCAGAGATGTGGCCATTGCAATTTATGAGACTTTGAACCCCTACAAATTTGTTTTATGGTCAGAAAGGTTGCGCTGATGTCAAAGAGGTTGTACCGAGATCAAAGAGGTCACTCTGTAGATTTGTTTTAACCCTCTGAGTGCCACTGACAGTAGATGTTGTACTTCTCTGAATTTGATAAATTCTAAATTCCATTTCCATGTAAAAAGATCACCTATTCAAGAAGAACCAGCACTCCAGTTTGACCTGCAGGGAATAGAAGAATGGTCCTGGTCAAGTTTTCCTGGGAATGGTTTTTGATTGTGGCAAAAGCATGTGGAAGAAAAATGTGGACTAAGTCTGCAGGTGAGCACTGAAAGGGTTAAACACCAAGCAATGCTGCACTTGGCATTGATTATTTGTTATTACATTCCAAGATCTGTGATAGATTGGTGCACTTTGGATATCAAAGAAGGATATTTGAAATGTACATGGAACATTTTCATGTGACTGCTGTGTGTGATGTGTCCCTTATTAGC
This sequence comes from Hermodice carunculata, assembly GCA_964020975.1. Taxonomy (NCBI): domain Eukaryota; kingdom Metazoa; phylum Annelida; class Polychaeta; order Eunicida; family Amphinomidae; genus Hermodice; species Hermodice carunculata. Next base: position 90,447,347 of record OZ026622.1, read on the forward strand.
CATAACTCCATGTTCGAGTATGACAGGCAGTTAGGTGAAATACATGAACATTTTCCTGTGACAGCTGTGTGTGACATGTTCTGTATCCAAAAAAAAAATGTTCTGTATCAGGCCTAGCTCTGTATTTGATTATGAAATGCAGTCAGGTGAAATACTGTCAATAGCGTAAAGAAACGATAATCTAAGCATAATTTTTTAAAAGAAACTATTAAATACCCCAGGTTTACAGGTGCAAATTCTATCAAAAACGAGTAAATGCTGTGACTTGTGTTAGGAAAGACACATCATTCTTTGCTTACATAACTGACATATATCTTCGTATAATCCCACAGAGTCTGCTATAGTTTCCATTTGCTTGGCCTGAAGAATGAGCTTGTACATATATATGAAAAGACTTGTATGATGTCAAGGTTCACAAGACTTGCTGGCAAAAATGATATCACAAAAAGGCGTGGAGTTGAAGGCCATGACTGTACAGAAAACACAACAAAGTTTGATGTTGAGTTCAGTTGTGCGACTCGAGGCAAAAGGAGCAATTGTGTTGTGCTGTGTTGAATAGGCTGAAATGAAGTATGGTTTTTGGTGCGTGCGGGGTGTTACATTTTTATGGTACACATTAAGAAGTGTGATAGCAAGGGAAGGTATGGATACAAATGCATGCCAAATTGTTGATGTCATGATGTACAAATGGTAATGATAGGAGATGTTCTGCATTACTTGGGAACCGTACTGTTGCTTTCAATGTTAACTTTACACACATGTCATTATGGCATTGTAGTTCATATCAATTTAATTTGGTGTAAGTGGGAATTCTAGATGGTTTGTAGTGAAGGCCTCTATTAACTAACTACATCATGATGGCTGCTGGGCTTGCACTAGGAATATTGCTGTTGTAGCCAGTTTGGCTTAAGTAACATAAAGTCTTTAGCCAAATTAATGCAGAGTTATTATCCTTAATGAATTTAAATAATTGAGTAAAATACCATGAGTATATGGATCAAAAGTTGAATAAAGTATGCACTATCCTCAGGCAATTTGGCTAAAGTTTGAAAGACTTTGTCAGCCAAGTCATATCTATTGTAGTCACTTGCTATTTGGCTAATGGATAGTGCTACCCTAGATGGCTGCGCTTTCAAGCATACAGGTTCATGCTTGTTTTAAAGGAAGATTTTCCAGGGTGAAACACAAATATAGGTTCAGTCATCACTGTTGTGGAAAGTAGAGATTGTTATGTGCATGGTTGACAATGTTTTATGCACAATTACTGAAACTGAGAATAAATCACTATTTTCACATGTCTTGTTCTTTCTGAATAAAAATACAATACAGTGAAGCCCCGTTATAATAACAATACAATACAGTGAAACCCCGTTATAATAACAAGATTCAGATATCCAACATATCCACCTCCCGATACAAGTTATGAAGGACTTAAAAGTCAAGTTGCTTTGCCATTTAAGTCATACATATCTGATTATTCAGATGTCTGACACTTTTTGCAGGGAACAGACCGTGTCGTCATGAGGCTTCACTGTATAAGACATCATTGGTGACAAAATGTGCCACAGCTACTAGAAAGCACTTATTTATATATGTTCAATTATGACACAGTCCACCTTTACTGTTGTACAGTATTAATTTTGGGCTAGATAGAGCAGAAATGTTTATATCAGTTTACTTATTAACAGTCTGGGAAACCTTTCTTGATTTGCTTTAGGTTTTCCTGAAAACTGTGATAGCCACTGATCAAATTTGAACTTCCTCTTAGTTATTGGATTCCTATCTTCACAGCTTTTTCATGTGTGCTTTGTGATGAGATGCAACTCAAATTAACCCGGGCCCATCAATATATTTTCAGGCGTAGTGATTCTAGTGGATGTTTAACAAAAAGTGTTCATGAACTTCTTCAAGAATTGTTGCAAAATTAAGGGTTTTAAACTTTGGTGACGGGGGTAGCTTGCGGATTTTTGAACTGAATGCTTGATAGTGCAAGCACTCTCCATCAAACTGTACATTTTGTTTCAAATGTTTTGTCCCAATTTCAGACCTCCTGATACCATTGGAAATTTGACCTAGATTTGGAATTGCATTGTCCTAACATTTGCAACATCCTACGTGGCATTCAGTAGCCCCATTCTGAAGAAACCTCCACACGTAGCCCCTGTCTTTAAAGATGCCCTTTTGACCCGGCCCCTGTCTGAAGAGACTCCAAAATTGCACCTGGCCATTGTGGTGAAAAGGATGCCCGTTTTACATAGCCTGTTTTCTGAAGAGCTGCCCATTTCATCAAACCCTGGTCTGACAACTAATGCTTCACTTAACCCCAGTCTTAAGAGCTTGCTTTCACCTAGTCTGGCTTAAGAGACACTGTTTCACCTTGACCTTGTCTCAAGGATTTGAAATGGGACCTTCCATCTTAAGATTCTTTTCTTGTTGCATGATTATCATCCAAATTGGAGCAATACTACTATGTTAACTAGAAAAATTTTGGGATGAAAATCACATACAAATATATTTTCTCACGAAAAATCACATATAGTATTTGACAACTGGAAAGATGATGGTTGAGGTACCTGTGAGTGGCATTGGGAGTGGTATGCTTTCAAATCGTGTGAGTGGCATTGTGAGGTTGATACTTTAAAATCCTGAGTAGCGTGCTGTCAAATCTTGTGAGTGGTATTGGAATCGTATGGCGAAGAGACGGCTGGATCACTTTGCACCTGATGACCCCGAAATCTTGGGTTGTGATTGGGTGAGAATGGTCATGTGACCAGTCATGTGACCATAGGGCAGGAGAAGAAAGTTGTTATTTGAAAAAGGAAAATGAGGTTTGTTTTTTTAAGGACCACAGGGGCATGGACTATACCAGAAAGCAACATTTCAAATCAAACTCTTCCATAATTCCTGAGCATGTGGTCCAGTAATATTTAAGAACATTCCGGATACAGAACATAGCACCATACCCTCAGTTTCACCTGGCAAAGCAATGTTAAGAACGTTTTAAAGTTCCAGAAGGAATCTAAATGGAATTTGTGTTCTAAAATATTTGATGTTTCTTTGCAGAATTTACCAGACCAAAAGGAGGGTTCATACTCACTTCTTTTATTTTCTCTGGCAGCTTGAATTACTTTAGGGTCAAAGATCCTGGGAGTGAAATGTGAGACATATTACTCCACTTGAAATTCTTACACTTGATTGACAGCATATCTAAACATGTCTGTAAAAATGTTTTTCATTGCTAAGGGGCAAAGGTGGGAAAAACATTTCACCAAATCATCAGAAAACTTTGTTTTTGAGCAAGTTTCAGAGCCTGATCCAATAATACCAGTATGTTAATTAGTATTGTGCAAGTCTGGGAACAGTTATCAGTAGGTGTTTTTTTTTTTTTTTTACTTTTTGAAAGAGATGTACTGTAGATCTAGATTTTTGTATTCTTCCTATTTTGTTGGATTTTATTGTCATCAAAATTATGTAATGATTATGTCTCCAAATTTCATTACAGATGAGCATTGAAAGAGATAAACTATCCAGGTGTAATTTGTGTGCAGTAAACTTTTACTGCTGGATCTACTACAGTTCCTTTAACCTGAATAGTCAGCAGCTGTGAGAGCTAAAAGAGGCACAGATTCTCACATCTGGCCATGAATTTTGGGTCAAAATGAAGGGTGACAGTATTTCTTCTGACCTATCTCACTGACATTTGGTGAAAACCAAATGCTAGCACAGCCAAGTCAGTCCTGTCTCCCTTAACATTCTTTCAATGATAACAGGACAGAGGTGAGGTCATCAAATGACATGATGAAACTAAAGGTGCCTGAGATAAATGGGTGACTATTAATCATCTGTTTATTCTAGAACCATCGAGAGATTAATGCAAAGATGAGGTTATGACACATTCCTTCTGGATTCAGGTGGAAATCACATTCACATGACTTGCTGTCAATATGATTTTCACTTTGCACTTGAGGACCACAAAATCCTGGGTTCTGAGTGTTCGAGAATGGTCAACTGATCAGTCTCTGTGCACAAATGCTCCAATCTCCTCATTGGGCGACAGCAGTCACGTGACCACAGGGCGGGAAACAAAGTGATTTGAAAAAGAAAACTAGGTTTTTGCCTTGGCAGGCATGCTTTTTATCTTCTTTGGTGTAATGGGTGGTGATGCAAGCTTTTTAGGACCACAGGGGCATGGACTACCAGACGGCACTATTCAAATCAAGCCTTACTAGCTCCATCTCTAATTCCTGAGCATGTGGCCCTGAAAAGGACCAGTTTTCTTTGTTATTGCAATACCTGTGTACAGTATATCCTATGGTTACAGTGTCACGCTTCAATCCATTCATCTGGTATATAATGTAATCAGATACAATGTGTATGACAATATGTCATATATTTTAATTTTAAAGCGGTACAATGTATTCAATTACATCAATACATTTTGCCTTGATAATTCAGTTAATCTTTTTCATCTACTACAGACTCTAACTTGACAATTTCATTATATAGGATGTGTATTTTAAGGTCAAGTTATCATCTACCTGTAAGTCTGTCATATTATTTTGGTATAAAAACCATAATGACGATGATATGACACATCATAATACAAGGTTCAGATTATAATGTATGAGGTTACATCTGACATATTGCATATTTTTGAGACTATCAAGATTGAACATATGCTACCCAGGTGTTCTCTTTTCTGGTTCAAGTTGCAAGTTTTATTACTTGGCATATAATGTCACAGTTGATATGTGTCCTTTAAGATTATGTCTGAAAAATGTCCATTAAGGCATAAAGAGTTGCAATTTGGTTTTTGTTGTCATCTTTTATATTTAGGTCAGCAGATATTTCATATCCAGCCGAAACTTCTACGTATTGATTCACAAATTCATCACTTCATTCTGGATTTTCTGGGTAGAGCAATTTACCTATGATATCAACCATGCTAATCCCCATGCATTGCTGAGACTAGTAAAATATGCAGTGCTGTCCACATGTAATGCTACGCCAGCTTTGTATTCCTTCGAAACATACTCATGTGGCCAACTTTTCTATGCTATCAGCAAAAGGTACCATTCCAAGAGGATCATGTAGTATTTTGCACATCCACTTTCAAATCTCTGGGGCACATACACTACCACCCAATGTCCTCCTTCCTCTGTTGATGGAGCGGTATTTATCACATACAACTTTCCATATTGCGGTGCTCGTCAGAGGTAAACACGCCAGCAAATCCAGATCTTGTTGCTGTTTCCTGTCTGCCTAGGGTATATGTGATCATGGTGCCATGTTAATTACATTCCTTGCTTTGCTGATCCCGGGGGGGGGGGGGGTACTCCCCGGAATTTTTGGTGGGTAGGCTCCACCGAGGGTACAAAACCCGGACCCAACGGGAGCGGAACCAATGTGAAAATGGGGGGTCTTTTGGAGCTTGTATTGAAAAAAAAATGAAATGTTACATAAAATTTGGTGTATTTTGGGGCAATTTGGAGACAGGAATTGAAAAACACAGGGGTCTTTGGGTGAGACAAGCGAAAAAGGGGGGTCTTTTAGAGCTACAAGCAGGAAAAAAGGGGGGTCTTAGAGAGCGACAAGTACCAAAAATAGGGGGTCTTTTCCGCGGCGCCTACCCGTATAGCAAGGTATAGGAAGTACCCTCCCCCCCCCCCCCCGGTGCTGATCTCTACTACATTGTCACATTTGGTATAGACGATCATGCGCACTGCTGATGTGAGGACACTAGCCAATGTCACATCCACATCCACACTCCCCTTTACCAGCTGATCGTGATTTAAGTTGCATGAAAGGTCAGGTGTCAAGTCAAAGGCAAAGAGAGTAAAACTCCTTGCAAAAGTTTCTGGTGTGATATTGTTCCTAAAATTTTCCTTGAGCTTTCCAATCCCCGAGTACAGGCTCAGAAATTTCCTGGTGTATATATCTGCTGCAAAGTTGGGTCTGAATGACTCCAGCGTATCGCCCCCTCTTATAAGTGACACGTTTGTTAGATTATAATGCTTGAAATGGAAAGGATTCATGCTGAGCAAGCCATCGTAGGCATTATTGTCGACAAAACCAATGATGATGATTGTCGGAATTACGTCTTTGAGCAGATCCTGCACGTGTTCAGAAGTAATGTGACTAGGCAGCACGTGCATCTGGATAAGACCCCTCCTGATAGGATACTCTTGCATGTCCAATATGCACTATGGCTTCCACTTTTACCTTGCATACATAAAGAATGGCTTTGTGTATGTGCATCTTTAGTGTGCCGGTGGCTGAAGACATCACGTGAAAGGTGAGGTTGACCTGTGAAGCTTGATTCTAGCATCAACGGCATTCAACAGCAGTCTGTGTTGATTAAATATGGGAACATTCAGATGTCCCATCAGTTATACTTAGTTGGAATTTTCTCCTCTAAGTTTCTACTTTCTCTGCTTTCAGTTATTTGTTTTGTCAATTCCTCTAATTTTTACTTAGGTTTTCTTCCTTCTCTCTGCTTCGTTAAGCTGTTTTGAAAGAGTATTTCAATGTGGTTCCCCGAATGTGGCATTTGAGTCAATCCCAATATAAACCTTTCCCCATTATGTTTGCATTAGTTTCCTCGAAGTCCTCTTTTGCCCCTTTAAGTTTTTCTATGTATCCTTTATTATACGAAAGTTCATAATTAAATTTCCAGAAACTTTTGCCAAGCTTCTGATATACATTTCCTTATAGTTATAAATGCACAAGGCTACAATATGTAGGTACAGATGGTTTAATTTTGCTTTGTGTGACTGACTGAGGTAAAATATGATGATATAGAGAAATAGTCCAACCTGCATTGCGGGGGGTGGGGGTGGGGTGGGGAGTTGCCAAGTGAATATGAAGAAGTTTGGGTTCTGAGGCGTCCAAGTATCCGTAAGTTCAAACTCTTCTGTAAAGGTTTACATGTTATTGCCATACTCAGTTGTTGCATCTTTTCTGCCTCCTGTATTATCTAATTCTGGTTTAATATTACATTAAAATCACCACGAATAATTAAGTTGCCATCTACATACTGTAGACCTCGTTCTCTAAATGTATTTAAAAGGTTGACTGGTTCATCCATATGGTCCTTGGTGGGTGCATTGACATAACATAGAATAAAAGAAGTTTTTTCCATGTCAACCTCTGCAATCAAGTATCTACCGTCTGTATCAGATATAACCCTTTTAATTACATATTCTATACTGTTTGGAAAAAGAATGGCGACTCCTCTACTGTTTTTGCTCCCATCGGAAAACGGAATTTTTGAGCTCCACTCATTTCCCCAAATTTTCTCAGTTTGAATAATGCTATGATTTCTTGAAGGAAAACAATACCCTGATGAAATTTATGTAACCAACGAAATAATGAGAATCTTTTAAATACATCACCTATACCCCTAATATTTAAAGAACATATATCATACTTGAATGACATAAACGGTATTTAAAACATTTGCTTGGAAATGTTCTAAGCCTTGACTGAGCTGTCAGTATATCTCGGAAACTGAATCGAATACAAAATCAGTAGTTCTACCTGGATTGTGACATTCACGTTATGTGTTGAAGTGTGCCCATCGGTTTGCTCTAAATAACTCCGTATGCATTGGGATGCACGAATATGCATATATATATTTCGCAATGCATCATGTAAGACAATTTTTTCATGAATGTTGCACGTGTATTTTCAACATTTCACAACAAATGTCATTCAAAATCTTCACAAACGCAAGGACTGGGTAAAAGTTCCCGGAATCTTGGGTTCTCGGACAACTTCAATTAACTCATAAAATCTGTTTATTCACCTTTACCCTGGTATATGGAAAAAATGCAGAGGGAGACAAATTTGATAAATTTCAATGAACAATTTGAAGTTATCTTAGAAAAAAATAGACAAGAAAATAAACAATGTTACATTCTTGGTGACTTTAATATCAATCTCCTCAGCATAGACAAACATCCTTCCTCTTCAGACTTTATAGAAAATCCATATGGTAACTTATTTCTTCCTTGCATTAACAGTTTAACAAGAATAACAGAAAACTTAGCCACTATGATGGACAATAACTTTAGTAATGCAATTACAGATAACTCTGAATGATTGAGTGGTGTTCTTTACAATGATATATATGATCATCTACCTATCTTTCACATAAGTCAAATAAAAAAGTCATGCCCAATCAAATCCACAATAAGAAGCATGTTTTTAATCTTAATTCTCTAAATAATTTTAAACGAGTAACAAGTTCTTATAACTGGACAGGCATATACGATTGAACAGATGCTAATATGTCAATTTCTCTTCTAGTTCAAAATAATAAAAATGTACACACAGATACCATTCCCTTTTGAACAATAAACTCCAGATACAAAATAAACAAACCACGGTTAACGCATGGGCTTATCAAATCCATTGATAGAAAAGCAAGTTATATAGAAAAAGATCCACTCACCAACTGTACAAAATAATGAAAAATACCTTTAACCCTATAAATCCTGACTCATACTTGCAAGCTAACTATTTTAAGTCTTTCTACTTATCCCCAATATTTCAGCAACACGTAAATGTCATTATAAATAATATAAAAGATTCCAGCCCAGGTTGCGATAATATACATCCAAAGGTTCTTAAATCTGTATTAAGTGAAAATAGTCTCTCCACTTACCAATATTATTAACGTATCTTTGCAAACTGGTATCTTTCCCGAAACTTTGAAACTTGCTAGAATAACGCCCATTAGAAAAAGTTAATGAAACTTGTTTGAATAACTCCCATTAAAAATGTAACGAGGGGATATTTACTAACATTAGACCCATTTCGGTCCTTCTTTATCAGGCAAAAATAATTGAAAAAGTTAATTACAACAAATTAATTGAATATCTTGACAGATTCGATATCTTGTATGACTACCAATTTTCGCAACAAGTATAGTACAGAATATGCTGTGAGCTATCTCTCATGTAAAATGTCGGAGGCTTTGGAGAGAAAGGAACACACCATTGGTATCTTTTTGACCTCTCTGGGGCCTTTGATACAGTGAATATCTTGACAGATTTGATATCTTATATGACTACCAATTTTCGCAACAAGTATAGTACAGAATATGCTGTGAGCTATCTCTCATGTAAAATGTCGGAGGCTTTGGAGAGAAAGGAACACACCATTGGTATCTTTTTGACCTCTCTGGGGCCTTTGATACAGTCAATCATGCTATCTTAAGTAAAAAAAGTTTCATATTATAGAATATGTGGTTCAGCGCTGATTTGGTTTACCAGTTATCTGACGTATTATCTATTAACTGTGGTGTTCCTCAAGGGTCAATCTTACGACCCCTGTTATTCCACGTTTATGTAAATGACCTAGACCTTGTGTCTCAGGATATGTTATATCTGTTATTTGCAGATGACACAAGTTTACTATTCAGTGAAAGAAATGTTGATACTCTAAAGCATAAAATAAATAACACTCTAGACAGAAGATGTTATTCGTTGGTTTGATACACAAAAATTGTTCATATTGACAAAAATGATCATATGATTTTTTGATCTTACAATAATAAAAAAATTTACAGATGATTTTGCTATTGAAATTAATAAAAAAAAAGTTAAAGTTGAAACATTTAAATTTTTATGTGTTTGGTTTGACAAAGATCTAAACTAGAAAGAAGGTTTTCATTATATTTCTAAAAAGGTAAGTAGGATAATTGGTATCTCCAAGAAGATTAGACACAAATTTGGAATAAATGCATTAAGTTGTATTACGCTTTGGTGTATCCATATTTCACATACTGTTACACTTCATGGGCCATCACATGTCCTAGCACAATAGATAAGATTACTAAACTTTAAAAAAATACGGGTTTTTATTCGCATACTGATCCTCTATTCTACATTTAATCTAAATAACGGGTAAAAGGCTGCGAAACATGTTGAGTACTTGCCCGCTGAAGACCCTTTAATTTATTTGGGTTAATACAGCCTATGTCAAAATTTCACAGAGGAACGTGTGCAATATGGATAATAGTACTTCTATATGTATATAGGTTGGACAGGGACAGGTTAGCTTACGGAAAGTAAAGAGTTCAGACTGCGGAATAGGGTAATGACTACTAAGAAGTGGTTTTGGATAAAAAGACACAAATACAATTATTGAAATTTCAAAGTTTGAAAACCTGTTTTACAAGCTTGCTCACGCATAAAGTTAAATATGATCTTTTTTTTATTTTGTTTACCACAGTTGGCAGGCCCAGGCGCTGGGCGTGGTGTACGAAAATCATGTGTACCACAGTAGTCAGACCTTTCATTTTGAAGCAGACGATGGATGTTGCAGTGGTCAACAAGTGCTGCCTGGTCGACCAGGAAGATTTACCATTAAAAAAGAACAGCGTTAGTGCATCGGGATACTATAACATGAGATAAAATCGTCATGGCATGCACAGCCGTTGCACATGGGGTTCGGCCACATCAGCCAAATCTTAACAAATTGGGTGGGCGGCCGCACGGCTTTAAGGCGCTAGCCGTTATACTCTATGCACTGGAAGCAACATGTGCAGTTGTGAAAGAAGACACGTTATCATATCCATCCAGACAGTGCCAAATGCCATGACAAATCGCCCTGCCTAATATACACCATGTTGCAGGACATTTGGAAATCTACCTCAATTGTTGTACGGAAAGGGGTAGCTGTCTGAGTGTGTCATCAAGTAAGAGTTTTCTTGCTTCAATAAATACGACCACACAGACACTCTATCTAGCGACTTAAGTTGTGTCACTCAAGAGGGCCGCCACCTTATTATATTTCAAAGCTGTGATTGTAACGGTTTTGAAATTAAATGCGTCTTTGTTGCCACATTATATGCTTTTTGCGGACTAAATTGTTGACTTTCGAGTGGCTTAACGGGTACACCTCAGTAAATTATCTTTATTTTCTCTGTTTGGGATTAAAAGGGTTATATAATTACTGAAAGGTATCCCGAGGCGACACAAGCTTTAGCATTTGTTGTACAGGAACAGCCAACTTGTCTGTGATACGCTCATGGAGCTTGACCGGAAAAATACCAGGATGACAGCTGGAAAGCCCCTGTCGACACGAAGGGGATCCATGGCAGTGTGCTTCCGAAATGGCAGTGGTCAGTCATTGCGTAAAAACAAGATCTCATAACATCACCATGACAAGCTGGTATTTCACTCCGAAAATATAAAAGTTTTCTACCTCAACACCTGGAGAGTGAGGCCTTTGTCTTGATACAAATTTGCACTACCTGGTCAAAAAAACAAAGCTCACATAAAAGAAACAACAATAATCTCACCCCCCCCCCTCGAAAAAACCCTAATAAGGTAAGATCAAAGTTATTGAAGCACATATATTGGGAAATTAGACTAGGCGAATTTTATGGACAGGTCCAAAATTAGGTAAGCCAAAGGCATTTTCTTGGAAGGTATGGTGGTGGTGGTGGACAAATTATGGTTAAAGTCCTTTGCTTCACAGTAGAACGCATTCTGTACTTACTTACCAAAACTGAATTTTGTCATTTGACCCTTAAAGTCTGTACATATTTTTTTCGTTTATTGTTCATTTTGTATACACTCTTTTACGACATGTCACGTTTAATATGAATAGTGATAACATGATATAAACCAAAAAGTAGCATCGCTCAACTTTGGCCAACATTCCTTCAAATGCACCAAGCATGTTACCAGGGCACCACAAATTGATCCTTGCAGTCTCATCGGCATGTGATGGAAGTGGCAGGCTCAGGAAAATCTAACTTTACAACATTAATCTTTTAACAATCGCTGTCAACATAGTGTTCGGCTATTGCATCTTTCAATGTCTCATTCCATTCCGCGCACTCCTGTTGATTCCTACAAAAATAAAATGTATATATCTTATATATATAAAATGTATATATATATATATATATATATATATATATATATATATATATATATATATATATACGTGTGTATGTGTGTGTGTTGTCCACAAAGTGATACTGATCTGACAAAATACATTTTACTTGTGTTCTGCTTTGAATTTTTGACAATGTCAAAAATGAAGTTATGATTACTACACTGATGATAATATTTCCACTCTCACAAACAGAACGCAAAGATGAAAAAATTACTATTTCTGCAGTTTTCTCCACCACAAATTGCAAATTATTGTGTTTGCACAACAAAAGAAAATGAAGCACGGGTAATAAAGCTATTGATACAACTGTATGACTATATAACTACTTTTTTTACTTACTTAAACCGTAGGACCATTGGCCATTCCGGGGTAAGTAAACAAAGACTGAGGCCGTCTTCAATCCCCGTCCTATTCAGAACCTAATCGAATAATAAGCAAGTCTGGTAGGCAATCGTGCTTATAAATTTTGCATTACATTAATCAATAATCTTGATGTCGCATGTGTTTTGAAAGATGAAATAATTTGTTAACGTTTTTTTACTCAAGTGACAAAAGTATATATGCTATAAACACAAATACCATCATGTACAGCTTCATATCTCATACTGAGTGCACACGGAATTGTAAATATATTCGTGTACACACACATATTGATTCAGAAAACGAACACGATGATAATAATTTGTGGTAACTTAGTACATTGCGTGCTATAAAGATAAACATTGACACATAAACACATGCTTCGCACACTGAATGGACATAGAGAATATACGCGTACACACATGTACAACAAATATATATAAATATGTTCTATGAATGGACATTCACCCACAACTAATGCATACACAAACAATCATATTCATGCACACATGTATATTATTACTGCTGCTACTACCACTAAAATTACCAATACAGTTACCATTACTACTAAGACTACAACTACTAATATTACTACTGTCACAAATTCTTCTGTCCTATCACTACTGTTCCAACTACTACTACTACTACTACTACTACTACTACTACTACTACTACTACTACTACTACTACTACTACTACTACCACCGCCACTACCAATAGTTCTACCAATACTGTTACTGTCACTAGTTCTACCACTTCTACTATTAGTTCTACTGCTGGTGCTACCACTACTACTACTACTACTACTACTACTACTACTACTACTACTACTACTACTACTACTACTACTACTACTACTACCAGTACTACTGCTACCACAATTGCCAGTGCCATCAGTGATGCTACTATTACTAATACTACTGCAACAACTACTACTACTACTACTACTACTACTACTACTACCACCACACTATTACCAAATATTAAATATAGTTTGTAGCATGAACAAAGAAGTTCAAACGTAAGAACCCACCTCACACAAAGTACTTTCTCACGATAAATTCATATATAACTACATATCTCACAGTGCATGCACACACAATTCTATTCATGACACACACACATATAGTAATAGTTGTAATGCTGATGATGGCAAAAATAGTGTTATGTGCTACAGTTTAACAGATATTCACCTATATATATATATATATATATATATATATATATATATATATATATATATATATATATATATATATATATATATATATATATATGGTTACTTTGCTTCAGAATGGAAAACCTCGCAACATGCCTCACTCATGATTTACTTGAAAATCGCCTTACATGAGTTGTTCTTTATTGTGTACAGCAATAAGCTGGTGTTACAAGCTTGTTTCAATATGTACATAAGCTTGGTGTTATAAGTGTTTCCAATTACTTTTACATTATTACGCCAGAGTGCTATAAACATTTGCTATTGTTTGTAAAGCAATAACATGGTGCAGTATAGTTTTCTGTGATCGCGCATAGGTAAAATACGCGGGGGTTCCACAATGTTCTTAATTTTATACGGCAATGAGATGGTGTGCTTTGTTTATTTCCCAGTGTATATAGCAATTACCTGGTATGCTATAAGTGTTTCGAATAGGGTCCCTAACAAAATCCTGTTGGTGAGAGCCTGTTACCAACTCTCGCCTCCTCAACATGACGATCCATACGAGTGATTTTATAGTTATGACGTGCCTTTCTTAGCTCTGCTGACCTAATGTCGCAGAGTGTATGCAAACGCTCATGTCTGTCCGTCCGTCCGTTCATCTAGAAAATCTAGATCCCTTTCGATATTGGTGGCGCCACCTACAAATTTATGCAATATAGGGGTCAAAATGTAAATATCTTGTGAACACTCTAGCATCCTCAATTTTTGGCAGATCTTCACCAAATTTGGTTGGATTGTGCGGAGGTCAAAGTCTAAGTTACTACTGATACTTCTGGCGCCACTTATAATTTGACGGAAATTATGAACCAGCATGTGTTTTCAGGTATAAAATTCCATATTTGGAAGAGTGATTCGATAAGACTTGCCAAATTTAAAGGATATATTGACCACGTCCAATGCTGGAATGTTTTGTAATATCAATGACCTTGACTCATTTTGTGAGATCACCATGCCTGTAAAAGTTGAAAGATGTGATTTTGTAATGGCAGGGTGTAGCTATGACATCAATAGTACACAGAATTAAGCCTCCTGATCAAAATTGCACTTGATTACATTGTACATAAAGCTCTATGTGGTGACGTACTTTTTGGGTCACCGTGACCCAGTAATTATGGACTTTGGCGCTTGTCCCAATTTATGTTTTTCTTCAATAATTCGAAAAGTAATCACCCAATGTGAACAAACAGACCATGTATGGAAAGCTGGATGTGGGGCGCATACCTTGAACAGTAACAATTTTTAACCCGACATGTAGGTCAAGTTCAAATGGCCAGTTTGAATATAGAGATCATCTACTGAATGCTCTACACCCCACAATTTTGGAGCTAGGCCCATATAGAGTTAGAAGTTATATTAATCCGAGTTAAAAGTCAAGGTCAAATGGCCAGTTTGAATATAGATATCATCTAGTGAATGCTCTGCAACCCACAATTTAGGACTTGGGCCCATGTAACGTTAGACGTTATAAAGAGTTTGAAAATCTTCGATATAAATATTGGTGGCACCACCTATAGTATTATATAATATACGAGTCAAAACATGACAATCATGTGACCTGTCTAGCATTCTTAATTTTTCATGGATCTTTATAAAAATTAGTGGGATTGTAGAAGAGTTCAAAATTGCGGTTGTCTATATTAGTGGCGCGACCTATAATTTGACGGAAATTATGAGTTAAAATGTCTTTAAAAAAATCCATATATAAAAAATTAATTGAATTAGATAAACCAAATTTATAGATTATATAGATCATGTCCAAAGCTAATGTTTTAGGCAAGATCAGTCCTTCACATTTTTTATGTAAGGTCACCGGACCCGCTAAGTTGGCAGAGGTGATTTTGTAATTGCAGGGTGTAGTTTGGCCATCAGTGGCAATGAGAATTTATCCTCTAGATCAAAATTGCACTTCAGTACATTGTATATAGGACTCTATTTGGTGACCTACGTTATTGTTCACCATAACCCAATGATTGTGTGACCCTGATCTATTTTTTAAGATAATTAAGCAATTACGGAAAGGACATTTAATTCAATATTTTGATAAGGAATAAGGCGAATGATGTCAAATGCACCACAAATGTGTATCATGTGGAAGTTTGATGTTTATGGTACGGCTAACCTTGATAAATTTTTCAAGTTCGTGGTTTGAATACATTTCAGAAAATGATTTTTTGGTGATGGTGGTCAGCAGAACATTAGGTCCATAGGTCTCATGTTGTCACTTAAGCTACCTTGTCGACCCGTGCAGTGCAATTCAACATTTGTGGGAAAAATTTGTAAACTAATGCCTCATATCCCTAATATTTTCCCAAATACACAAACTTCAATGTATTGGGAGAACAGCCCGACACCTTACACGTGCACCTAAGTTTCGAGCATATATTCTCACTGTGCCGTATTCCTATTCACTATCTATGCCTATGTGGTCGCATATCGTGTTACCACTCGCACAGTACAGTCAGTTATCCATGTGCAATATTGTTGGCCAGAATCAACAACTGGTTTTCAAAAGGCCCATATTGTTAATCAAGCAATACCCTGGTGTGCTTCATGTGTTTATCGTTCTGTTACTAGCAATAAGCCGAAACAGTATAAGTGTTTCTAATTGTTCATGCTGGAATAGCGGTTGTGCTTTATTGTGTTCGTTGTGTATATATAAATAACCTGGCGTGCTAAAGGTATTTCTAATTGTCTATACATGTATATTAATAAGTAGGTGTGTTTTAAGCTTCTGATTGCTGACACAGTAGACTCGTGTCTTACATTCCTCATTGCATACACAGCAATATGCTGATGTGCTGTTGGTATTTATCATTGCATGCGTAGCAATAGGCTGGTGTACCTAATGCGTTTTCATATTATTTATATAGCAATAAGCTGGTGTGCTATAAGTGCTTTCATATTATTTATATAGCAATAAGCTGGTGTGCTATAAGTGCTTTCATATTATTTATATAGCAATAAGCTGGTGTGCTATAAGTGCTTTCATATTATTTATGTAGCCATAAGCTGGTTTGGTTTAAACATATTTTTATTATAAGCAATTAGAAAGCAGGGCGGAGCCCTATATTAATTCCTCTTGCGTTGGTTTGCTGTATAGTCCCTTATCGTGTCTATTGCTTTAAGCTGGTTTTCTAAAACTGGTTCTCACCATTCATCCCATAGAAAGCTCGTGTGCTATAAATGTTGGATATTCTTAATCTATCACAGCATGTTTAGTTTTTTATTTCATCACTGGAAAAAATGTGCAATTTCTTACCTGTATTTGTCCGACTTGAAAAGCTGCCTTTGTGTTAGAATGATGTACCAACAATAGGAGATCATTAAACTGAAAATCAAGAACATGCTGTAATACTGTGATTATAAACTCTAGATCAATAATATACTGTTATATACCAAATGCCATTCTTAGTTCCAATCATCCATTTTGGGTATGGCAACGGGTAATATGTACAATATGTTTTGAGATTATGAAAATAACTTTATTCCGATACATGGTACGTATGTAAACACTCCCAATTATTCCGATACATGGTACGTATGTAAACACTCCCAACATTTAAAAACTGTTCCTCATATATAGAAACTGTCGATCAAGTTCATGATAGCAGGTGCTGAGAAGGGGTCAGCAACTGTTAAGAATTGTGGATCATTACCTTGTTCAAACATATGCAAGCAGAGAAAAAGAAGAAGCCACGCCAACTGGTGTCGTTTTGAAGAAAAGTACATTTAAACCATTGGCGCTACCTGTGGCGGTCAGTCCTAAGATTATATCCTCTCCCTAAAAGTATGTGAAAGAAATATCCTAACCTATGATCTATTGTATTTGTGTCTTTTTGCCCAGAACCACTTCCTTGTAGTCAATATCCTATTCCGCAGTTCGAACTCTTTACTCTCCATAAGCTAACCTGTCCCTGTCTAACCTGTATACATATGGAATTACTATTGTCTATATTGCACACGTTCCTCTGTAAAATTTTGACATAGGCTGTATCAGCCCAAATAAATTAAAGGGTCTTCAGCGGGTAACTACTCAACATGTTTCGGAGCCTTTTACCCGTACATGTCTCTCTGAGTAACGGCTCCTTGTCTAAGCTAAATATTCAGCAAAGACAACCCACATAATAAAGAATAAATAAGAACGTGGCAAATGATGAATTAGCTAAATACGTGAAGTTTTGCTTATAAATGCAGAGCTTCATTATGAAAGAAGAACCCCTGTCAAACAAACCATAATTACTAAATTTGTATAGTACAGGTTCAGATAAGAACAATTTGACTTACCCCTGAACCAATATGTACCCTTTCTGGCTGGACAGTTTATCCTAGTTAAACCACCCGCCAGTGTATAACTGAAGTGGAAACAAGCTGGGGCCTTATATTCAGTCCCAGTGATAGTAAAATAAACAGTTGCAACTAGACCACCTGTACAAACCAAGGGAAATCCCAACAAGGACTGTAACAATGGACATCCTGCACCAGAAATGTAAAACAAACTCTGTGATGACACCTACCCCCCAAACAATTAAGCTCTATTTAACTGCCAACTCTGAGTCAATGTATCAACTTAATGTGTCAGGTTTGTGACATTTAAGAAAATACTGTCAATTTTGAGTAAATGTGCATTTAGGCATGTCAGAAAAGAATGAAAGTCATTAGCATTTATGTCAAAAAACATGTTATCAAAACAATTTTTCTTAACAGGATTTTGAGTACAATTAGGCAAGCTTGTAACTGTCGTCAGTAGCTGCTTGCTACCTATAGCCCCTATTTAAAACTGGAGTTTCTTTACTCCTGGATGTATACCTGATTTTCAGTACAAAACAAGAAGACGGCGATCATACAGTAACTTACAAGCTTACAAGCGCTCTTTGTTTTAGAAAAACAGTGTCCCAGCCTGAC
Organism: Hermodice carunculata; assembly: GCA_964020975.1. Lineage (NCBI taxonomy): Eukaryota > Metazoa > Annelida > Polychaeta > Eunicida > Amphinomidae > Hermodice > Hermodice carunculata. Next base: position 90,465,744 of record OZ026622.1, read on the forward strand.
TGTCAGGTAATAAAGGGTTAAAGTTACACACAATTGCTCATTGTCATGTAACCTGCATGATTGTTACCAGCTACCAGCCATAAAAGTTACCCGTTTTTAATTTTTCATGTAATGTACAGGATACTGATAATACTTACCAGAAAAAGCTCTGGATTGGAATATAGCGATGAACAGCTGGTTCTACCTTCCTTCAAGAGAGTCTGCGTTTTCGTAAGGAAAATGTAGAATACTAAAAGCATGATGTATAGAATCGATTTTTGAATTAACATTTTTTTCCTGATGCATTATCTCTTATAATTAAACTCTTCTAAGGTTGCACTTAAATGATCTCTCGACCCAGACAATACAAGGGAGCGCTGCCGGGACATAATATGCAAATTTATAAGTTGATTGTTGATCTAGATTCCGTGTATAGGATAGTATTGCAAAGATGTATAGATTCGTGTTATTCAGACAATGTGGGCCAAATTACAGAAATTTATGATGAATAAAATTTTGCGGGACCTTTTCGTGTTTCCTGTGTATCTGCACTTACTGTTATCTGCTTTCACTTTGGAGTTAAAACACATTTATACAGACAAATCAAGGTCCTGCTGATCTCTCGCAACCCAACCACGGATCTCCTGCATATTTATGCCCAGATGTTTAAGTTCAACCATCAACTCTACAGTATGTCCCCAGCTCTATGCAGATTGGTGTGAGAGCTCCGGTATTCGTATGCACAGCATATGAAGGTACAGAATATAATTTCATCCCTTAAAAATTATGTAGTTTTGAGTTTGTGGTCATCTAGAGTGGATATTTGTTTGAAACGCCTTCATCTACATCAAAAATGTGAAACTATTATATTTCTCCTATGTGCGTGCTGAAACTTTTGTGGTTGCAGGCTTGTGTTTTAGATCGATATGAATATGTTTATCATACTGTTGACATATGTAGAAGAATTTATCATTATTTTGATCTCTATGAGTTCATGATTTGCGAAAAATGCTTTGGTGTATATTTGTTGTTCTCACATATAGCAAACTTTACAATTTCTGACAGATAGATTATATTTCTAATGTAAGTCTAGAGTTCTATTTTTACTTACCATGCCAGGACCAAATACTTTAATCTGGAACCTTTCCTCAATATCCAGTAATCTCCTGGCCCCCTCCTATATTTTTGTGAGTTGCATGATAAAAGAAATAAAGCAACAAAGGGTAAATATTTTTCTGCAAACTGTTACTTATTTGGTCTACTGACGTCAACGGACAGACTATGGCGTAAGCTGATTCAACACTCGTTGTCAAAAAGACACGTACGGACATATTTAAAATATACGGGCTCCTATGGGGTATGAACTTTGAACTTTATTGACTACACCAATATTTTATAATGGTAATCTGTCACATACATACATATATACAAACAACAACAAGAACAAGAACAACATTGAAAAAGAAATACAATGGGATACACATTACACATACACAAATGCAACAAACAACTATATATTATGAAGCAATTAAGCGAGTAGAAAAAAAAGTAAAGGTAATTTGATGTCATAGAGGTCCGTTGATGTCCGTACATTCTTTTAGGTAAATAGCAAATTTTGAAATCAATTCGGTATCGTTTAAACTCATTATGAATATAAATAAGTGTTCATCGTCAAAGCTATCTAAGTTAAAAATCTGTTTTATTTCGCTCAAAATTTGTTTCTGGGAGTTGTAAATTTAGAACATTTTAAGACATAGTGTTTTTCATTTTCGATTTCTTTGCAAATATCACAAACTCTGAGATCAACAGGAATTTTGTTGGGTCTTTTGTGGCGTCCAGTTTCAATAGTTAAATTATGTGCACTTATGCAAAGGCGGGTAATATATTTGCGTATATCGAAATCTTTTATCTGGTGAAGGTATAATTCTAAATTGAAATCCGTTTTAAAAAGAGTATACGTTCGCAATTTTTTATCTTGATCACCTTGAGAATTTAAATCTTGCCCCCACTGAGTACAGAATTTACTTTTGATTGCTGATTTGAATAGTTTTGAAGGGTATATGCCTGAACTGTTTCCTTGATTATGCCAAATTTCTTCAAGATTTAAACCTTGAAATGTATTTTTGGTAGTACTGACCCACTGAGAAGATAGATTAGTAGGGAAGTCTAGGTTACACAAATAACAGTCGTACAATAAGCTGTCGGGTGACATATTTGTTATTCGGAAGAAGTTTTTACACACTAGGTTGATAATTTTTAAAGAAAGGGGTGTTTTGCCAAGTTCACTTAAAACAGCAATGTTAGAAGCTTTGCGATGAATACCTAGACAATATTTTAAGTAACTCATATATAACCTTTCGTAGCTTAGTTTGTAATACCCAGACAAGTTGTTGTTTAGGAATGTTTTTTTCAGGTGATATTATATAGGCACCCCATGTTTCACATGCATAAAGTAATATTGGAGATATAAGTTTGTCAAACAAACTTAGGCTTTGCTTAATGCTTGTTTTATCGATTGGAAGGATGCGTTTTAATCTTCCAAGGGCTTTGTTTGCTTTTTCACATAATCTTTTAATAGCATTCTCAAAAGACCCATTTAATGAAATTTCAATACCAAGATAAGTATAGCTGCTAACATTTTCTAACAGTTTATTGCCAATAAAGAAACTCTTTTTAATCTTTCTACCAGATTTGTTAAATATCATTATTTTTTATTTCTTAACATTAATGTTTAGTTTCCAGTCAAGAACGTAGTTATAAAGTTTATTCAGACCAGTTTGAAGTCCTTTTTCTGTTTCAGAAAGCAAAATTAGATCGTCTGCATATAACAAACAATTGATTTGTTTATTTCTTAATGTTACTGGATCGCAAGTTTGGTCAAATAATTTGGGGATATCATTAATGTATAAATTAAATAATGTAGAGCTTAACACGCATCCTTGCTTTACCCCTCTTTGTACAGGTATTTCGTCGGAAATTCCTCTACTAAACCGTATTTGAGTAACTGAATTTTGATACATATTCTTTATAATATTATAGGCATAACCATTTATGCCATAATTCATTAGTTTATAGAGAAGTCCATCATGCCAAATGGTATCGAAAGCCTTCTGGAAATCGATAAAACAAGCATAAAGAAATTTATTTTTTCCCAAAACTTTAGTATATTTGTCTATTAACGTGCGTAGAACAAAAATATGATCACTTGTCCTACAATTTTTCTTGAAACCAATTTGGAATTCGTTAGATATACCGTTTTCACTGAGATATTTCACAAGACGTTCATTAATAATTGAACAAAATATCTTTGCTGTGCAACTATTCAAGGATATACCACGATACATGTTCAAGTCTTTTGACGATCCACCTTTGTGTAGTAAGATAAGAAGACTGCTTTTCCAGATTTTGGGAAAGAAACCAGACGAGAATATTTTATTGAACATTTTAATCAAGATCGGAATTAAAATATGTTTACCAACTTTTAGTATTTCACCTATAATTCCGTCCTTGCCAGGGGATTTGCCTATTTTTAGGTTGTCAATTGCTATGGACAATTCACTCTGGGCAATTCTATAGTCAAGGGTTGAGAATGATATATTTTGATCTGATTTAAGAAAGTTTTGGACTAATTTATTTATATTTTGGAAATGTGATTCTTCATCCCGTCTACTCAGTTTAGTAAAATGGGTAAACCATTCTCGAGGATCGATATTTTCACATGGGTTTGATTTCACTTTTGTAACATTTTCAAGCTCTTGTATTAGATTCCAATATTCTTTCGGGTTTCTTTCCCATATATTATCTAAAGTATGTAATATTTCATTTCGAAATTCTTTTTCGTTTCGTTTGCTTTGGAATCGAAATCTTTTTCTTGTTGCATAATATGTTTTACGAAGACAATAGTCATTTGGTTTCTTGGATAATTGCTTAGCCATCTTTTTTACCTCGTAATATAGATTATAGGTTTCTTTACAAGCATATTTTGGCAAACGCTTTTTTCGGTGATTTAAACTACGTTTTGTTTTTAATGATAATTTACTAGCTTTAAAGATGATATTGTTGAAATCAGACACCATGTTATCAATATGATATCTCTCTTCTACTCCATTATCTCCGTTATCAATTGTCATAATCTGATGTATGTCATTTTTACAAAGAGATGTTAATGCCATTTTGAATTGGTCACTACGTTGTTTGTTCCATACAAAGGAAGAGGGCAGAGGATTAAGTTTATGCTGCGTACAACTATTATTCCTTAGGTAAAAAAATCTTGGTTGAGTTAACAATTAACTCAAATGTTAGGCTGCAATGGTCAGATAGCCAGTTTGTTTCACCAACTTGCATACTGGTAATTTCGGAAAATAAACTGTGGTCTGCTAAGACATAATCTATACAGGTGGGCTGCTTGGCATTGTGACTATAGCACGTGAATGAATGAATGATTCTTTATTTGCTGCACCTCAACTTACAGACGGAGGCATTTTGCCAAATACAATACACAACAACAAAATATGTAAAAGAAACAGAAAAAAGAAAGAGGAAAAGTTAGGAAAACTAACTCTTGTCCATCGTGAACAACCTTGCTTCGTATACAGATTGGAGAAAAAACTATAGATCACCCCTTATTTTAGTGGTTTCGGTTAAATATTGAGCCAGAAGAGTTATTATTTCATAATCGTCACATTTCATAATAAAAATAAATTTTTCTTCTAAGTCCAATTCTCCAAATGTAACAAATATCTCTGACAATTTGTCTAAAAATCGTTTCCGGGGCTCATCAAATTTTTTACAAACTAGAACATAATGTATTTCATCCTCTACTAGGTTACAATGGTTACATAGTCTTTCATGCACAGGTACTTTCATAGGTCTTCTGTGTCGACCTGTTTCAATATATAAATTGCGTGAACTAGTTCTGAGTCGTACAAAATTTTTACGGATATTAAAATCCTTTATCATAGTTAGGTAAGGCTCTATTTCCAACTTATTTTTAAACGTGTAATTACCAATAATATTCCCTATTTTGCGACCATTTACTATTCGTAGTCCAGATGATATGCACAGGTCCAATAAACTCTTTCCGTGACTATTCACTTTTCGAGTGTCCATGTTCGAACGATTTAGTGGTACATCATGAAAGTTGTCATCTGGGAGTGGAATAAGATCAGAATCAGCTTTGGTAGAAATTACATAGTCATTTTCGGTACCTGTAGCAGCATTGAAGTCGCCCATTAATACGCATTTGCCCCCATCAAGTGTATATTTACAAATCTCGGCTAATAATGTTTCAAAAATATCAGTTTCACTTGTGTATAATGAATTCACAGGTGCCACATAAACAGTGCCAATATAAATATCTTTTGATAACTTAAAAAAGGACTTTTTGAGTTTAATCCAAATAATATCAGGGTGTTTTACGTGAATAAATTCAATACCAGTTTTAATATTCTGTTTTATGTAAACTGCTATTCCACCTGAAAATTTCGTGCTATTTTTTTTTACTTTGGACGGGTACTTTTGTGAATTGTGTACCCTGGGACTTCTATATCTGCATCGGGACCAGCATGAGTTTCTGTCAAACCAAATATATCAAATGTACTAAGGTATTGTATAAAATCTGTATCTGCAAATTTGGAGACAGATTGGCCACAAACATTATGTTTATGACCATGGATGTTCCAAGTCATAATATTTAATGTACACACACTGTTCATGGTTAATTCAGTTTGATACAATATTGAGGACAGCAGTGGGCTAGGTGGTTGGGTATTGACGTCGTAGTCGTGGTCCTGCTGTCGTTTGGTTTTGATCATATCTGCTGTTCCTTTGCCTTCTCAAGTTGGGCTCTATCTTGTATTTAATATTTGCCGCGAGTAACCGGCTGCCTTGATCATTAGGATGTGTTTTGTCATGGTACAAGTCTCGTCGTTGTTTGTTTTGTCTCATGAAGCTGTTGTAATTTGCGCACATCTCTATTCCATCCTTGTTATTTGCTTTCAGTTTTATCATTGAATTTGTTGCTTGGACTTTCAGATCCATCTCAGCATCATCTAACCATGGTAGAGCAGTCGAGATTATAACGCGATTGGTTATGCCGGCAGCTTTTATGAACTCGGCTATATCCACAATTTCTGTAGCCACTGTGTCTGGTGACTCATCAGTTTTTATATCGTTTGTTACTAGATGTAGGACGACCGTGTCGTACTTTTCAGTCACAGTAGCTAAACATTCTCTCGCTTCGTTTGTTGTGTAGGCTATTTGTTTTGTCACAATGTGGGTACTTTGTGGTAGAATTCTAGATGGATCTAAATTCTTCATATGCGAATGGCCTAACAGCAGAACTTTTGATTTATCTTTTGTCTCTTGTTCATATGTTGTATCTGTATCGGGCTTTTGACCATTACTCGCATTGGAGTCTTTTTTTGCTGAGTTTTTGGCAACTACTTTATTCCATGGAGTGGTGCCAGCATCGGTACCTTGGGCATGAAGTTGCCACTGCAATGTCTGTTCTTTAGCAGCTGTTACTTGGTCCCGAAGACTAAGTATTTTAGTATTAAGTGTGTCTATTTCCCCATTCTTTCGAGTCAGAGTTTGATGAAGTTTGTCTATTTCCTCTTGCATGCTGGTTCGCACTTTTTGACGAGTACTTATTTCACTGTCTAACTCCTGATATAAATCTCTGATCCTTTGTTCAATATGTTTCTAACATACTGAAGAGAAGGCGAGCTCTATAATAAGTAGACTTCGCCCAAACAAAACAAAACAAAACAAAACAAAACAAAACAAAACAAAACAAAACAAAACAAAACAAAACAAAACAAAACCACCCCCCCAAAAAACAAAGCAAAACAGAACAAAAACAAAATTTTTAAAACCAAAAGAAAAAGGAGAGAAAAAGAAAAAAAAAGGAAAGAAAAAAGAAAAAAAAAAACAAAAAACAAAAAAAACAAAAAAAAAAAAAACACAAAAAAAACCCCCCAAAGGGCCCCGGAGAGTATAAGATACAAAATTTAACGTTTGACGTCTGGCCAAATCTAAAATGATACCTGGGAATGGAGTGATATCCCAGGTGCTGAAAGCACTGTGCCCCTAAACACTGTTCGTACAATCCTAGATAGATGGTATTAGCACTTAGGATTCAAAGTGATTGAGATCAGCGTGGCCTCAGGAGGATCGACTGTTTCGATGTTTATACACATCAACATCAAATTTATTAAACCAGACAACCGGAAACACAAGACACAAAGCTATCAAAACTGCGCCACCTCGGGACTGACCAAGGAACAATTTTTACTCACGTCAAGTTTTCTTCTTTCGTTTGCGTGTTTGATCACGTCGCCGACAATCTGCAGTGAATCTGATGAAAATAGAAAGAAAAATTGATAAATTGCGAAATTGTACTTCGAAACATTTGCGGAATAAAAAAAGGTTTATACATACAATATCAAACATAATGGATTTAAATACATGTATCTGTAAGAGAGCCATTTAGAATTTCTGTTGTATCAAACCATCTTATTAGCTCTGCTGACTTGTCAGTCAGCTGAGCTGATAGGATGGTCCATCGTCCGTCAGAAAAGGTGGCACATATCAGTATATTGAAATATCTGATGCTGAGGCTAAATTTGATAAAGATAAGAGCAAAGAAATATCTTACACGAAGCAAAAGTGCGCTCAAATGATAGAATACATTATCAACAGTGCGTACTTTTGCTTTGGGACCAGAGTCTATCAACAAATACCAGGCATACAAATGGGAAAAGATCCAGCCCCATATATTACCAACATTTATTTACATTACTATGAATCAAAATGGATGGAAGAATTGGCAAAAACAAATTTTACAGCTGCAAGAAGATCATATTCTCACACAAGAAGATTTATAGATGACCTATGTGCTTTAAACAATGGAGATGAAATAAAGGGAAACTGGAAAAACACATATCCCAAAGAACTTATAATAAATCTGAAAAATGAAAGTGATAGAGAAGCTACTTTCTTTGATCTGGATATAGAAATAAAGAACAACCAGTATATAACAAAAATATCTGACAAGAGAGACCAGTTCAGATTTGATATTATCTCCTACTCTGATCTGACAGGAAACATTCCAGAGAAACAAGCATATGGAGTTTGTATCGGGCAAGTGATACGTATTGCTACACACACCACACTTTTTAGCGATTTTGTCAGTAGAGTCAGAACTTTGTTGAAAAAACTACAACGCAAAGGTTATAAATAACACCAACTACGCAAAACTCTGTTGATATGTTTCCGGAGATATGACGAAATAGCTAAAAAATACAACACGAACTCAAGAACATTAGTCAAACAATGTCAAGATGAGGAGTTTGAAATGACAAAGTGTAGTCCTCAAAGTGTTTCGAGTGGTAAGAAGGAAAGTACCCGGGGTAAAGTATACTTAACCCATCTAGAGAATTTTTTCTTTTCCGTCTTAAGTCGGAAAACCATGATCATAGTCACTTTTTGCAGGATTTCTTTCATTTCAACCAGTATAGTGGAAGAGGTGGCTTCGATCTAATAACTTTGTACACTTTACCTCATGACACCTCTATTCAACTTTATGGTGCTAAAATTGTTTTACTATTTTACTGTTTACACCAGTGTCAGTATGGTGTATAATAGTGTATGAAGCTTTAAAGTTTCAAAGGAGACGTCTGTCGTCGTCCATCCACAATTCACATTTTCGATATCTTCTCCAAAACCGTCACGCAGATTCATTTAAAACCTGGTAGCAGTATACATTGGGTTGGTCTTTACGAAGTTTATTTAATTGGTTATGCTCCAGTGAATTTTGGATTTTTTAATAATTTTTTTGCTTTTTTTGGGGGGGGGGGCAAATCTTTGGGACTCCTAGTTCTGAATTTGTTCACCAGGTGGCGCTGCGATATTCGTCTAACTTTTTGTGATTTTTTGTCTGTTATGGTTATTTTTGACTTCCTCTCCAGAACTGTCACTCAGATCAAGCTGAAACTTGGTGGATATGTTGTTTGTCCAAGGGTCAAGCACAGGTGTTCACTAGGAGGCAATGCTGCGGACTCTTGGTTTTTAACGATTTTATCAATTCCGGTCTCCTGTCGGTAAATGCAGCTGTTCTATTGATTACTATGCAAGTCAAAGGGCATTCTAATGCTGATTCACATCTTGACTTCTCCTGTGAAACCGTCAGTCAGATTGACTTCAAACTTAGTGGCAATGTACCTTGGGTGGGTCTCTAGCAGATTTGTTCAAATGGTCACCCTCCATTGATTTTTGGATTTTTTATGATTTTTTTTGGCAAATCTTAAGACATTTTCTTCTCTGAAACTGGTCACCCGATTTCTTTGATATGACACAGGAAAACTTCTAGGGACCCATAGTTGTGTATTGATTCGCCAGGTTGTGCTCCATTCTTTCTTTTTTTTTCATTTTTTTAAAACAATTTATTTTGTCGGTAAATGCACCTTTCCTATTGATTACTATGAAATACTGACTGCGCTTCAATACATTAGTAAGTAATCTGTCAAATAAAAGACATAAAGAACATAAATGCACAGACTAAGCACTTACAATACAATACAACGAAAGCAAAGAGAAAAACGGGGGGGGGGGGTCCAACAGGAGGAATGCATATGCGGAAATGTAGCGTGAGCATTATATGAATCCAAATCATCAAATATTTATTTTAATATGTCTAGCAGTTTTTCCGGGGAGTTTCAAATTTGGTGCAAATCATATCAAAATGATACTCATTTTTTGATCTGCTGACATGTTTCTCATAGACGTTAGCTTACAGGAACTTTGTTCGGGCGCTTGTGTCTGCCAATTTCTATTTGAATATTGTGAGCACTTAAGCGTAAACGCGTTATGTTTTTTCGAATGCCAAAATTTCTCACAACCTGTAGATGTTGTTCAAACTCAAAATCTCTTTTGAATGATACATAGTTTCTTAATTTTGATTCATTGTCTTGGCGCGAAATTTCATTTTCCCATTGACTTTCAAATTTTCTTGCAATGCGTGTTTTAACTATTTTAGAGGGAAAGTTATCGAAAGATTCGAAATTATTACAAAGCTCCTGTAAATCTGATGGAGCGAAAATATCGTGTATTGAGTTGACACAAATAGATCGGTTATCTTGAGACATTTCCAAATTACAGCTAAAAGCATGATAAATTAAAGACTTTGAGTCATATTTTACTATTCGAAACCAATTCTTGCAGACCAAGGTCATAATTGTGAGTGAGAGTGGGGTCCTTCCAAGCTCGCTCAAGACTGCTATATTACTGGATTTAAGATGTACACCTAGGCTTTGCTTAAGAATTTGAATATGCAATTTTTCGAATTCCCTTTTGAAGTAACCAGATATATTGTCAAGCATTGAGGTTTTTCGATGGTATGACATTATAGGCTCCCCAAATCTCAGATGCATATAATAATACTGGAGATATTACTTTTTCAAACAAAGCTAAATACATTTTTAAATTGATATCTCCCACAGAAATAACTTTCTTTAGCCTTATCAAACTTTTCCTAGCTTTGTCACAAAGATAATTTGTGGCACCATCAAACCAACCATTTATGGGAATTTCGATCCCAAGATAAACATATTTTATACAAAATTTTTCTGGCTATCTTTTTATATGTGTTATTGAATATCGTAATTTTTGTCTTCTGCATTTAATTTCCAGTCGTTGCAAAAATTATATAAAACATCAAAGCAGTTTTGTAGTCCCTTCTCTTTTTCCGAAACTAGAATAGGATTGTCACCATATAAAAAGCAATTAACTCGTTTTTCATGTAAAGTAGCAGGGACACATATATCATTAAACTTGTAGGGTAAGTCATTAATAAAAACGTTGAAGAACGTAGGACTTAGAGAACACCCTTGTTATAACCCTGTACTTATTTCAATACTATCCGGAAGACCATTTGCGAACTTAATTTGTAAATTTGAGTGACTATACATATCTCTTTTAATTCGAAACACATATCCACTTACACCATGATTTATCAATTTGTAAAAGAAGCAATTGTGCCAAACAGTATCGATTGCTTTTTTTAAATCTACAAAACAAACATATAAATAGTTTTTGCCTCCTAGTAACTTGGTATATTTGTCTATTGGAGATTTTATAACAAAGATATGGTTTCTTGTTCTACAGTTAGCAGAAAAACTATTTGTAGTTCCGTTTTTAAGTCCTATTCACTCAGACAATTTTGAAGTCGCTTATTTATGATGGTGCAAAAAGTTTTGACACACAGCTACTTAGATATATACCTCTATAAATATTTGGATCGTGAATGTTTCCCCCTTTGTGTATCAAAACCAAGAGACTTTGTTTCCAAATAGTAGGAAAATATCCTGATATAAAAATTAGATTAAACATTTTGCCCAAAACTTTAGATAATGTTACTTTACTTTCTTTCAACACTTCTTTCAGAATTCCATATTTGCCGGGCGTCTTGTTGGATTTTAGTTTCTGCCAAGCTGTCATTATTTCTGTGTCTTTAATTGTGGAGTCCAGGATTGGAAAGAAAATTGGTTATTTATTATAATGCACTTCATTTAGCAATGACATAACCTCGAGATCTCGGGGAGAAATACCATTGCTAGAACTGTGAGATATAACTTTTGTGAAATGGCAAAACCACTGTCTAGGGTCAAAATTTTCGCTAGCATGATCTTTCTTTGTAACTGTATTTTCTACCTCTTCAATGAGTTCCCAATAAACAGTGGGGTCTTCATCCCATACATTGTTCAGCGATTGCAAAATACCATCTTTCCTTGTTCATCTACGTTGCGATTATCCATATTAGACCTTAACATGGATGCATGGCAAAAGTTATCGTTGGATAAAAGGAGAAGGTTTAAATCGGCTTTGTCGGGGGGGGGGGGCACAAAATAATTTTGATCTCTGGTAGAAGCATTGAAGTCCCCCATTATAATACATTTGCTTCCATCCATGGATAGTCTACATACATCATTTAAAAAATTGTCAAAATATTATCACTAGTGTACCGAGAGTTTGACGGTGAGACATAAACTGTTGTAATATATACATCAAAGGAAAATTTAAAGAATGATCTTTTCAGTTTGATCCATACTATTTCAGGGTTAACGACAGGTAAAAATGCAATCCCATCACGTTTGTTATTTTTGACATAAATAGCAATACATCCTGGCGATATGTACAGGCGTAACCTGTCATAGGACGTGTACTACAGTGTACCTTATGGCCAGCAAGTTCAATGTCCGCATCGGGACCTGCATGTGTTTCAGTTAATTCACAAATATCAAAGCTTGTCAATATATTTAAAAACTCATGGCGTTTAGAGAGGGATTGGCCACAGAAATTTTGTCTATGTCCGTGTATATTCCATGCTAGAGTGTTAACATGTCCAATCATTGTCACAGTTTGCTTTTAGTATCTTGGAGGCCATCGGTGTCTATTTAGGGCCACGTAATTACTGTTGTACTGGCGAGGTCCCTGTGGTCTTAGTTCAGGCTTGAAGGTGTATTTTATATTTGCCGCTAATAACCTCGCACCCTGTTCATTTGAGTTGATATAGTCTGCATATAGGTCTTGCCGCCGTACAGGTTGCCTGTTAACAAAACTGCTGTAGTTATCACATAGTTTTATTCCCAGGTGCTCGTTTATCTTCAGCTTCAACAGCGAATTTGCATATAGGACTTTAAGATCTAACCCCTTGTCCTCCAGGATAGGGATGCCACTGGAAATGATCACCTGTTCAGATGGTCCCTTTGGAATGATTTTATCAGCTAATCCAACTAAGCCAGTGGCCACATCCTCTGGTGTTCCTGTTTCAAGTCATTACTTACAAGATGAAGTACTTCATGTTGTTTGTTGTAAGTATTTAATTTCTTGGGCCTTTTCGATTGTATATACTTTTTCTAAAGCTACATTGTAGGCATCTTTATTCAGCACCTTGTTTGGGTCTACATGCTTCAACTGAGAAATTGAGAGAATCAAAACGTCCTCTTTCTTGCTTTTTGCTGAGTGGTCTGTTGAACGTTCAGTTTTGCGTGCAACCACTGTTGACCACTGTGTGCTGCCGGGACCTGCATCCATTGCTTGGTCTTGCAGTTGTCACTTGAGAGTTTGCTCTTTTGCTGCAATAATGTCCTCACGAAGATAGGTCACTCTGTCATGTACCTTTTTCTATTTCTTCGCCCTTCTTTGTGCTAGTTCGAAGTCTTTCTTTTTCTTCATACAATGAGTTCTTCATCTGTCTTCTAATGGAGACCTGAGTGTCAATTTCGTCTTGAAGATCTTTCATTTTTTCCCTCAACTTATCTGACCCACTATCTGTTGTACAACTTTCACGGGCTTTTGATAACTTTTTGGATAGATCAGTGCACTTATTTTCAGCCTTTGTTCGATTTACTTTTGTACTTTTCAATTCTGCCGCCAGGTTTTTTATTTTCTTGTTTGATGTTGTTGATTTCTTCATTCTTACCCGCAAGTTGGCGTTTTGTTTCTGACAACTCTGCAGCGATTGCTTCTAATTTAATTCTGAGGTTGGAATCCTGGAATACTTTTATCTGTTCAACTAGCTGGGTTTCGAGCGACTGGAATAAAGTTTTAATGTCACTAAAATTCTTTTCTAGCTGTTTGCTAGGCATACTTTCCTTTCCTTATCTGGTTATATACATGCGGATTTTGTGCAAAATAAGCTGTACATTGATTGGTGTTTCTCCGCATTGAGAAAAATTCCAAATACTGTCTATATCGTCTTCTTTCTCCTGAATGCATGCACAATGAAACCATAACATACCGGTACTACACTGTATCATTGCAGTATTATACACTCGCCCTTGTACGCATTCTGGTGTGATTTTCTTTTCACTGTTAATTCTTTCTTTGGGTTGTGTGTTCTTACTAGATTGGTTTGTGTTCGCTGTCGCTCTATTGGTTCCTCTGTTCTCTTTAGACGCAAATAAATGTATTGGTTTTCTTATTAGAAACAGTCTTCCCCTTTTTAGGGTCCTGCAGTTTGCTGGAATTGGGGTCTTTTGCACCAACAGTTTTTTGCACAGTTATTGTGCTGCATGATTGGCTACGCTCGGTAGTCTTCCTTTTTTAGGGTCCTTCAGTTTGCTGGAATTTGGGTCTTTTACACCAACAGTTTTTTGCACAGGTATTGTGCTGCATGATTGGCTACGCTCGGCATCATTATCTTTGGAAGGATTTTGATCCTGTGCTTTCTTATTGGTCTGAAAATTGTGCAACAGATCTTTTCCGAGTTTTTGAGGTGTACCAAAGAGTTTGTGTATAAACCCGTTTTACCTGTGGATGGAGTAGAAACAGTTATTTTTTCCGACTGAATGTCAATGGCGCCAAGTTTGAATATCCTTCTCGAATACGTGAATCAATATCACACAAACGTATTAGTCTGTCAGTAGTATCTCTCTCCGAGCTACTCAAAGGTGCTTCAGGTATTCATTCATCACGTAAGATGAAGTTAAAAACTGGATGTTGTGTAAATCCTCCAAAAATGATGAAATTTAGTGAACCCTCGTCTCTCCCAGGTCTATAAAGAAGCGCCACCTGGCATGTATTCACTTCTCGAGATTTCTCGTATTTTGGGGCAAAATCTTAAAAAGTCGCAAGGGTATATGTACATGTAAGCTGAGCACAGGACTGTCACAGTCCTCTTGTTTCATGTTAGCAGAGTATTTCACTCCTGGATTTATTTATATCTATGTAGCTCAATGGGCAGTCTAATGCTCATTCGCAGTTTTGACTTCTTCTCCGAAACCGTCAGTCAGATTGACTTTAAACTTGGTGGCAATGTACCTTGGGTGAGTCTCAAGCAGATTGTACAAATGGACATGCTCCCTGATTTTTGGATTTTTTATTAATTGAATTTCTTTGTTCTTTTTGGGGCAAATCTTAAAAAGTCGCAAGGGTATATGTACATGTAAGCTGGGCACAGGACTGTCACAGTCCTCTTGTGTCATGTTAGCAGATACTTCACACCTGGTATTATTCATATGTTTAAAATTATGGCTTCACAATGATGCGCTCAAGTGATGTGATTTAGTAGTCCATGGAAATTGGATATTGATAGCATGTAACCAAAAAAAAAAAAAAAACAAAAAAAAAAAAACCACCCCCCAAAAAACAAACAAACTTAAAAACGCTAGCTAGCTAACTAACTAACAATCTAAAACCCGCAAAAAATTAGGTACCACGTGAAATTGAAAAGCTAATCAATATACTGGAAATATGATGGCTAATTCAGGCAATTTAATATCGAGAATAACGTGCGATAACAAATTGGGTAAAATTTAGAGCAGCGAAATTTATACTGTTGTAGAAGCCCACAGCATATGCGAAAATGTTACTGCAATATCATACGAAATAATAACTCAACCCTAGGAAACACAACTTTACCTTGAGTCTCTTTCAGGTCTGGAGCTTCATCTGGGAGGTGCTTAAGGTAACCTAAAATGATTTACAGTAGGAAGCATTTTATAAACATTTGAACCTGAACCTTCTTAGAGTATAAACCAGAGTACCCAGGGTAGCTTCTTTTTGGCTTATTTTAACGCAAATCATGTTTCACTTCCCTTCATCATTTCAACCGAAATCGATGGTCTCTCAATTAACCCTTAAAGTGTTGATTTAAGAATGAGTCAACAGCTTTCCTCTGGACACTTTGCCCGCAAAGTGTCCCGAGGAAAGCTGTTGACTAAGTCTACTTTTTGCTTCAGACAAGGCTTGTTGTATTTGAATGAAGGGTATCTTCTCGAGGAATTTGACTTTTTTAACATTATATGTTTAATGGTAATGAAAAAGCAACTATAGCAGTGATTAGCACTTTAAGGATTAACATAACAATACCAAATTCATATTCCTTGTTAACCGTCCTTTCATTCAACTTCCAGCATGTCTGCTGTGGCCATAAGAGAGCAGAACTCGTAAGATCGATCAAGGTAAACAGTTTTCCTCGGCGCACACGATACGCTCACTTTGGACTTAGTTAAAACTTGGTAGCGAAAGAGTTGAAGTACCCTGCAAGGTACCTGGGTGCATGTGTATGCTGTATTGTTATGGTGCTGACAAGATAAGGCTCTATAAAGGGCGTCACATGAAAAATTCATTGTGTCGAACTAAGGATATTTAAACGCAATTTATTATGAAACCTATGTAGCCTGCTCCTTCTTAAAACAACCCCTTTGATCAATTTGAGTATGCTTCACCGGTTAACCATACACTCCACCACCTGTAATTGTGAACCGCCTCAAAACACTGTTCGGTATTGCAAAACACGGAACACAATTTTTGCGTACAGGTGTAATTTCTTACAGGGCTGCTTTCGAAGTAATCATTACATTTTGTTCAAGTAATTTCGTTTTGTTTATATTAAAACAAATGTTCATATATAAAAGAAAAATTAAATTACTCATATATGGACGTTCACAACAAAAGACAGGAGAGCTGCACGCATCAAAATAATGATCGCTGCAGCTTTCAAAATTGGAATGGGTGATAGGAAGGTTATTTGTCAACTATAAAACCTGCGCTTATAATACATAAAATTTTGGAATATTTGTTTTCTTTTGAATACTTCCTTACTATCTGCTATGTTGTAAAACATTTTAATGTTATGGTCGTCAATATTGTATTACGCTGAGACCACGTCGTTCTAATGTTTTATAATTGTGCATATATATGTATATAATATATATATATATATATATATATACTGAAATCTGTGCATGCAAATTTAAGCTGATGAGCAATGCAAATTAAACTCAATATTCCCGGTTCAGTAAGTGCAAGAACTTAAAACGTCAAATGACACGGTTCATTTTATGTGACTTCTTGGAGAACAAATTGTATATATACTGGTTTGCTGCCACAGCCTTGATCAGTCTATATGGTGTTCCGTCAACATCATGTGTTCAAGCAAATGTGAAGATTAATTATAATAAAAATCCCCAGTTTTTTCAGGTGAGAAATTACAGTGATATTTTCAAAGCTGTGCCGGTGACTATATGAGTTATTGTATTTCACATGCATTACGGATACAAAGGGTACAGTGTAAGCCTATATAATTATACAATGTTGACGCATCGTTCCTTCACACACAAACCAAGACAAATCAAGCCACAAAACAACACCCCCCAAGACCCCCCCCCCCTTAAAGTCAGGATTTGCAAAACAGGGGCTTCTTCTTTTGATCTTTAATGAATCGATATTTCAGTCAGACCTTTTATCTCTGACTTTAGTGATTTCTGCCGTGCTCTCCGATCAGCACTCTACCCTCCGGGTCTTACTTCACACTTTTAACTCACATTTTTAAGGTTAGACAGAAAAGTGGTATTGTGAAACGACATGTGAAACCAGTGTTCGCTGTCTCCCCGTTTTGCTGAGGTTGACGATTAGGACATAAGTTGGAATTATGCCTCACATGAAATACATCATTATTGAAACAGTTGGTATCTTGCTACAGGAAACAAACTGGGCCAAAACCTTGTCGATAACATGCGTTTTATTGGTACTAAGAAAGGTACGTTCACTTTAGAAACGCCACCAAAGATTTATACATAAACAAACAAAAGTGTACGTAGAACGAAGAATATGCAGGCTATAAACTTACGTTCCAAAAGCAATTTGTATCTGGTAATCCTTTGCAAAGGTGTTGTCAGTAAATCTTCAACGGATAGCCTGTCACATTTACGCTAAAAGATAGAAAGCATTCAGAAGTGAATCACATATGTATACCTAATGCTAATTTCTTAACATGTGCTATATGGCTCTAACATCCTTAACAGCCCATTTCAGCATATAAATTACGTTAAATGTGCAAATATAGACAAGCAAAAGTACACGAATGCCCTTTAGTGTCCAGTAGATCCATTTTTCTGCGCAAAAATGCTAAGAACGTAAATCGGTTTTCAAACGTTCTTGTGGCTTTGTTAGAAGAAATATCAACAAACTATAAATGCAGAGCCCCCTCCCCCTCCAAAAAAAGGGACGTTGCACAATACCTGGAAGTCTGTCAGTATTCCTTGGAAATCCTGGTACTTTAGACGCATGTCTTTAAGTACCTTAAACTTGTCGTCTAATTGGCTGAGAAAGTCAGTATGGAATTTCAGGAAGGGACCATTCTTGAGAAAAATATCAGCAATCCGTGGATTTTCGTGCCTGAAATATTTTTAAATAAGTTGTTTCTAGTAAAATAGCGTTTTAAAAGTTAATAGATTTGGTAGTTGTGTTTAAGGAAAGTATATAACTTTAATCAACTTGTTAATAGTTGTACGGTAATCAGCTCAGACTTCCGCTGCAGAATCCAAACCATTGAGATTCCATGAAAACGAAGACGAATCCAGGGCAACGAACAATTCAAATAACGCGATGCATAACGAAAAGATCACTTTTAAAGCTTTCTCCAAAATGTTAAAACATGATTTAACCCCTTCAATTTCATATACAAATTCAGAAAGTGATCCAACTTTGCTGCAAAGTCCACAAAATTATTGCAATGTCAACAATTTGGCCTCTTCGGGACTGAATATTTGTAAATAAAAACGCCATTGTAACGATCGGCAAAAAAGTGGGCAAGTGAGAACGATTTAATGGCGACCTTTAAAATAGATGTGAAAAACGGTGGTTGTTGTCTTTCAAAACAAAAAAAAACTGCACACATTATATCTGCATCCAGATCCCCCCTCCCGGTAAATTCTGAAATTGCACCTTCCCTGATGCGGTAAATTAAAAAACTGCACCAATGTGGAAGTTTTTTGTTCTGAAGAGAAAAAGGGCATAAATTAAATTTATACACGTGTGCAAAAGTGTGGGTTTTTTTGTTTGTTTTTATTTTGTTTTTTTGCGTAAACGTATCCAAAACAAAGTTGTTTCTGGAGCACTGCAAGGACTGAGACTTAATAACAAGCAAAAGTGAGTGCTGGTACTAAAAATGTGTATGCATATAAGAAAGATACAATGAGATTCAGGTGCTTCTTCACTTTTGTATTAATATATACCGACAAACCCATTCCTCACCACGTCTCAATCCTGGCTTTCAATTCTTCGTAAAGCTGCTGACTGAAACTTTGTATCGGAGCGACATGTTTAAGCAGTTGACTCAACATATCTGCGAAACCACTATCTGTATCAAGCCTCTTCGCCTGCATTTTCACTGCTTTGGGAAGTTCCTGAAAAGGAAATTGGTCAACATTTGCTTTTCATACACTTTGAATCAATCGACCACTTACCGAAAAAGGATTTTATGTGTGCATAAAGTGACCCAAACCTATATAGTAGTGTAAGCGAAGGCCAAAGTCCACAATGTAGGTACACTGTGAAGCTTCACTGGAAACATTGCGGTGGTGATTTCTTTGGTCGAAAACTATTACGTAGGATTAATGGAAGTATGGAATCAGCTTATGCAAATTACCATCGATGATGGGTAATTGACCTCTGTCAAGATAACACATGAGCCGTTTCGCGTCATTGCAGGATTTTTTTTATAACATGAAGGAAATATTTACCTTAAAGTTTACAAAGACCTGAACTTGTGGGGCTTTTCTCAGTGTTCCCCGCTTGTAGTTGGCTCCTTCTTAATTCTATAGTCTTGAAAGTTATATAATTTTGAACAAAAGAATGATCCATCATATAGCGTTTTACGCTGTCTCCAGGGACTGCAAAATAGGCACTTAAGAAAATATCGTATGTATAGAGGGGTTAGGGTTCTTAAGCCCATTCTTATCAATAGCTTAGAGACTCGTCTGCCTGTCTGCTCTCAGTCACCCACACGAAGACATTAGCCTCGACATTTGACATGCCTCTTTCCTCATTATAAAGCTTTGGATAAGTTGTACTGATTCAAGTAATTACATCTTTGATAGTTTAATCTTATACTACAATGGAAAACGGTATGAGAGGGAAGCGACTTAACTATTTAACATAGGCAGGTTAATAACATGCAGCTTAATTAGCAATGGCCTTTATGATTGCCAGATAGCTTACACAATGGGAGCTGAAGATGACTTACATTATAGAGGTTCACATCTCAAACCATGTCTTATACTTGGCCAGACAATTGTACAACAAAAAACTGTCACCTGGGCCATCCATACGCAATTAAACTTTTACACATGCAATTCTATGACAAACCTCATTAAGCATCTTCATGGTATTCAGGTATCTCTCCTCTGTGGTCAAAATCTCCTCAGCAATCATATAGGTGATTTTTTTAAACTTGGGCTGCAATGGTAGGAGAGTGGCATTTGTTGGAAATTTAATGGAAAGGCCAGTTACTGTTTGTCTAGTGTGGTGCAAACTACAGCACCCATATACGTTTTGTGATAACTGTGAGTTTACGAAATTTAAGGTTAAATTAAGTAGAAAATTAACTTGAATTCAGAGATGCTAGTTTCAGGGGACTGCCTGATTCAGTTTTTCCCTGCTAAATGTGAAAACAAAATTTCCATTTGGTCCAAACAGCTAAAATCTGATCAGAAACAAGAGGTGGCACCTCTTTTTTTATGGACATTTCGGGTTTTCCCCCCAAGCTTCTAGCATCTCTGACAATTACACAGAGCAGTCACAAAGCAAGCTTATAGGTGCCGCTTTTACGGTCAAACCAGTCTATAGGAACCGATGATGTCAAGTATCTTGCGCTTCATTTATTTTAATAAATATTGTCTTTTGTTAAATATTTTCAATGAACATTTCCGGGAAGACGTAGCAGGACAACATGCCAATAGTCGAAAGCTTTCCTCGGCACACCTTGGGCGTTAAGTACTCAGGAGAGCGCCCTGGAAAGCCACTGATTTAGTCCAGTAATGTGACCTTTCAAGTGTTAAGGAGCCACAGGATTCACCCTGGGTTCCGTTACTGATTATATATTCGGTTTTGAATAGTTTAAACCATTTGATAGACCATTTAAAAGTGGCCAATCTATGAAATTCATTATCATTGTTGACACTGCTTCTTTACTTACGGACACCATGAAGGCTGCTCTTGCAGTATTGCATGGAATCTTGTTGACTAGTCGAAGAGCTTCTGTGAAATAATAATAATAATAATAATAATAATAATAATAATAATAATAATAATAATAATAATAATAATAATAATAATAATAATAATAATAATAATAATAATAATAATAATAATAATAATAATAATAATAATAATAAAAGGCTGTGTTACGTGAACCTCCATGCAGCAAAGAAACATTTTGCCGTAAAATTGTTTAAAACACTTTTTATACTGTGAAAAAGTCAAATTCTGAGGCACTCCCGTATTTGGCCGTCTCTACTGCTGGCGGTCGCATGCAGTTGCCAATTTTCAGACAGCTTATGGGTACGTATCATCAACACACGAGCGCAGCGAGTCTGGGTATCCTGAACATCTAACGAATGATTTAATACCACGTTTTAATAACTGTTCTTTCCTCAATGTTTCTTGATTTGATATTGCAACAAAGGCTCACAAAAAAGGAACCTGAATAGCTTCCCCGTCCATATCGTTGATTTTAAAATGCAGATGTTGTATACTGGATCTAGCTTTCAATAAATCTTTCTTTGGTTCATCTTGGTGTATACCCTTCAAACATTCCATTTTAATTTATTTTTACTTTATCTCTGGATGAAAATTTAGGTTACCTGGCATGATATGAAATATAGACTAGACAAGATTCTCCTTCTTACCGCTAATGGAGTTATTTTCAACGAATAAAGCCTATCATGATATTGGTCATTACGCTGAGTAAAATGTTTTTACCCTTGGTAAATTTCGTGGAGAAACTCATATCTGCCATGTTCGCCACTCATATTTCATTGACACCTCTCACTTGAACTCGGCATTTTGAACAAAATTGTAATGTTCTTCGGCTAGTTCCTCAGTCCACATGTGTTTTTATTAAAAAAAAAAAAAAAAACAGATTCGAATCTCATCTAAGCCTCTGATCTTTATAAATTGTCAATAATGGTTTTCTTTCCTGGGGTTGGATTATGCATGTCATTTAAATCGAACAACATACTTTTATCATACACCTACTTCCTAACACCAGTCTTTTGTTTTCTGTACAATAGAGATCATACCAATATGTGGATTCATCCAGGCAATTTATAGTTTTACTCCAACTGTTTGGCATAAGGTCGATATTAAGTCTTTCATATAATTTTGTCCCACGACCCATAAAGTTGTATTCAGATGTAACTCTAGTGGTAGGCTGTTGATTGAATTATTAAGGACACCAGCCAACAAAAATTGTATTTAACATTTGTCATAAATAACGCAAACGAATCCAATTACATTCGTTTTATTCTATTTAACGTCAATTCTCTTACTTAGCAATCTTGTTGATGAGTTTAAAACCAAGGTGGCTGTATTACAAGAAATTATTTGTTTTTGGTAAGAATTTATCCCTAAAAATACGGCTTCTAAACTTAAGATGTAGAAACAATGACAATAAGCAACATAATTGTTATTCGGTGAGCATCACAAAATAATGAGTTTTAATATTTTTTCTAAAAAACTTATTTAAGACGTATCATATCCCATATGAAATGGAAGAAGTATTGCGCAACACTTGCAGAAAACAAAAACCTACAGAGGATTTCTTTCAGATAATTGTGAGTGACAATTAAAGCCGCTTCAACAAAACTTAACCAGTTTTTCAAATATATTGAAAAAAACCTTACGAAAATGCTTTTGGGAATCTCGAGACATACAATTCTTTTTAATGTCATGACCTCAACAAGACTATATAGACTTTCTCAGATTGTGTCTCTTTGAAACTGCTTAGAATATTTTTGACCGCAGTGAAGAAAAAGAAAGGCGAAGCTGCGATGCAATACTGTTGTAAATTACAGTATTAGTCAAGCAAGAGGGAATATTACATAAACACTTTTTTGTGAGTGGCCACTTTAGTAGAAGTCCCTGCACTATCTGGCCTTGCTAGCGCGGACATTAAAAGAGCTCGCAGAAATGGGTTGTACCTTTAATAAAGAGGCTACGTGTGGAGCAGAAACTTTGGCCCCGCATTGTATTTAACAACTGCATATTATTGTGGGTTGGAGTCACAAACAGAGGGGTTATGCTACAAGAGGTGATAAAAGTTAAAAGGCTGATCATCGGCCCATACAGTCGACAAATGTTCTGCAAAATTCTGATTTAGAGAATCTTTGTTTAAATACAACGAAAAGACATAAACAGTGTCTAGAGAAAATCAAAGGGCTTCAACACTATAAAGAGAGCGCTGCTTCTGTTATTGTGGACAATTTGTATCTCTCAGGATGTACCTTTCTAGCATTTTAGGAATATACGCCAAGTCAGCATTCAGCTCAGCATGCGCAGCGAAGCCTAGCCTGGTTACTTCCATTTCCCGGTACCTCTGAATCAAACTGGCAAAGCTTCACTGAGCATGTTCAGTTGGAAAACTGAGTTGGCTTATTGGTAACCGTTAAATTATGGAATACGGAGAAAAATCAAGAGATAAAATCTGCAACAGAAATAAAAGTAAGTGTGCAACGTTTGTCACGTCTCAGGATTTCGATCAACTTTGATACAATGGTTTCAGTAGTGTTGCCGGATAAGTCACTGAAAGGGGATATAAGGTCAGAGGCATATATCCCAGTGCAGCCAATGGGTCAATCACAGTCCCAGCCGAAACAAATGCAGTATGTCAGTGGATTATAATACTACTTTGTACTGTCTAAAATCAATTTGTATCATATTGTTCTTCATATGTATTTCAAGGTATACTAGTCAACTACGAAAACTATGAACTGATGCTCAGTTTCAACTGATTGTTTAAGATACGCCCGCACATTGGATAAGTTGGAAGACCAGGTCGATGCAGTATCACGGAAATCACTGGAACAAGGAAAGTTTAATTTTCGGTTGACATTAAAAATACGTAGATACTTTTTACCATTACTTAGCCTCCAGACATGTTGAAAAACACATAAATCTTATACAAAAGTTCCAAAGTTGAGAACATTGCATTTTCACTCTCTGGTAATCAACTGCAAAGCAAGAGGTTGGTGATTCACATAGCTCTTTATATAAAACGAGTTGCCTTCTTTTCCAATTTAAGTTACGCATGTAGGCCTTTCATTTTAACGTAAAGGTGTCTCATTGTATCAAAGAATGAATAAGCGTGTGTACGCATCTGCGAAACATTTAGGAAAACGTCCCTTTGTGTTTACAGCCGTGTAGTTAGTTTTCACTACAAAACGAAGCCCTTGCAAATGGATTAAGCTAAATCAAGCCGTTTGATCAGACAAGCCATGTGGTTGTACAATATACATTTACCTTTGGTGTGTTCGGTGTCCGGAGAGCCATAAGGAAGGTTCACTCGATAACCTAAACATGCAGAAAAATACTATACTGTTATCGAAATACACTGTCTTAAGTATTTTTGTGGTGAAAGTGGTCTCATATGCAAAAATATCGATACAGTCAAACTTGCTGTATGCGACACATCCACTCCATTTGCCTTTAAAAGGTTGTCACATACAATAGGTGATCTTTCATTGTGGGTAAATTTACCGAGACATTGACTCCTTAAAAATACGACCACAAACAGCAGAAGGGCTCTCATGGCAGTGGTCATATACAACAGGTAACACTGCACAAGAACAAATAATTTTGCTGTAATAATGTGTCATAGAAATAGTAGCAGTAACAGCACTTTGTCAAATTACGCTAACATACCGATGTCTTTTTATACGTCATAACAAGTGTGCCATTTTTACAATATTGTAAAAAGGTTTCTTTTGTCAATATATCTTGTGTGCCTATCACCCATATCCTACGACAAGACCATTACACATATACGTACGAGTAAGCAGGAGATAGTATCGTTCTACATGCATAATAGGCTCCGCAAACAAGACGGCAACTGGCTGGTTATTACACTTGTCTTCCTGCAACATAAAGTATGTAGTGGACATGTTGATATGTACAAGATTGTATCCATACACATAACATTGTATTCATAAAACATAGCATACTTTGGGAGCGTTGATGAGAAACTCTCAGTTTTTATTCCCCACAAAATAAGCATTCAAGGTCATATATAATATATCCACCAAATTTGCATAAACAAATATGCACGTAACAAGGTTCATAGCACTTTAATGAGTCTATTTCCTTGACGAATACATTATTGATACGAACAGTTGAGTAGCTCTCCATAAATGTCCTGTGTACATTTACACATCATTGTAGCGATCATTACAAGTTGAAATTATTTTCGTCAATCTAAGCAATAAAGCATGAGATCAGCTGCAGCTAGTTTGGAAATAATTACATACAAATCTTAAACGACAGAAGTTTAAGTAACGAAGTTACCTGAAATCCCTTCAAAAACTCACTGCACTTTTCATCATTCCAGCAGTCATTCAATAATTGCACTGTGTTATCGAAGTCCTCGACGAAATTTGTGTACGCCGTGACAAAGTGTTGTTTATTGACAAATATATCGCCTATCTTGGAATACAAGTCCCTGAAATTTGAAGATAGTTCAAACGTTCCAGCAAGCAGGGTGATGTACATATAAGCAAGAATACAATATATATATATATATATATATATATATATATATATATATATATATATATATATATATATATATATATATATATATATATATATATATATATATATATATATGATGTGATATTATATGCTTGTTATGTGTGGAAACACAGGATGTTTTGGTGTGCATAAACCAAGGAAGTGGTGTGTTTTCAAGGGCTATCAACTTAACGCACAGAGTGACAATGGCCTATAATCCTAAAGTTGTAATAAGTGGAGAGGTTTTTGTTTCCGTGGCAAGCTTCATCCCCATCAAAGTTAACTCATTCCATGCCAGAATCTGATTTTCAAGGAGCTCTATGCCATCGGTTCTGTCATAAACTGCCCCACATTAATTAATTTATTTATTCGTCTTCTTTACCCAGGGACCCCTTTAGTGATGCAACACTGCTCTCCCAGGGGTCCCTGAAATTTTTAAATAAAGTACGCATACACGAAAGAGACACAGACAATATATACAATATATACAATATTTAAAATTTGCTGCGTCATTTAAAAAAAAAAACAGTGTTTCAATTCACTAACATTTCTTCTTTTCAAAGTCCTTCATACAAAGTCTCTTGAAGGCTAATTTGGTAATGACTGCCTGGTGGCGTCACTTAGACTGTTCCACTCCAGGCAGGTATCAAAGTGAAACATTCGTTTGCCGAAATTGGACCTGACTTTGGGAAGCGTTTATCCATTTGAAGTGGCATGACGGGAGGGGTAACGATGATTTTGACGACTGAAGGTAAACTTTCTATAAAGGTAGCTAGGAGTTTTGGTATGAAGGAGATTGAAAAGAATATTGCATTTGTAATATTTCTATCTGCCATGAAGGGTAGTCCAGCCAAGTGATGCTAGTACTTCGGATGTTGGAGTGCACCGAGGTATAACAATAGCCGAACAATAATCAAAATGAGGCAGAACCAAAGAGTTAAAAAGGCGCTTTCGGTGTTGAATGGATAGGAACTTTGAGATACTATTTGTCATGTACAGTTTCGAACTAATTTTTGCCGCAATTTTTGATATATGAGTAGAGAAATCTAGCTTCTTTTTTAGCCAAATGCCAATGTACTTGAAAGTTTCAACTTGCTCTATTTTATCGCCATCGATTTCAAGATCCTGTGGGCTTGCGTTTCGTAATTTGTAAAAACTTCCAAAGAGCAAGTACTTGGTTTTATCTATATTTAGAGTCAATCTATTTGGGAAGAGCCACTTCGATACTATGTCAAAATCATGATTTAGAACCTGCTTGATCTTTGAGATGTCATGATTGCTGTACAACAAAGCTGTATCGTCTGCATGCAGCACTGCTGTACAGCTTTGAGGGAGATCTGGTAGAACATTCATGTAAAAAGTGAACAGCAGAGGGCCGAGTATCGAGCATTGAGGGACGCCACAGCATGTGGGCAAAACATCAGAGAAACGGCCATTAACATAAACTGCTTGCTTACGATCCAAAAGATAAGAATTAAACCACATATGCTCGCTTCCCTGAATACCATATATCAATGGGATGGCTTCGCCGGCTTCTTTTGGGTTATACCCATTTCATATTGCAATAAATCTGCCAACACGGATTGCCTTGCTAATAGAACGTCCGAATTGACTAACGACTGTACCGGCTAACAAGGGAAAATGCCGTCTGCTTTACCAGAACTACCAAATCGAGTAGTCAGTGAATTACAGCCTGCAAATTTCCATTTATGCCCGGGTTTATAGTGTTACTCAACTGTACAGGTAATGCCTAACATATTAACAATAACTACTGTTATTGTCACAAAAATTGAAATAAACTGATATGTTTCATATTTAAATTCCCAAATATAACGAATAGAAGATTTATCGATGGTCTACAATCATGGGCCTGACTGCTTAATGAACTCAGTTTCAGCTACACGTAGGCCTACCCTGAAGCTGTAGCTTGAAAGCAGGTTACTCTTTATTACAGAAGGCTTCGCCGACTTTTGTCATTATAAAAGGTGCTCCATTTATGTTGGATACTTCCAAAACTTAAATGATCTTTAGCGGGATAATTTCTAGGCCTACATTTCGTCGCAGCCATCGCAGGTAGCCAGATACCAATATATACATGTATACCAGCTCCGTAAATACAAAGATTTAAAGCATCCCGTGGTCAGTTTTTGATCAAACACATAAACCCTGTGTGAACATATGGAGTAATTGCCTACGGGTCAGTGTTTGGACCGACCACTTTGACTGTAATTTTAAAGAGTACTATGGACCGACCGTTTCAGTTAACTTTCATGGAAACCGTACGTAGGCCTATATGTCCCTGATGCTGATTTTACGACACAGGGGCTGCAGAGATGCCAGCTGTCCCTCCTCATCATCTGGGACAATCCCTGAAATTAGTTCAATTTTGACTAATTTACGGTTTTGTCCCGCATTCAAACTAAGTGTTTTCTTATTTAGGCCTACTCTTTGTCAAATATGCTGTGGCCCTGATATTCTTACTTAAATGTCCCTGAAATGGCATTTTATATGTTGCTTCTCTGCGGCTGTAGAGAATTGACAACAAATGTTCTTCTAAACGGAAGTGTCGCGCAGGTCAAGCAAAGTATATTAATTATACAAGCTGTAGTTTTATAGTAGTAGGCCTAGTCTTTATTTTGGTAACATTGGTCTGAAATATAAATCTACTTTTTTGAAGGGAGCATTTTGCAATTGAGAGTAGTGGAGGAGTTTTCTGGTGGGCAGAGCCCTAAGTATTTCGACAGGGACTCGATGCAGTGGTTTGCATCAGGCCCTCTATTAAGTGTACAGTTATGGGTTGAAATGTCTCGACCATTCTTTGAATCATTATGACGTACTGCCCTCCCAGTCTGTATATTGGTGGACACGTGTGCATTCCCATTCAGTCCCATGTTACATTGGTCTTTTTGGATGGAAGTTACTCAAAGCCAAGCATAGTTTTCAGTTGCAAATCAATGATACCTTCAAACTATACTCTATGTCCTGCTGAAAACATCTGTAGCAAAATTTTCTTTCCTTGTAGCATTTCTTCCACTTCTTTACATAGGAGGCACTTATTTTTGTGAAAATCTGTAGCAATTTTGAAGAGCTTTGTAGCAAAATTTTGCTACAATGCTCCCGTTGGACAGCCCTGATTAAACTTTGGTAAAGTGTACTTTAATTTGTTTAAAACAGCATGTTGCTATAGAATATATAGGTTGCTATGGGATTATTTGACCCTGAACTCAGAACTCTTAATGTTAATAAATCAAAACTTATGATTTTTCATCAACCTAATAAATCTTTCAATGTACCTGAAGTTTTAACAAATAATATCTTAATTGAGCATGTTGATAACTTCAACTTCTTGGGACTTAGTTTAGATGAGAAACTTGCATGAAATAATCATATTGCTAAAATAAGTTCCAAAATATCAAGAACTATTGGCATCATTAATAAGTTAAAGCATTTTATTCTCTTAGATACAAAAATTACCTCATACAATTCTTTGATATTACCTCATATAAGTTATGGCATATTTACCTGGGGATTCAAACATAATAAAATAACAAAGCTTTAGAAGAAGGCAGTGCGTTGTATATCTTGTAGCAATTATAATGCACATAGTGAACCAATTTTGAAATGTTTGAACCTATTGAAGGTAGAAGATTTGGTTACTTTAGCCAAACTTAAATTTTATAACAAATTTGTGCATGAGAAACTTCCGACAAGACTTCTTTCATTACCATATATATAGACATATACATAATATAAGAAACGTTGGGTTTAGTTATTAAAGTGATACCAAATTTACGCAGGAAAGTCTACTTTTTGATATTCCAAAAGTCATAAACTCGACTGATGACAACATATTAAATAAAATCTCTTCTCATAGCCTAAAAGGTTTTTCAAACTATGTGAAACCATTTTTTTGAACAAATACAACCATGACTGCACTGTGTATGATTGTTACATTTGTCAACAAAATTATTTCTCTAAAGGTTTTTGCACACCATAGCATTTTAAGATAGTTACAAGAATTTATTAGTCACCCTTATGTATAACATATTTTAAAAAAAATATCATCATGTTGATACCCACAATTCTTGTTACAAGGGTGTCTCTTGTGACAGCAACATGCATAATGTTATAGCAAGAGTCTCCCAATAAGTGGGCGGGTGAGCGGCCCTCCCACCACAAATGAAGTCGGGCCATGCCGACCTCAACAAATTAATTGCAAAATACTCTCACCAATTTCGCAATCTGATACTGAGTTCCTCAATGACCTCTTCGCTGAAGATTTGTATTGGAGTCAAATGCTTCAGCAGTTCATGCCATTTTGAAGGCTTTTCTTGCAACTGTGTCTCAATGGCGGTGGGAAATTCCTGAAAGTACATTATTTAGTTCCTTATTTTCTTTATGAATACGTGTCACGTGGAAATTATGTAAGCTTTATACTGTTAAAATAATGAACTATTTAAAATTATTGGCACCGAGTCGTAAAAAGGATGGCTACACACAGACTGTCCTTGTATTTTCTGATTCAATTATGACTGTACAGAAATAATAGTGCTATGTGAGATTGTTATCTTCTCTTCCCATCATCCAAAGCAACGATGTGAAATGAATGCAACATCAAAGTCATTTATTCATTTATTATAGGTAGCTAACGCATGCATATCAGCATCACTTTGCTATATAATTGTGTTTATTTACTTCCAGTTTGGGCGGGGCAGAGGGATACAAACCTCGTTCAGTATTTTGAGAGTGTCCAAAAAAGCTGTCTCCGCAGTCAGAATATCATTTGCTATCTCCCTCGCTTTCGAATCATTTCCGTCCTGTGACAATGTTTGTGATCCGTCAAAAATAAAGGTTTTGAAGAAAAAAAAGATGTGGCTTTATGACCTTCAATTATCAGGATTCTGACCGTAAGTGGCAAAGATACGTGTATTTGGTCATAACAGTAATGGCTGAGAGATGTAGATATGTTTTGATATCTAATTCCTTTATTGACAAACAAACAACATAGTCATGTTAAAAAAAATGTCGATATATACCAACATTTACCAAGATGTAATTGAATTTGCAGCCTTAAAACGTGCACATGACTCCATTCATATTATTCTATTACAAAATTTTACTTGTTCTTTACAAGGAATGTTTAATATTTGAACGCCACGTAACATTCAATTGCGAATAGTAACTCTCCTCATACGAGGTTGTTGCCATCATCTAAGGCTATGTTTACCTTCAACAAACATGCAGAGTTACTTTATATTTTATTTTCATTTGTACTGGAAATAGTCCACAGATGACAATCAGCAGAACGGAAAGTCAAGGCATTTGAAAAATGGCACGTATCTTGACTTTAAATTGGTATAACAACACTGCTCTATTTTATTTAATATCTTTTTTTTCATGATGTTGCCATTTTAGTACTGATTCTTTTGAAACAATGAAACTATTACCAAGTAAGAAGCAGGTCTATCATCTGCAAAATGCTGGTCATCGTACCACTCATCCATGAAGGAATCCACACATACAGACTCCTCTCCTTGAAAAACGTCCTGCGTCAAAGACTCCTCGCTTCTGATGTCATGCATGTCGTCACCAACTTTCGTTGATGCACGTGACTTTCCATGTATCTCATCTTGTGGCGAATTTTGATCCTACTCAAGAAAGAAATAGCTGTGCTAACCTTACATGATCACTGGTATTGATCAATATGACTGTTTTCTTAGTACATTTCACAAACGCACCTTTCCATGTTTTCAACAGTAATTGCATGTGACAATAGCCATGAACAAACCGGCTGATTTCTCACATCGCATCAGGCATTGTTGTTGTTAAAGTCGGACCATTCTACATGCTGCACACAAACTATCCTGTGTAATTTATTAAATTTGTCTGTGACCCTTAATGGCAAAGATATGCGTATCAACCCACGGTAATGATCGACTGGCAATACACATATGTAACAGCTTTTAATTTTTAATACCTAAATTGACAAATAGGTCATGTTCTAATGTGAAAAATGTCATATAGATGTAAACTGATGTTGAAGCTTTATTATTTTTACAAGAAAATATGACATTCAAGCGCAACATAACTATTCCATTGCTCATAACTATCCTTTTACAAATTTGTTGCCCTGATCTTGGACTACATTTCCTTAGTAGTGGGAAAATAAGAGGGTTGATCCACTTTGCACTTGATGATCCCAAAATTCTGGATTCTGCTTGGTCGAGAATGGTCACGTAATCAGTCTCTGTGCACAAATGTTCCCGCCTCCTCACTGCATGAGAGCAGTTACGTGACCATGGGGCAGGAACTGAAAGCAATTTGACAAAAAAAAAAAACAAAACAAAAAAAAAACAAAACAAAAACAAAACAAAAGAAAAACAAAAACACCCCCCCACGAGATTCTTGCCTTTGTGTACCAGGGTTTTATCCTTTTCAGTTTAATTGGCTGTGATGTGAGTTTTTTTAGGACCACAGGTGCATGGACTACCAGTAAGGCAATATTTTAAATCCTCTTTTAGCTTGAATAGTGGTGTCATCTTGCATGTGGTTGCTGCCTTTGCTAATTCATCATTTAGTAGTATTTCAAGAACACCATATAGACTCTCCAGCTCAAGGTCAGTTAATTTTAGGTAATCAGTACCTATCATGTTTTGATGAAAAGTGCAATTTCTGAGTTAAATCACTGTATTTATATTGTAATTCAATAAAATGTTTTGGGTTCAGAATGTTCAGAAGAAAATACCCGATTTCCCATGCGAAGAATGTAATCTGTTCAAAATGTTTTAACGATTTCTGTAATTTATTCTGCAGGCATTTGTATTAAAAAACACCTAAAAGTGTAGCCTAGAATCATCCAGAAGGGTAAATAGTCATTTGTTAAACCCAAGATGACTTCCATTCCCATGGGATCAAAGATCCGGGAGTGAAGTGTTAAACTGCATTCTTCCACT
Source organism: Hermodice carunculata (assembly GCA_964020975.1). NCBI lineage: Eukaryota > Metazoa > Annelida > Polychaeta > Eunicida > Amphinomidae > Hermodice > Hermodice carunculata. The sequence continues at coordinate 90,498,245 of OZ026622.1, forward strand.
TAAATTGTTAACATTTGATTGTAATCACATCTGGATAGTATGTGTGATAGTTTTCCTTTTGACAATCCTCACTGACACTTGAGTATTGCCACATGTGGCGCTACTCAAGTGTCAGTGAGGAATGTCAAAAGGAATGTGGTTTCAGGTACTTCTTGTCTCCCTGTTCATGTTTTGCACGTACCATGCAAAAGGTAAAGTCAACAGATTTTATAAAGTAATTGAAGATGCGTGAGAACTTTTACCATTTAAGATAGCATGGAAGATTTCAGAGTTTTAGGATGTTTTAAACACACAAACTGCTTCCAGAAGACTGCAAAAATGCATGCCAAAATATATTCCCATCACTTGATGTCAATATTGATTAATGCAGGTCATTCCTTTTCCCTGAAACATCCATTTCTTCCATGTAAATACACCCCACAATCTCTTACACATCACACCTTTAACCTGAAGCTGTTCAACTAATCAGATGAAGCAGCCAACTCTCATTAGCAGTATCATATTTTCCCAGTGGTGATTGCAGAGCATGTGTTTGAGCATCTCAGGTTTTTGTATCTCTAAAAGATTGTGACAGTGCAGTATCTGTATGTTTTTCTCTTCTCTGTAATTTAGGACTTGACAAAAGAGCAGTTTGCATGACAGCAACAGCTTTCATCATAAGAAGAACTACAGAAAAGAAAAACTCTTAACTTTCACTAAATACTATGGGCAAGATTGATAAATTCGAATGCAATAGGTAGGAGGAAAATGGAAACAATTCCAGCTTTTTATAGTACAAAAATGACCTTGTTTACCTAGGATGGTATTGAAGGAAAGATAAAATAGGCATACAGCCACTTGCTTAGCAATGTGGACAAATTTATTTTGTGAAGGCTCTGGCTGGTGCCTGGAAGAAGAACTTGAATTGATTGTAAAAGTGGGAACTTGACAAACTAGCAGGGGTGCATCATATGTTCTCACCCCAAAATGGATTGTTCATACCTATTCTGTCATAAATGTGAAAAAATGTTTCATGTGGTCTATTTTGTGGGTTTTGTACCCAGCATCCAGGCATGCACGGAGAGTGAGCAAGTGTGTTGGCTGTGAAAAAGAACTCGGCTTTACAGGGTTTTCATTTTTACTCAAAATTACAAATATTTTGAAAAGTTGAATCCTTGATTGTTGATGGTCTTGAGGGAATAACCTTATTCCCAATGTATGTCACAACCAACAAAAAGAGCTGTTTGTATCAAAAAAAATATGTCTTGGCGGAGATCTCATGAAACTAAGTATAATGGGAAACTGTACTTCTGTTCGTATTGCAAAATACCTTTTGTAAAAAGAACCAAATGCAGTAGAACATGAAAAAACTTGCAAAAGATATGGTCTATATAAGATATGTAATTTATGCTGATTTTGAGTCTATTGTTCCACTCAAAGAAAGCTGAGGCACTCAAACTATGAATGGAGCCTGCACATTCTATGAGGATTTTGTGTGTATATCATGCACAGAGATGAACCTCGATTTTCCTTGGAGAAGCTGAGCTTGTAAATGGGCAAAGACTTTTTTGAAGCAACTGAAACTAGAAAAAGTACAATGTTGTCAATATACTGGGTGATTCTGTGCCTATCATCATGACAAAGGAGCATGAAAACAATTTTTGACAAGCAAAGACTTGTTTCTTTTGTGAAAAGCCAATATTTACAGTCAGACATGGTGTAAGATTATAACCACTTGAACGGCCAGTATCGGGGTGCTGCACACACACACACACACACACACACACACAGACACACACACACACTGTAATATAAGGGCTTACTTCAAAGGAAAGAAGAGAAGAGACATGTTGGACCGCCTATTTAAAGGTAAAAGAGAATACAAATCAGAAAATGATGTTGCACAGGACCACACAGAAACTTCCCACTCAAAATTCAGCATTCAAGTAGTGATTCACAGCTAGAAAAGATATGATGCTCATATTGTGATGGAAGCTCTTGGAAAAATTGACATGGGACAGGTGAATTGCATACCACAAAGTTGTGAAAAGTTCATTTCCTTTTTTTTTTTAGGAAATGCTCATTTGATTAATTCATTGCATTTTCTGCATTAGTGGGAGGAGTGAAGGACTCAAAACATGTGGCCAGATATTTCGAAGAACCTCTGAAACAACTGTTGACTAGGAAGGGGGTCTATCCGTATGACTACATGGACTCGATGGCATGTTTCCAAGAGACCTGCCTCCCACCCATTGATGCATTTTACAGTAAAATTACTGGAGAAGGTAACAGTGCAGAGGCTTCTGCTCAGGCACAGACTGCATGGACAAGATTTTACTTGAAAAAATTTGGAGAAAATCATGATCTATACTTATTGACAAATGTGCTATTGTTATGTGATGAGTCCCAGAATTTCTGCACCCCATCATTCAGGAAATATGGGTTAGATCCAGCTCTTTATTCCATATTGTGCTGGACAGAAGATGGTTGCATTCTGTGGGTTATGTGCTAAAATGTACAGCATCAAAATGCCTAACAGAAAAAACACAAAGTGAGCAAAAGGTGTAGGTAGATCAGTCATCAAAAGACTGACATTTGATGATTACCTCCATACACTGAAAACTAGTTCAAATATCAGAAAACTCGGGAGGAAAATATGTTCTTACTGTAACCAGCTGGTAACTGATGCATTGAATAAGATAGCATTGTCTGCACATGATGACAAGGGCTACATTTTGGATGATGGTAGTCCACTCTGTCTTACTGACAAAAGTGACCCCCAAACTGGAACTTGGTCACTATGACATTATGTTGAGCAGAATATGGGGCCAGATATGTATCTGAGGTTAAAGCATCCTTTTACATGTATCATGGCTGGTCCAAGTCTATCTGGGAAAACAGAATGTTAAAACACCAGGTGAACAACACAGAAAAAAAAGCGATAGTTCCCCACCAGTCCGAATTTTGTGGCCATATGGATCTCAATGCATGCAGCCAAAGGTGGACTTTGTGTTTGGTTTGAACAGATTGGGAGATACTATTAGTTATTCACTGTTTTAGTGTGAAATACAGGAAGTATCTCCCCCAAAGACAGCTGTATTACCCGAGGCGAAGCCGAGGGTAATACAGCTGTCTTGGGGGAGATACTTCCTGTATTTCACACTAAAACAGTGAATGACGATTTTATGCCATTTTTGATGATGTAATTTCATGCCCAAAAAATACACATGTTCGACCTGCTGCTGCTGCAGTTCACTTCACAGTCCGCCATCATGTTGTCGTCTGCAGCGCTTCAAGGCTTGTATCGCATGACAGAGACTTCTGGTGGCTGATCGATGCACTAACCAGATAGGGAGATACAGCGAGAATACCGCTGTATTCCCCGGCCAGTTACGAGAATACCGCTGTATTCCCCGGTCAGTTTCAGGAATCGCACTGTATTTCACCTTTGCAGTAATTAATGCACATATAAGCGTAATACAAAGAGTGTACCATGGCTATTAACCAATCAGAAGCCAAGGGTGCTATCAAAAATGGGATAAATGTGGGAATGCACCCCTCTTGGTGGTGGTTGATGACCTGATGGACAAAATGGACAAGCAAGTGCTAGACATGTTCACCAAAAAAGTCACCATCAAAATACAAACATCATATTAATTGTGCAGAACTTGTTTGCCAGAAAATGTTTTTGCTCCATCAGTCTAAATGCTCAGTATCTAGTGGTTTTCAAAAATGCATGGGACAGACAGCAAATAACTGCATTATGGAGACAGCTAGAACCCAACAGGAGTTAAGCAGTTTTGGGTGCATTTTAAGGAAGCAACCAATGACCAGCTATCTCTTCATCAACTGTGCACCTGACACCCCCAGAAATACAAGATACCATGCAGACATGTTCGCTTCAGAACCTACTGTGTTTGTGTTCAAGAGCACATGATGGCACCAAGAAAGTTTTTTGGGATACTTGACGACATATAAAAGACTGAAGGAACAACAAAGTATTTCTATACTGCACCAAGTGACTGCTTCTGTACCATATCAGTCACAGCAGGCAACATCTGTCATTCGAGAAATGGACAGACAGCCAATTGAGAAACTTTACAAAGGTGCAGTTGCCAATGTTCCAAAGAGCTGGGGAAAAATGTAGAATGGCTTGTGAAGTATGTGAAAAAGAACCCTGATCTGACCATCAATCACAAGGAAGAACTAAAGGTGAAAGGTGGTTTGATAAAGGGTAGTCACATACAGGATCTTGTTGCCAACTCCATTGGTAGGACACGAGATGTACAGTGTTCACGGCCTGTATGAATTTAATGATTTCCTTTCGAGAGCCAACATATGGATATGGATCGTGACAGCTTTGTGGACTTTAAAGATGTTGCCATCTCACTAGATTCCGTAGAAGGCATGATGCCAGCCGTATTGACAAAACCTTACAGCAAAGCTATATGACACACTGACTGGAAGCAACAGCAATTGCAACAAGGGCAGCTTGGATAAATTTGTTTAATGACAGAATCTTATTTGATTCTTCCCCCCCCCCCCCGACAGTTTCAAGCTTGTGGTTCCAGACAACACTGTCTCTAAATTCAAAGTCAAGTTTTCCAAAGTTATAGAATTGCCTGGGATACATGAGGTTGACTTAATAGAAATATCCTATCCCCATAATCGGGATGAAATACCTAAAGTTGATGTTTATCTCAAGACTCATGGGGCAAGATATTAAGAACATGAGATCTCATTCAAGAAAAGATAATTTTTGCTAAATCCAAATTAATTAAAAATGCTTCTTAATAAAGCAGGAAGGTCAAATGGTTTCAATTTCACATATGATAAGGATACACACAAACTGGCTTTAAATTTTATGCAGCCAAATAGAGAGCTGGAAATCATAAACAAATATCTCTGTCAAATACCATATTCCTTCCAATTAGCGCCCTGGGTGCTAAAAATGGAAATTTTGAGGGGGCACCTTTTTTGGAATAATAGAAATGATTATGATAAACGTTAGGACATTTGAACGTGAACATCTAAAATTTGCCAGACTCTAAATTGACCATTTTGTAAATGAATCCTTCATCAACAGATCAACTTATTCAAACACACTGTGTGCTTAAAAAATAGTTTGGCCAAATGTGAAGATGAAAAAGGAAGAAGAAGAAAACAATGACTAACATGTGAAACTGAAAGCACATGGACTGGATTCAGTACTGGTGCATATGTAGCCTACTACTGCTGTCCATTGACATTGTCTGTTCAAGACAACCATCAGGTTGAATCCAGTTGGAATACCAGTAGGTAAGTAATATGGCTCATAAACATTTAGTTGTGGCGTCTGCAATAAAATCTGATCCTTGAAAAAGAATATTTAGCCAGTCTTGTCATTATATATTTAATCTATCAGAACTACAGAAGACAGCAATGGCATGGAGAGCATCTGTGCATGCAAGCCTCTATGCAAATCACTGCATGCTATTTATAGCTGACACAACGTGGCATAAATTATCGAGCTTCAGGTGAACATGCTGCCATCGTCATATCCCCATGCCGTGGGAGTAAGACAATAATGCTTGCTGTCAGCACCAAGGGGAAGTTCGATGTGTGAATACTTCCCTGCTGCTATGGCGATCTTGTAACTCTTAATGTAAATTATTATTGGCCTACTGGCAAAATATTATCATTCATGACAAGTGCTTCACAATTCAAAGCCAACGATAATTAGACTATACTATGAAAACACATTCAAATGTTCCATTTCTGACAATTATCACTATAGACATGCATTTTGACAGAAAGTTATCATTTTCTTCCAATTTTTAAAAAAAGTCTTTCTCTCGTTAGACCTGGGTGGATTGATCAGCGAGTGGGTTTCCATTTAAACTAATTAAAGTATGATGAAGATCCAACATCAACATTATGGAATAAGTTTACGACAGATGAAATCCAAGATATAAGAAAGGAAAAACTGGCTCATGGTACAAAGAAAATGGAACAAAACATATTATGAATGTTTCTCTGATCTGATTTATTCTGTGAACACATGTTGGTTTCATATTGTAGAAGACACACACCAACATGGTGGTATGGCATACCCATACGCACCAGTGCATTTGAGTTTATACTTGGACTGGGCAATGTTAGCATGGACATTAAAAGAACTACTTAATTAAAATTTAAGGGTATTTTGTCAAATTCAATTCAAAATCTGGATGCACCTTTGGGAGTCTTTGCTGGATAAAATTTCTTAAGATGTATACATGTGAAAATTTGCATGTTGCCTATGATTATTTCTCATCGTGTCATGACAACTTGAACATGATGGGGTATTTTAAATGGAGGGAAAACATCAGCAGCATGACAAACTGGGATACAAATTTCTTGCTCTGAACACTGTATGTTTACTGGGCTTAAAAGGGACAGATCAATCGAAGCAGCTGAAACCTTCATTCAGAGTCAGGATCCTTATTATCACTCAGGCCACCCATGGCTTCACTAATCATAAGCACAGCCCTCGGAACCGCTAGCTGCTCAGGACCCCCCCCCCCCCCCCGTGGAAAAAAGTGTGCCGGGGTGGGGGTGGGGGGCGGGGAGGGCGCACTAATAATGACGAGGGTGCTAATAAGAATGAATAAACTTGGTTTTCACCAGTATTAATTATGATTTATCAGAGTGTATTGAAGCTTCCCATGCGGTTGTGTAGGAAGCGGGATTGTACTCTTTGTTCATATGGAAGTGGTTGAGCATGCAGTGACTGGAGACACCTTGGCTCCAATTCTGTAGATTGTTTACATCAAAAGGAAATATGGAAGGCAGATCACATCAACTTATACTGTGCCATTGTATCAACCCATGAAAAGTAATGAGCTCCATGTCATAATAGTAACAGTTGCATCTCGGACTGGTCATCCAATCCTATTTAACAGTGGTGAACAACTGTTACTTTTCACTTTCGGCCGAGAAAGTGAAGACTTCTCCCATGAAATAAAAGTGTGTTGACTGTATTGGCCCAGCTGATGGTGTGTATAAGAACTATTACATCAATGAGGCTGGTCATGGAGTTCCAGTTTACAATGGTTCTGGACTACAAAGGGGGCATCACCTGGGTAGCATCCTTGGTGGTCTCCCCCTATCTGCAGCCCCACTTTTGAAAAAAGCTGCCGAACTTGTAGGACGAGAGGCTTTGAATTTTGAAGTGGGATTGGCCAAGGATGCCATGAGTGGTAAAGATGTCAAAACTGCAGCAGAAACGAGAGGAAGATTACCCGGTACCAATCTTCTCGACAGGGTTGTTCAGTCACCAAGAAGAGACAAAGGGCATCAATCAGCAGACAACAAAAGGAAACAGCAGCTACCAGGTAGAAAGAGAAGACAGGTGGACATCTTTGGATAAAGACGTGTCAGAATGACTTCACTGGTACGTGAAAAGAATGATGATCTCAGCAGGAAGTCTGAGCTGGACCTCTTCACTTTACCCCTGACACAGACTGACATAGAAGCTGGATCAATGAGTACCCATCATCCTTTCACCTCCTTATATGATGATTCTTTCATACATTCTGCATTATAGAATTACAAATCAAAGGATCTGAAGAAAAATACATAGACTTTAACAATACCAGTTTACTCCTGTAGGTGAAAATTAACCAAAGAGGATGGACCAGACCTCAATGACCCTACCAATGTTTGACTTGTAAACAACTGGATGCCCAGCTTATTCAAGAGCATGGAAGTGGAGCTGAGCAATGTTAGCATCACCAAATACTCATCAGGCTGTGTCCAAGAGGCATATGTGGAAAATTTACTTTCCTATGAAGGTAATGGCACAAATGTCAGCTACAGATTGTTATGTGGTCTGTTGAGACGTCTGGACAGATAGATAGATCAAAACTGTCTGGAGTGAAGACAGAGTACAAAGCTGGCATAAGATAACATGTGAACAGCACTGTATATTTTATTTGTCTCAGCAATTCATGGGAATTAGTATGGCTGATATCATGGGTAAATTGTTCTACCCAGAAGATCCAGAATTCAGTGTTGCGTTGGTAAATGTACTCAAACCATCATGGCTAACAGCAAAAGAGAATTACCGTGTCCCCCTGGCAAATCAGCAAGGAGTCTGATGCCTCGATCAGGCTCTACAAACCCACCAAGGGATCCGAAACCAGTCGGTACATATCTCCAGATGTTGCCCAGAAGGTAATAGATATGGACTGGCTGTTCATAGACGTATCCATACAGAAAGGCAGCCTGAAACCTTGGCATCATGACCTGGGTGAACTTATGTTTCTCTCCACATGGCGATAGAAGTATGACAAGACCATGTGCATAAACATCCACAAGTAGTTCAACAAATCATGTGTGATCCACACCTCCAAATGTGGCATCTGTCTGGACCCAGAATAATGGCCGCATTTCACGGGAGACCTCCACCTTGCTGTCTCTAAGCCATCACCATCAGATGAAACTTATGATGGCCTTGCTGCCAACTTCCACACTTTACTCAAGGGTCCTGTAAAAGCTGGAAGTTTCAACTTTTTGCTCTATCAAATGTCAAAGCCCCTAAGTTGTGAAGTTTGTGAGAATGATAAGCCTGGTCAGGAATGGCATACTTGTCCAGACGGGGCAACCACTTTGCACTGTTCACCTGTCTGGAACAAAATCATGCAAAATTTGAACATCCATAAGGCATACACGTCCATCATCAGAAAGCTGCTGAAAGAGTATCAATTTCTGTCCACAGTTTTAGCCAGCATGCTGATGTATGTTGCAGACCTGCATGACTACATGACCGTTAATGAAGGTTGTCTGTGACATGACCGCATCCAACCTGGTTTTGCATTAGATCCTGAAAAAACAAAGAACCACAAACCCGTGTTGCCTAAGCTAATGTAGGCTGTCTGTAGGATGTATGCATTTACCCACTTTCCAGGGCAGAAAAAGCCAGATGTAGTCAAACCAGACTGTTTGAAAGAAAAAACCATCCTGGAACCAAAGAAGCAAGACACTGGTAAATGTGTCTCTCTCTGACTGAAACAACCTACCAACAGCCAGAGACCCAAAAGTCAGTCTGAAGGAGAAGACTAAAAACAAAAACAAAAGGGAGTGCACAAAATCCAATGGACAGCCCCATTGGTGCAGTTGGTAGACTGCGAACAAAAGCATCAAAATGTGCCATGGGTGAAAATGCCCTTTCCTCAATGTAGTAAGAAAAAAATGACATGGTTGATTTGAGTACAACCATGAAGCAGCATGTAAACAAGGTGACACAGTGTACCATTCCTTCATTACTTCACATTGATCTTGAGGGTGAACTTTTATCATATAGAAGAATAGTAGCATGGGGACCATGGCCAAACTGGGAGAAATCAGTAAAAAATAGACATGCAAGCTTTATTCTTCCTTTAACTCTATACTTGTGAGCACAAGTAGTGTTGCTTCTGTGATCCGGGAAATGATCTTAAAGGAGTTACCTGCAACTACAGTAACATCATATATGATAAGGAATAAAATTTATAACTTGAACCAGAAAGGAGAACACCTGTGTGATATTTGTTAAATTTTAATAGTCTTGACAAATATGCACGGGGGGGGGGGGGGGGGGCATATAGGCATTGCCTGCTCCCCGATTTGTTTTTTCTTTTAAGAAATAAAATAAGTTTAAACCAAATATGCAATTTGATGTAATTGCATACATTATAATATGAACATTGTATAATAATCTGTGATATCATTTATACCAAATTAAAATGACTGACTCACAATTAGATGATAATATAACCTGAGAACACACATCTTATCACTATGATATTGTCAAGTTAGAGTCTGTAGCAGATGAAAAAATTGACCCAATTGCCAATGCAAAAAGCATTGATGTAATTGAATACATTGTACCTGGTTAAAATGAAAATATGTTGCATAATATTGTGCACAATGTATCTTATTAAATTTTACACCAGATGAAGGGGATTGAAGCATGACATTGTAACTATATATATATATATATATATATAATTAGGGATGGTACTAGTAGGGCATAATTGAAATATTGCCTTATTGGTAGTCCATGCCCCTGTGGTCCTTAAATCTCGCATCACCACGGCTCAACGGAAAAGGATAAAATGCTGGCACACAAAGGTGAAAACTTTCTTTTTTTCAAATCGGCAAATTTGGTTCTTACCCTATGGTCACGTGACTGCACTCGGCAATGAGAAGACTGGGACATTTGTGCATAGACACTGGTCACGTGACTGTTCTTCACAAATCAGAATGCAGGATTTCGGGGTCATCAAGTACAAAATGGATTAACTCTCTTATTTTCACACTACTACCTCCACCAGAATACAAAGTGACTTAAATTATACTTTGCTCGCTTTTTACTAAAAAAAAGACAAAAGATGACAATTCAAAGAAATGTACAAGTTATATGAAGCTTGGCAAGTGTCTTAACTTTATTATGGTATCACAAGACTGTCATCTTTTATACATTTTCATCTTCATCGTGGTGATGGCGTTATGGAGCTGTTCTATTGATAAAACAAAGCTATTACCGAGGAAGAAGCAAGCCCATCCTCCGCAAATTCCTGGCCTTCGTAAAACTCAGTCATGGGCGAATCCACACATACAGACTTCTCTCTTTGATCCTCGCTTCTGGCGTCATGCATATCGTCACCAGCTGTTGCTGATACACATGAATGTCCATGCATCTCACCTTGGAGCAAGTTTTGAGCCTACTCAAGTAAGACAGGGATGTATTAATTCTAAAGGCTCACTGAGATTGATGTGGCAATTTTCTTAGTACGTTCCACGAACTCAACTCTAAAGAACAGTAATTGTTCTAAGAAAAAATAGGCTCATCACGTAGGACCACACACTTTGAATGCTGTACAGAACGCAAAAACAAATGAAACCACGGTCTGTCCCGTGTAATTTACAAAATTTATGAAATATCTCATGATGTAATACCAACTGTTTATTGTGAATGCATTAGAAAAAAATAGGCAGTTTTCTTAAAATGTTACCATTGCCGCAGTTCTAAATTTCGTGTTTTTCACTTGAGTTAAATTCGCTCTTTAGACCCTGGTCTTGTTAAACACCGAAAACAAAACTACAGCGAAATAAATTGAACATACAATATATTACTAACAGATTATGTTCCTAAAAGACCAAGGTGGATCCAGTAAATTGGGAATGGGACATGTGGCAAACGTGTTTTTACTGGCGCAAACCCGAAAAAGTGTGAAATTAATGTATTTGAACGGCAAGGTCAAGGCCATTTTGATTCCAAAATATCGGTGTATGAATAAAGCAAAATTGAACAATTAAACTGGTTCTTTTTTCTCCTGGAATGTACATATTGTCACCACCGTTTTTACTTCTAACGTTTTTTAATTTCGTTTGCAGCGTATTCCATTCAAACTAAAAATATATAATGTCATAATTTGTTTCCAGAGTTGCCCATTTCACGACATTACCATACTTGCTTTTAGTAGGTAATGCGTTCATATCATGTATTTTGCTGTTATTTAATTATTGCAACATATTTAGCTGGGTAGCCCACTCAAATTCAGTCTTTCTTCCATGGGACCCATAGTACAACGTAGATGCTTAATAAATGTATGATCATATGACAACACACACAAAATACACAGTGCAGAAAATACATGCATAGAAAGCTAAATACATCTACAAAGCATTGAAGACGTAATGTAGTCGCCCCAAGTTAATATTACTTTAGTATTAAGCAATTACGTCAGATGATTCCCATGGAAAAGTTGGAAAGATACTTCATTCCGAAACCATCTACATCATTAGCTTGCCTAATGGTTCTGAGTGACTGTTTACGATATGAAGGTGTGTTTGGCAGAGAGATTGTTTGTAGGTTCCACATTTCGTTTTCGCAGAGAACACAGATCGTCAACTGCGACACTTTTGATGTTAGAGGAGTGTGCTCTATTTGCTTATAATAATTCATTATAATTCATTTCGTGGGCAATTTGGTGCCATTCCCTTTTAGAGATGTGTACATAAATATTAATGTGAGAATTTGTCGGCGATCTGCTGATTTGGCCCAGCCTACATTTTAAATATAAGTGAGGTCATAATTCAGGCACGGTCGATATAATTGTTGGTTTAGATATATTTTTTATTTTAAAAAAGTCCATGTTTTCAAACATTTGCCTACTATGTAGGTGAGACCAGTCTGGTTGGTGTGACTGTGCATAGGATGTAGAATTATAACGGTTCAGGTAATTAAACAATTTCAATCAAACCGAATACCCCGACGCACTGAGGTTGCAATGGATCATCTGGAGAAATTTTTTGAACACAATAAATAATGCGAATCGTTTAGTTTTGTCTTTACCTTCCTGCTTCTTCTCCTTTTCATGATGGCCACGGCCAATTCTGTGTGCGGATCTGCCACAAATTGGGTTGCATTTGACCGTTCAGCACCTAATTCTACCTCGTCAACAGGTTTCTCCCCTTCGCCTTTTCGTATTTCCGAATCGCTATCTCGTGAAGTCGCGCCTTCTTGGGTAAGCGACAGCTCGTTCTGAGCTTCAATCTGCGGTATATGTATACGTCAGTAATATCAATAGTTCCGGCACCATTCTGATGCACTGTTACTGCCAGACACCAGGGTTATGCATTCAAATTTAAACATACATATCAGATTAGATACTGGCACAATTTTGTATTAATTCGAAGTCTTCTCAAACAACAAAGCCACAAATAATGTCATTAAAAATAAAGGCAAATGGGCAGGCTGTTTCATGCAGAATCCGTGAAGTGACTAGGTTGAAAACAGTTTGCTCTTGGTGTTAAAGAAAGATTTTTTTTTTAATTATCTACATTAAAGTTACCTTCCATGTGCTCCCTGAAACGTGCAATGAGATCTTGTTGGTGATAAGCATAATTGTTTAAATGTGATTTAGGATTTTTACTGTTCAGATGAAGCAGTCGTTACAATTTACTGAAGTGGCACTGACTCTTTCAGTTTCAGTTGCAGTTTTACTTACCCCATAAATACGCGTTTTTAATGTGATATATATATATATATATATATATATATATATATATATATATATATATATATATATATACATATATATATATATATATTAAACGACAAACTTACATCAAATGCGCCCGATGACTTTATCGGCGATCTAAAGGAGTTCATCCGTTGTTGGTTTTCATCATAAGCACTTGTTATGGCAGTTTTCCATTCGTTTGTAATTTCTAAGGTTCTGATAATTGTACAAATTAATGATGATTATTTTCATGCACTCTACAAATCTATTTTCAGAGAGGAGAGCGTCGTTTCTGGCTACGTGAAGAAAAATTCAAAATTACTAAATATTGTCTTTAAATCTTCACTGATGGATATCAAAATTACATAAAATAAATTATCTCAAATTGTAGCCGATCGCAGAAAGGAATCCAGGAAGGTCCGCACTCCAATGTGGACAACCTTCACCAATTAACGGAACAAACATTGTTGTGAGCGACTAAGGGTTCATACTAAACGATCTAAAAGCAATCTTTTTGTAATGTGTTTATTTTTCCTCTAAAATATTTCCTACTTATCAAGAACTAAGAAGATCGACTCATTTAAGGAATTCAGAAAACAATTGTATTGCCTTTCGTCAAGTAAATATTTCATTGAATAAAATTTACTAAAAGTAAAATATTTCTTGAAAAAAAAGGTAACATGAGAAAATGGCAAGGTTTTGTAAGTTCTTTCTGGGAAATCTTCTGGAATGGAAAGAATGAACATTATAAACAACAATTACATATCGTGAGAATTATATTCTTGTTATCAGTATTTTGTATGTTATATAATATAGGACCTTCTTATTAGGTGCAGTACTGCTTTGACCGGTGACACTCCAAAATAAATTACCCTTATGTATGGGAAAATCCTTGTTTCCAACATATTTTTGGCCAAATACCAACGTCGATAAACATTTACTGTTTAAAAAGTCATAGTCTTCTCAAAACACACACACGTGGGCTTGATATAAGGAGTCGTAATATGTTTGGGATAGATATTCCTTACTCCCAAAGATGTTATTGACACCCTTGAGCTTCCACCAGTACACCCACATCATGGTGGCTGATTCTTACCATTTCCTAGCAACAGGGTTGAAAATTTTGGCCAGATTTCAATATGCATGGCCAGTATTTTTGTTGCCAATGTGTAATATGAGCAATATGGATGTCGTAGGATGGACAGAAATGGGAAGTTAAGTAAGTAAGTAAATTTTATTTAAAGTCGGGTCTGTACAATAATAACATAAGCTCACTGAGATTTTACATCCGACTATGCAAGTAAAACATACACAGAGAAATGCTTTAAAACGCCTAGATATGGTTCCCTGATAACTAATATGGCTAGTATTTACATAAAGTGCATTTACATTTATTGTCACTCCATACTCTAATCAGTTCTTTTAAAACCACTAAACCTTCATGTCTTGCAACTTTTATATTTTCTGGTAATTCATTCCAAATTTTTGTACGGGAGCATCTAAAACTGTGTTTGCCGTATGTTCCTGTTGAATATTTGCGTTTTACCCTGTCAGGGATATAGGTCGGCCGTTCTCCCTTTACGATTTTAAAGATTTCAATTGCAATTAGTTTCATCCATCTCAGTTGCAGCGAGCACGTGTCCGCTTTGCTTAGGATGCCCTCATGCGTGCTGCCAAAATCTTGATGGACAAATTTCAGTGCCTCAAATGTAGTGGCTCAAGTTTTGTTATACTCGTAGCACCACATATCTCCACACAAGTGGTCAGAAGTTAAAAATGTCCATTGTAAAGGCATGGTATAGTGCCGTTCTGTATTTAAAGGAAAGGTTGGTACTGATACGTTTAAGTGCCTGTACGTTGATATGGTTCGACGCACCTTTGCATATGTTGGATACATGAAAATCAAATTTGAACATGTAGTTGATATCTACTCAAAGGAGTTTGATATGTTCCTCACATGGGATGTGGAAGCCATTTCATGGTATTATTACCTACTGAAAGCCCCTGAAATCTATCTGGATTTGCGTCCATATCGTTGGGTTCAAACCAATCAGATATGACACTACCGTCAGTCTCCACGGTATGCACCAGTACGGTAAAGAAGTCAGCAGAATGGCAAATTGTACAATTGGGTGCCATTGATGGAATAAAAGTTGTTATTTATAAAACATAAAAAAGAAGAGGCCACAAGATTGAGCCTTGGGGTACACCCTTGAAGTACATTTCCGCCAACACTGGTATAATTTCCCAAGACAGCACACACTGTTTTCTATCTTTGAGATATGTATTGTCATTTTTAGGATTTTCATACAACGTTATGTCACGGATACATGTTATTTTTATTTCAGTGAACAAGCCGGTCTGTAAGTTACACACAGGCACATTTGTTTGGCCGTGTTACGAATTTGAGAGAATAAAAAGGGATTAAATCATCAGCACTAAGTATTTACCTATCCCTCATTACAGTTTGTTCACGATTTATTTTCCGTTTAGGTCTACTTTTGTTGGTGCAACGGTTAAAAACATACCTCCCACACATGAACACAGTTTCGGATTGTCCACAAATAAAAAACCCTCTCTGAAGCAGTGGAATGTCCGAAGACCGCACCTGTTTCATGGAAAATGAAAAAATCTTGCACGCTATCACCAATATAGAATTTATATTAAAAGCTCGATTTTACAATTACATGCCTGAAGTATAACAAGAAATGTTTGAAAATAAATTTATTTGCAAACACAGAAAATCTTAATTATTGTATTCAATTTAAAAAGTTCAGAAAAACACTACCCATCTTACTAAATTTTAATCCAACAATTAGAGCAAAGTAAAATACAGCAAAAGGCAGAGATTCGAGAATTACCAAATATCACGTTATTTGTTGAATAATAGTTTTGGATTTACTGGTAATATGCAATCACATGTAATGCACTTACCTTGATACTACTCGTGGGGAACATATTTTTCTGCGCCTCTCCTCCTTCCATCTCTTTGATTAACAACAGACTGTTGTTGAACTGAATCCCAAGAGAAAAATAGTCGTCGTCATTCCAAGCCATTCAATGTGACAACATATTTGTTCTATATGTATTATGTAATCAAGAAACAGATACGTGTCTGTAAGCAACAAACGTTGCCTGATTGGATCTGATTTACACTGTTTTCTGATGAGGAAACTGTTACCGGATGCCAGGACGCTACAAAGATATGTAGCCTCCTTGCTTGAAGTAGGAAAAGGGCAATTCGTTTTGGAAATTTGAGATAAACGTTCTCTCGGCTAGTGAATATGTGGAATGAGGTGAAAATACTGCTTGTTCGCAGTTTCCTAATAAAATGAATCTGGTGTCGTTATGTATACCCATAGAACATCGACTTTTGTCGAATTTGACAAATGAAATTTTAACGAAACACATGATATGCCACCATAGTGAACCTGTTCACATGTCCCTCGATTCCATTGATATTCAATTTAGCCCACATTAGTCACTTTGACTGCTCCTGAATCCAACGAGGCCATTCATATAAGGCAATAACAAATGTTTATCATCTTCTAAACTTGCTGTAAGTTACATATCTATCCTAGCATTACGTCTAGTTGCAGCCAGCAGAATGTTTATTATGCCAAATTACACCGCAAGCATCAATAGACCAGCAAGGTTCAGTATAATGGCAGGAATACAACATGAAATAAGAATAGTCAACACGGAATACTCACCAACATACAGGTTGTGTCGACCAGCTCTGTGGAACCATTCTGCAAGACTGTACGCTTTATTAAAGTCTGTTGAATAATGTTAAAAAACGCAATAAGTAATTTAGTTTCAACACTGTTTCATTAATATTGTCATTCAATTCATTGGATAACCACTTCATTTATTTACCTTTTTGTGTAAAAAACATCCTTATAATGCAAACTCAGGGAATAGAGTTTACAGGTATTGTGTACAGCATGTGATAGGTGTAGATCAATTCCATTTTAACCATTAAATGTCATATTTTTGGACTGAGTCAACGACTTTCCTCCGGGCATCCTAGGCTCTAAGCGTCAAGGGTGGGCCGAGGAAGCTGATGACTAATCGACATGTTATCTGCATAAGTCGTCCATAAAATTTTCGTTGACGATATTTTGGGAGAGGACAATAAAATGGATGAGCATAAGACCTTTAAAATTACCGGTCGCTATAGACCGTCCAGTTGCTGAAGACCGGTGTGATCGTAAAAGCGGCAACGTTCCTATTAAAAGATAAATACCACATTTTGAAGATTATAAGCGTGTGAAAAATGAACATGTAATGACTTGTACGTCACAAGTGCATGCTGACAATCAGCTGGACGCTTCAAGATACCCATGACCGTATGCTCCAAGTAATGTTCTCATGATCGCTTTTCTCCAATGGCCCTGCCGTATATCCCTAAGTACCAGGTGTTTTATCGTTTGCCAAAAAAAGTTGTTCAGGTTAATCGTGGGCAATACTGAGCTACACTAAGATATGGTCATCGGATCGGGTCTTAATCAAATTTAAGAAGGGATGAAATAACTTGCTTTGCATTGCTTTGCATGTAACGTAGAAAGAAGAGCCACGAGGTTTCATATATAGCGGTGCGAAGCTTAAAAAAAGTAACTCATGCTACAGCACCGCGCTGGAAGCGTTTAGTTTTCACAATGTAATCTTGAACTGCCAGTAAGACGAGTTTTTTTTATGTCTTAAAATGTACAATTTGGTGATCCAAACTGTTTCTGAAGTGGAAGGACCAAGATAAGAAATGGTTGTATGTAGCTATCTCGTTAGATAGTATAAAATGGACAGACGAAAAAATAATGCCAGCTATCTTCTGCACCTTGCCCACTGCAACAATTTGGGGATTCGCACGAAGCAATTGTGTGTAAATGGGGTTTATGCTGGCTGCGGCCCATTCGGAGTCTTGCATGAATAACAGAAGCGTGTCTGTTGTCAACATCGCATAATTTAGTATATTTAATTGAGCGAGGGACTTCTCGAATATGTTTGCTTCTTGAATTCATTGAGGAAGTCAGAATTTCGAATCTTGAGCGGGAGCTGGTTCCAAAGTCTTGATGTGCAGGGGAAGAAAGGATCGCTATAAAGGTCTGTCCAAGGTCTAAATGAGGAAGGTTACCAGTTTGCCTTGTATTGTATCTGTCCTGGTTTCGGTTGGAATGAATAATTTCATTTAGGTATTCTGGAGCCAAGTTATGGATAATTTTATACATTTTATTTGAATTAGCTTGTTCCTTTCTCTACTTCCAGTAAAAGTTTGGAGACCCGTTTCTGCATATAATTTGTTGTTTGGGGGTGGTTAGCATGGCACCCGCAATAGCATGAGCAGCAGCCAGCCCAGCACTTTGTAATCTTTGTGAGTCGCCCTGTGAGCATCCAAGACCGCACTATCATATTCCATGAGGCGTCAAATGGATGATTTGTATATTATTTCTAGGGTTTTTCTATCCAGTTGTCACTGTCAACTTCTCGATATTAAGTGGTTTAGAAGCTTTAGTAATGATAAGATCTATATGATCGTTCCAGCAGAGATAAGATCGTAGTATTATTCCTGGATATTTATGTTGTTCAACGTGTTGCAATTGATAATTGTAGAAACATAAGGGAGGACGATCGACTTGATTGCTCTTCCGACATACTTACATGGCATCTGTTTTCAGGGCGTTAAATGTTACCAATCCGTGCACCAAGAGTCAATAGAAACCAGGTCCTCATTTAATGTATCAGCGGTTAGGTAGGAATTCTCAACGGTGAGATATAAAGATGTATCATGAGCAAAAAAATTGATTTCAGAGTGAACAATATCCACGATATCATTAATATAAGAAACATCAGCGGGCCGAGTACAGATCCTTGAGGGACGCCAGCGTTAATAGTACCCCAAATAGAGGCTTTGCCATTGATAACAACTCTTTGCTGACGCTTAGAAAGATAATTTTTGAACCATTTAAGCAAGGATTGGGATATTCCGCTACGCTCCAACTTAAATACAAGATCTTGGCGCAAAACTCGGCCAAGCGCTCTGTTGATGTCCAAAAACGCGTATTTAAAGACTGCTTTTTCCATTACTTTTCCAATACAACTTAAGAGGGATCGATCAATAATTATTAAATAAGTGTGCATCTCCTTTTTGTGCAGAGGCGTGACATGGGTCTGTTTCCAGGGGCCAGGAAAGATTTCGTGTCGCAGTGACAGATTGAACACACTTGTTCGTGAATTGCAAATAATTAATGGCGCCCCCTCCCGCAGTAAAATGGCACTGACTCCATCTGGACCCGTGGACGTCGTGAAATCAATACTTTTTAAGATATCCCTAGCTTCTTCTGGATTGAGAGAAAGAACACTTCTGGTGGATTTATGGCGGTGATGTACCGGCACTTAATGTGTCGATGTTACTCTGGTCGAGGAAAACCTTGTTGAACATTTCCGCTTTGGAGAGGTTATCGGTAATATGACAATCATCATGAATTAATGAGGGGATAACCGAGGTTGGATTATCATTCAGGAAATATTTGACCGTACGCCATTAATTATTGTTCTCTTGATTCGCGTTTTTCAATGAGGCTCCTGGTCTGTCATGGTGGGTTTCTTCTGCTGCCTTTAACTGTTTTTGGTAATGGTTGCGGATAGTGTTGTAGAGATTCCACAAGTGCATGTCATATTTGTTCTCTTTAGCTTTTATTATTCGCGCAAAGTTTTCGTCTTGCGCAGCGGAGTGAGGAATTAAACAATGCTAAGTCCTGTGGACGTCCTGTGATAGATTTACTTGGTATCCATTTTTTTTTCATTTTCAATGAATAATTTAGTCCAATTATCACAGCAAACATCATAATTCCCAAGGCAGATTTGAAAGCTTTGTGTCGCATCCTCCAATAACAATACCTGGTTATAGAGGTTTTGCTGTACAAAGGTGTGTTTGGATTT
The DNA here is from genome assembly GCA_964020975.1 of Hermodice carunculata. NCBI lineage: Eukaryota > Metazoa > Annelida > Polychaeta > Eunicida > Amphinomidae > Hermodice > Hermodice carunculata. The sequence goes on from OZ026622.1 coordinate 90,518,194, forward strand.
GTTAAATACTATTATAATATAAGCTTATTATAATTAGATTAAAAGACGAGCACTGATTGGCCGTTGGGTCTTTGCAGGCCATGTGTTAAACATCAATAACACACGGAGGAGCTCAATTTCAAGAATTAATATGAACATGATTATCATGTATCTGTCATGATAAATCATTTAGTGTTTGATCTATTATAAAAAGCCTGCAAGTGTATTTAGTTCCATTGTTTATGTTGACTTTACAAAGTGCAAGGAGGCTTGTAGCCCTTATACCTGTTGTTATTAATATTGGTTACGTCAGATCTTTCCTGATGTTATTTCAATTGTTTGTTTCACTGATGTCAAAACCTATCCATCATTGTTCGTTTTGCCTGTTATAAGCTACTATATGGTTGCTTATATTATAAAGTAAGTGATTCAGGGGAACCCTTGTGTTATTGAAGGTCATCAGTCCTCGGAGATCAATAACATATGGGCTCCCCTGCATCGTTTGTATATGAAAATACGGAATGAGGGCTGTGCTGGTCCTCCTTCAACTGTCTGACCCTGCAGTCCTGACTTTACGAAGTAAATTTATGCGTGCTTTCCAAGGTCTTTTAAAATGTGGTTAGATGAATTTGGTTTTAGTCCCTTTTTCATTCAGAACACGAGGCATGTCAGCTTATAGTCGTAAAACGTAATGTACGGAGTAAAATGACCCTTCTTAGTTTCACTTTGATCCCATGTGACAGGTATTTGTACGTAATGTAAATACTTCTATATGCAGAAGTGCATCCATCCATGCATACTACATACCCGCATGTACCTATGTACATATATGCTAACACGAGCTATATATATATATATATATATATATATATATATATATATATATATATATATATATATATATATATATATATATATTTATCAGTGATAATAAAACAAAAAGTAATACTTACTCTTCCTTCTTGCACTAAATCTGGGACACCGTTTAACTGCTTTTGTATGTTTTTAAGCACCAGCAGGTCTTCCTTCGTGTAAAAAACAATATTTCAAAGGTAATTAGGGCAGAATAGTGGAAGAATGTGTATCTTTATGTGTATGTGAGTGCTCATTTGTTAATGTATGTATGTATATATATATATATATATATGTATCTATGTATGTATGTATGTATGTGTCCATGCATGCATACATGCACCCATGTATGTATGCACGCATCGATGTTAGCATGTATGTGTGCAGACATGCATACAGGCATGCTTGCATGTACGTATGCACTACATTGCTGTTGTCACCAGTACTACCACCGATAGCAATAATGATTTCCGCCTTTATTACAGACATATACATATTTACACACAATACTACAGGTCCTTAAAATCAATGTTATTTTAAACGTTTGGATGGCTCCACCTGGAATGCCTGACTCTATCTATCTATCTATCTATCTATCTATCTATCTATCTATCTGTCTATCTATCTATCTATCTATCTATCTATCTATCTATCTATCTATCTATCTACCTATCTATCTATCTATCTATCGATCCATTCAGCCATATATATATATATATATATATATATATATATATATATATATATATATATATATATATATATATATATATATATATATATATATATACCATCTCCAACTAAGACCGTCCGCCTTTGTAGAGACCACTTCTGTGTTAAAGATACTCAATTTTGAGTGCCATTTTCTTTATCCGTAATTGCATCAAATTGAATATGATTAAATTAAGTACATTTAGACCCCATTTTTCAGTCGCCCAGGTGATCTGAATGGGGAGATTCTGCTGTATGTTGTCAAAACTAAGTTTCACATAGTCTTATCTGTTGATCAGATACTTAGCCCTAGCTTTTTGTGGCACATTGCGCCCAATCCGCGCCAAGGAGAGCTATTAATTCAGTCCTGTTCTAACCAGCGTCAGCTAAAACAACCTGAGGGTTTTCCTGACTGTTCTGCATTGTTTTTTATTGATGCCTTTTGTGCGTAGCCCGTCACAGTGAATGAAATAAAGGTGTGATATTTATAGATTTTTGTTGCATGACTGCTAAAAATTAGAGCAAAACTGTTTAAAACCATTATGTAGGGTGAAAGATTTCGACATAATAAGAATGACTACTGCAGGAACCAGACATGACAGGTGCTGATGGTTTTTGAAGACAAAAGTTGATAGCTGGACATTAGTATTCAAGATTACACTGACCTGTAGATCAACGTCACTCCTTATCTTATTAACTATATCTCGTATCAATGTAATGGCCTCTGAAATTAAATATGATGGAAATGAAGACAACGATAAATCCTTTAACCTATAATGTACAATTAAAAAAATACACGTGCAAACATGTATATAACAGCACCATGGATTTAGAAAAAAAAAACAACATTCGAACAGGACATTCAAAAGTTATGGAAGGACGTGCCTCTCTCCTGTATGCGTAGGCCGTACAGCCCACAAAATGTTCCCAGCCACGAGAGCGTCATCTGCAATTTGGAACGAGGCGAAACTGTCAAGCAACCTTTGTCGGCTCATGACAGTGAGTGTAACAAAACCAAGTGTAACAGAAACTGTAACTACGTCACACGTTTCACAGGGTGTCTTTGCCACAGTAAAGCGTTATTTGTCTGTGCAAAGGGTCAATGTTAAGTAAAGTCGAGCTCCAAAGGAAAAGCGAAAACTATTTATGAACCACATGGTGCGACTTGTTTACGAATCACACACCACTGAACATGGTCGCAGCGACAACTGTTTTTGTGTTCGTTTGTTTTTCATGTGTATACAGTGGGATTATCAATCAGTAATTGCTGCGGTCCTGACGATCAAAATTTGGCCTGAAAATCCACGTGAACGAAACAATAGCGCAACACAGATGTGAGGTGTTTTAAATGTGTATCATTTGTCAACGAAAACTCCAAAGCATTCATATGTACAAACAATCTTATTGGTGATTATGTAGAACAATCTCTTGGCAAACAAAGGTGTGTATATAACAAGGAATTCAATTTGTAAGCGGATTTTATTCCTGCCGTAAAATGTTTGACTCTGTTGGAGCGGTAAACACTATAGGGACAAAATTTCTGATGACACAACCAAGAAAAACCACTTATTAGGGATATACGTTAGGTGACTTTCACAAATTGTTAAGTATAACCCTGGATTTAGACTTAAAATGTGGTAAAGTACACAATTTTTAAAGCTAAAATTTGGAAATTCTATTTGTTACAATGTCATAGAGTCAGTTGTTGGCAATGTTTACATGACAATGACACAAAAGATCATCATAATTTAGCACAAATATTGATTCAGCTCATTTTTTAAGATGGGGCCCTCAAATCTGCTTCAACCTAACGTTTATGCAATGAATCACAAGAGAGTGTTTCTCAGATTTTTCAAAATATGTTCTGTTTCATCACCAGATTTGGCTTAAAATATGTTGCCTTTGATGAGTCACTGTTCCACCTTCAGACACCCATATCTCGGTAAAAAAAAATTGAGACATGTTTTGCTTTATGTTCTACAGATTGCCACAAATATGATGTCAAAATCTATGAAAATTTAAAACTTGAATCAAAATTTACGTCAAAGAATGATGATCACTTTTGTTCACTTTAATAATCGTTGTGTAAACATTATGCATACAAAACATTATCACAGTACCATAGCATTAGTTTTCTTAGTTTGTGTGCGTTCTAAAAATATGGTGTTGGATCAGTACCATAAATACCATATTTCTAACCCGTGTCATCAAACGTACACGTGTTTGGAAATTGTTGGACGCGTCCCCTAAATAATGTGCACGTGTCCAAGAAATAAAAGCAAGGGACCATTAAAATGTACACACGTCAACTTACTTGGAGCACGCGTTAATCATAACACTAAATACTTCACGCGAGCTTATTATCAAGGGGTTATTGTGCCATAGACTCAATCTATTTTACACGTGTGCTTGAATTCGCGGACGCATCAATGATTTAAACCACGTGTGCTTCAATTAGGAGACACGTTAGCGATTTGAACCACGTGTGCCTAAATAGATGTTTTTTAAATTTCACTTTGAAGTTCAAGATTGAAGCTGATTCTCTTACAGCTTGCGTGAGATCATTCCAAAGTCTGATAGATGTTGGGAGAATGGATGTGTAGAAGCGGTCAGTTCTACAATTTATTTGTTGGAGTTCTGCAGGAGAACACAGTTAGATATAAGGTCATATAGATATCGTGGAGAAAGTTTGTTAAGTATTTTGTACAGAAGTACTAATTTAAAGACTTTTCTCCGGGTGTGGAGTGGCTCCCACCCAACGTCTGACAATAGGCGAGCACGGGAATTGAATTTAGTAGCTCCATTACAAGTTCTGGCAGCTTCATACTGAAACTCTTCTAACAGGTTCGACAGTTCTTGGGTACAGTTGTCAAAGAGAGATGCTCAGATTGGAATTCACCACATCAGGATAGTGACCTTGGCTTAGCGCTTTTCAACCTGCTTCTTCAACACAACCTCTTTCAGCTTATACAGGAACCTACAAGAACCACCGAATACTCAGAAAACCTGCTTAATCTTATTATCACTGACTCTCCTAGCCTGGTACTCAACAGTGGTGTCCTCACTCCTCTGTCAAATTCTGACCATGCGATCGTTTTCTGCTCTCTCCCACTATCACACTTTAAAGACCGCCCGTTCAAACGTCATGTTTGGGATTACAATAAAGCCAATTTCCCTGAACTTAATTCTACTCTCTTAACAGCACCTTGGAACACAGCCCATGAAGTCTATGATAACCTTGACGACATTTTTTCATACTGGTCAGAATTGCTTCTCTCCACTGCCAAGGAATTTATACCGTTTAGGAAAGTCACCGTAAGACCTTCAGTCAAGCCTTGGATTACTACCGAGATAAAAAAAAAAGCTTATTCGTTTCCGCAATCGGGCATGGAAGCGTTTTAAGAATATAGCTAACCTGCCACGACCCTATACACTCGAGGTTTCCATGAAAGTCGAGAAGTTTTACCAGTTTTACAAGAAGTCACGTAACCATGTCCTTAACAAAATTCGAAAATCGACACGTTCTTACTTTAATAAATTACGTTTTAAACTGGACGATAACGAAATAAATCCAAAACAATGGTGGAGCTTATCTAAGTCTGTCTTGGGATTTAAAATCCACGAGGGGATTCCACCAATAATTGAAAACGACCAAATTATATCCTGCAATGCAAAAAAATGTGATATTTTTTAATAACTATTTTGCAAGTCAGTGCACAAGTTCTTCTGACATTGACTCCCCACCACTGGCTGAATTTAGTCACCGCACTGAGTCTAGACTAACTGAAATCACATTTGGTGAGCAGGACGTTTTGAAAGTATTATTGTCTCTAAGACTTACTTCTGCAACCGGGCCTGACAATATTGAAATACTGCTCACTCCATCTGTAATCCTCTCACAAAAATATTTAAACTTTCTCTTAACTAAGCTTACTTTCCCTTGTCCTGGAAACGTTCAAATATTTGTCCTGTCTTCAAAAAATCTAACAGACAAATAAAAAGTAAATATAGGCCAATATCCTTACTCTGTAATATTTCTAAAGTCTTTGAACGCATAATGATTAATGCCCTCTATGAATATTTAACTGCAAACGATCTCCTCAGACACAAAAATTCGGGTTTCAAGGCAGGCGACTCAACAATCAATCAACTTGTCTACCTACTTCATATTATATATAACGGTCTAGAGTTATCAAAAGAGGCCAGAATGGTATTTCTTGACGTCTCTAAGGCTTTCGACAAGGTATGGCACCGTGGACTCCTCTTCAAACTCAAGCAGCTTGGCATATCGGATCATCTTGTTACCTGGGTTGAAAGCTATCTATCTAATCGCCTCCAAAGAGTTACTATTCATGGTCAATCTTCTGCCTGGCTTCCTATCCAGGCTGGAGTGCCTCAGGGATCTATCCTTGGGCCTCTCCTATTCTTGGTTTATGTAAATGACCTAGTGGACAATCTCACGTGCGAAGTGAGATTGTTCGCTGATGATACTAGCATACTCGAAATTGTCAATGACCCTGTTCAATCCTCACGCCACCTGAACACCAATCTGTCTCTAATACATTACTGGGGCAGGCTATGGCGAGTGTTATTCAATGCCACCAAATCACTATCTGTTATATTTTCTGTGAAACGAGTGAAACCTCATCATCCGCCAGTTTTCTTGCGTGGGTCTCCGATTCCTGAGGCAGACATTCATACACATCTCGGAATCACTTTGAGTGGTGACTTATCTTGGCAAGCCCATATCACACGGATTACCAATAAAGCTTAAAGTAAATTTCCTTACTGCGTAGGTTCAAGTATAAACTGTCACGCAAATCCCTGGTCAAACTATATTGTTCTATGATCCGTCCAATCCTTGAGTACGGCTGTGTTTTATTCGACAACTGTGGTAAAGTCCTGTCTGATCGATTGGAATCGATTCAGTATAATGCCGCTAAAATTAGTACAGGTGCCTTGAAACATACATCACATGTTAATTTACTTCGTGAACTTGGCTGGTCAACTCTTGCAGACAGACGTAAATACTTTAAGCTGGTCCTCTTTTACAAAATGTACCACAAACTGACTCCTTCTTATCTATCTAATCTAGTACCCCCTCCTCCTGCTGGTCGTGCTCTCCGACATTCAATGTCGGTGCGCCCCGTTAGATGTAGAACGCGTCTGTCTAACTCTTTCCTCCCAGATGCTATCAAACAGTGGAATAACCTGCCTTCCGACATCAGAGATTCGCTTTCTCTGCATATATTCAAATCGAAACTTAAAACTACTCTTTTAGCCACAGACACTGTTCCCGAGTTATATCTCCATGGTGACAGATTTGCTAATATTTGCCACACGCAATTACGCCTAGGATTCTCTAGACTAAACTCCGACCTTCACAAAATTAACATCCTTCCTGACCCATCCTGTGCCTGTTCTTATCCCACTGAAGACACCAAGCATTTCCTACTCTTCTGTCCCTATTACATCGTTCCGAGAAACAGATTATTGAATACCATTATTCCTTTGATTGCTCCGGGGGTTAGCCCGCATCTTATAATTCATATTGGTAGTGATAGGTTAGTTGAAATATTTCTCCGTGGCAGTAACGAGCTTTAGAACTGCCTGAATATCCAGATCTGTGATGCTCTCCATCAGTACATTATTGATACCAGGCGCTTTAACGACTAAATGTTTCCGTTACTGTTACTGTAGTATTCATCGGTTGGACTATGCAAATTTATTTGTATCATACCTTTTTTCTTTAATGGGTAAATATTGAACTCAATTCATATTGGTTTAACTTGTATCTTACAAGTAATCAAACTTTGATATTCGTACAGATTTTACATAGAAAAATACATTGGTAACATTTGTATTGTCATGTGTGTCTTGTACATACCTATTGTGTGTCTCCATGTTCTGGAGAACCCATGTATTAGTCATCTCGCAGTACTATAGGTCTATCCAGACTAAATAAATACGTTTAAACTAAACTAAGAGAGCGCAGCCATACTCCACAACATGGCGAATCATAGTGAGATGAAGTTTTTTTTTTCGGGAGTTTTCCTGGAGAGTTTAAATTTAAATCGTTTTGGGAGTGAGATGCGTATGCTAGCTTTTGTGACAGTGCGGTTTATATGCGAGTGCCATGTCAGGTTGTGGGATAGTGTTACACCTAAATGAGTGTGACTTACAGTCTCGGGTATGGCACAGTTACCAAGATATGACGTTGGATGTTCTACGTTGTTGCGCTCAAACGTGAACAGTAAGGAAATGGATTTGAGAGCATTAAAGGAAACACGTCAAAGTCTGGTCCAATTATTCAGATGGGCAAGATTACTGTTAATGTGAGTACCAGATGCCTGCGGATTATTACTGATTTAAAAAAAACACGTATCGTTGGCAAAGAGTCTGATAGCGCAGGCACTATCTTCAGCTATGTAATTTATGTAAACTAGGATATATTATATATATATATGTATATATATATATATATATATATATATATATATATATATATATATATATATATATATATATATATATATATATATATATACGCAATCTACTTCCTTCACGTGTCCAAGAAATTAATCACGTGTGTATGATTACTGGCACGCGTTAGACATACTGTACGTGTGGCGCTCGACCTCCACCAATAATAGCACGTGTCTTTGTTTTGTTGAACGCGTTCACAAAATGTTAACACGTGTCCAATCAATAATAATACGCGTGCAATAAAACATGGACGTGGGCATGAAAATAATTGCACGTGTCTAATGAATAGGCACACGAGGGCCATTAGAACAAGTGAGCAAAGTGGTCAAGTTTTCGTCACCTTCCCGCGTCTGGCATTTGGTGACGCGTTGAAACTTTTGGTAACACGTTTCATAATTACCAAACACGAGCCCTTGAATGTATATTACACACGTGCCCATTCTTAGTTGACGCGAGTTAAAAAAGACACACGCGTGGAATTATTTAGTGGACGCGTCCAACAATATACAGACACGTGTACATTTAATGCCACGCGTTAGAAGTGTGGTATTTATGGCACTGATCCCCCCGCCATATAAAAATGTATACTTTATAGTACTTTATCAGTGACTCTAAAGAGTTATATACAGAAACGTTTTAGTCAGCACTAAAATTACTGTTACCTAACGTATACCCTTAATCTCTCATCAAATCCTTCAAGTAGTGGAGGCGACCAAGTGACATGGCTAAAATGAATTGTCATGGGACAATGAAACCTTAACGTGTCCAAAAATGCTGAATAGATATGTGATAAGATGCGCTGCTTTAAATTATTTTTCCCAGATAGCGGTTTGAATGCCTGCTAAATGTCACTTTCCGTGTTGTTTTCACAAGATAATCTACTAAATCGTACCTTTTGTATGTTCCTTGTCCGGCGAGTCTACTGAGAGCAGTTCATCATAGGCTGTCATGGAGAAACGTATTATGATAAACAGTTGAATGAAGTTTAAAAAAAGCTAGCCAAAATGGTGACCTGGATAGACATTTGTTACTAATACTAGTTATTGTTCATACATTGAAAACTCTTTGGATGTGAGCATAAATGTTTCACCAACAGTCCATAGTTTGTCCTTTATGGTATACGCTGGCACACTTATGGATTCATATTTGTGTATGTTTTCCCATTCACCCAAATGGACACACGAATTGCGCTTGTTACATTCATACACTGACGTTTTGTGAAACATACCTATAGCAGTCAGCTAATTTCTGTTTTTATCCTGATTGACAATAGACAAAGAGACATGTTTCGCATATTCACCATGGGAATAGTACGATTTTCGAACACTTGACCATCCAGTATGGTCACTGTCACATAATATGACGTCAATGATAGCCAGCAATAATCAATAAATGAAACTCAATGCATAAGCTACTGCTGAAATATTATTTGTTTTTTACAGTCTCTGGACTGCAATTCGCATGATAATATCATTTAGTGCCACTGCTCTTTTGTTCATGCATGTTACCTCTGTCTCGTTTTTTTTGGCTAAAATTAAATCGATATATAAACTATGTGCACGTGAATGCACATTGATGATGCTACCATATTTTAATATCGTGAACGTTCTTTATACGTGGTCGACAGGCTCCTGTCAAGGTACTGGGCATTCATAATTGAATTGCTTTGAAAGAGCCAATCAAACAACCCACCTTTCAAATATTCCAGACAATCGTACATATGATCAATTGGCGTTCGCATCAAGTCTGACAATCTTTTTCCCCCACATATTGGCTGAATCTTTGAAACGGCAAAGTGCGAGTAATATTATTACGACAAACGGCCTGTGTGAATAGCCCGTCCTCAGCTGACTTTGACATTCAACCCATTATTAATAAGTCCCACTCTAGTCTAGGGGATGGTAATTCAGGAACTGAAGTACAACTTGCAGCTTCCATTGCGTTCCCCATTGATTTACATAGTAATCGATAGGAATGCACGCATTATCTGACTGGCACCCAGATTGAAACATTCGTTGAAAATCAGGGATCCAGAATGGCAGCACCCAATTAGCAAATTTGATTAACCCTCCCTCAAGCTAAATTTCTACTAAGTATCAGAACAATCTGATGGACGGTTTGAAGAATTCTAAAATGGGAAAAACAAGTAAAAAAATTCATTAAATTGCAGCGCCATCTTTTGAACAAAAGTCTAGGGGTCCCAGGAAGTGTCCCAATGCAATTTCAAGCAAATGGCCAAGAAGTTTCGGAGAAGCTTTGTGAAGATTTTGCCAAAAAATTAAACAAACAATTTATAAAATATCTAAAAATCCCTGAAGCATAATCTTTTGAACAAATTCTAGTAGAAGCCCAACCGAGATGCACTAACCAATTCAAAACTAAAAAATACACGCAAAAATTCGTAACAAATGTAAAAAAAAAAATGCATTGCCACCTCTCAAACAAATTAAAGTCTGGAGGTCTCCAGAATTGTCCCTGTTCAATCTCAAAGCCATTGGCTGAGCGGTTTCGGAGAAGTTCTTTTGATCTTTTAGCCGAGAGGTTGAACAAAAAATTAAAAAAAAATCCAAAAGTCACTCGAGCGTGATCACTTGAACAAACTTGATAGACACCCACCCGGATTATATTCCCGCCAAGTGTGAAATAAATCTGGTTAACGGTTAAAAAAAACCTTCCCATTGCAATCCCCATTGATTTACATAGTAGTCAATAGGGATGCCTGCATTAACTAACAAGTACCCGAATTGAAAAAAAAAGTTGTGAAATTTTAAGGATGCACAATATCACTTCTTCGTGAATACTTTTGTTTACCCTCTTACAAGCTACACATACACTATGTTTCAGAACAATCTCAGGGACGATTCTGGAGAGAAGTCGAAATTGCCTCAACACACAGAAAATCGTACAAAAACAGAAAAAATCGTTACTAAGGTCTGGCTCTAGACGATTGAACAAAACAAAATCATAAAAATCCAAAATTGCTGGACCATGACCAGTTGAACGAACTTGATAGATATCCACCAAGATACATCCTAACCAAGTTTGAAGTGAATCTGGCTGACGTTTTTTGAGAAGGGGAATATGTGGATTGTGGACAGACGACGGACAATGGACCATACTATAACCTCAGCTGACTTGTTTGCTGAGGTAATAAAAAATCAGAGAGACACGCAGTTAAATGTATAAAATATCGTTATTTAGCCGTCTGATTTTCAAAGTAAATAGGTACTACCTATATAGCTTAAGTTTAGTCAGCACTGATAACGATCATTGTCCTTTTTTATGTCATCTATAATACTCTGAAAGTTTAAATTATACTAGATTATAATTAACATGTTCAAAAAATGACTGCACCAAGTTGGCAGAGTTAACTCAACTTACACATTTGAAACATTTAAATCTGTTATCATCCTGTGCACTGTGGACAACAAATTGAAAATTAAGTGTGCCATTGCATCAGCCAATGAACAGTCATAAAAAGCTGAAACAAATCCTGGCAGTCATTCCACTTGCATTCAAAGTTTAATATGAAACTTCCCAAAACCATCAAACAATTCAAACAAACCTACCTCAAATTGTCGAACAATTGTTTTGAATTTGGGGTATTTCATGCAGCTTTCTTCCAAAAGTTCTAAGTTTTGCTGTATGTTTTCTGTGAATACCGAATACAGTTTCAAGAAAGGGCCGGCCATTTTGAAAATCTCCCCAAGTCGTGGTTCCTGTTGCCTGTGTAAAAACATCGGTCGGTGAAGCAAATACAGTCGATCATAAAATGGATGACAATATCATTTATTAAATGACAATTTTCAGTTGGGAATGGCTAATTATGCATTAAATATCACATGATTTAACCTCTGCTTTTATAAAACTATGTAACATAATGCAAGCATTACTAGTCAAAAGAATAAACTTAACATAGCCAAACAAAAACTAAATAGACCTGTTTCTCTGAAATGAGACCCACTCTCGTTGTGTTACCCTTTGCTAAACATCGCATCTACACAATAAGAAGAGAACTTTTTTTTATTTCGAAATGGCACGAATCAGCGTAAAATCACTTAAATAATACATTTTAAAAGAAAGTTTATCAAAGGTAAATGAGCGTTCATATATTCCCGGGCGCAAGGATCTGTCATGTAATGGACGAATCTGTTGATTTTTTAATTAAAATTGGCCTACGGAAACCGGAATTGTTTGCGGATATCTTTTAAAATCGCTTCATGCAGCTTCTGGAGAGGGCCCAAATCCCTTAGTAACTGTGTCTGCTGATTATCGGACGGCATTTGGCCTTTCAGTTTCCTTCCTGTGTCCTGCACATAGTCACGAAATTCCTAAAATTATAAAAAAAAAAGTATCACACAAGTCTTAAGCGGACACTTTAAATTGCTCATTTGATGTTAACCCCTTGGCGACTTGTTCATATTATTACTAATGACAAGAAACCAATACAGATAAAAAGCTGTTTAAATCAGTTCATTCCGTATTCATAGAAATGACTGAACTAGATTAGGAATTTTTCTTTCAGCGCCCAAAGTACAAAAGCATGCTGTCCCGTCAATTTTATGCCAAACCATCGGCGTCCTGCATCGTTAGCTGCTATCAGTAGTCTTTGTCTGCTTGGTGCTTGCTTTTGCCAATTATATAGAGCATTTACAGTATGTCAAGTTCGATACAATGTTTTTCCCTGCAATAGTTTATTTTATAAGTTAATTGTGATGTTACGGAATGGCTTACAACAGTGTCAATATATATTATGTACTGATAGAAAGGCTTACCACATTTATCAATTTGAGTGTCGATACGTATTCTGCTTCACAGTGAATCAGTTCTTCAGCCACTTTTGTGACGTTTGTTTCTTCGAAATCCTGTTGGAATTATTTGCACAAGGATACATGAAATCGCACATAGTCGTAAGGCATGACGAGAACCTGTTACGCGTTTTTTTTGTATATAGTTTTGAAGCCCATTGCATTAAGCAGTCTTTTATAAAATTCTGGAGATGTATACGTCCCTATGGAAGCATATGCAATAGTCCTAATCACGGGGACTTCATGTGCACAGTAACCTTGTTCATCTGTACAAGGTAATGTAATTGCGCGAGGGCCACACAGTAGTATTGATTTTTCCTTCGCTTCCTATATGTGTATACTTTGTAAGGAGTGTGAGCATTGTGAACAAGCAGGAGCCATTGATGCAAAGGCCAGAAAAATGCAGCTTTGGTTGCATCAACACAGCGGGCTACTATAAACTTGACCTCGGTGTGTCTATTGGGACAGGTATATATTGAAATGAGATCAGATATTCATGTCCGACAGAAAGTATAAAAATTGGTACATCAGGTTTTTAAGATATCCCAATTTCAAGACAATACGGTGGTATTTTGTCAAACTTCTGTTTCCCTATCAAAATTGTGGTTTTGGATGAATTGTTGTTTCTTAGTATTTTTGTAATTTTCTCCAAAACAAGGCGTCAAATTGCCTCAGAAATTAGTAGAAATATTCAAAGGGAGAATCGCCGCTGGCTTTGTAAACCAGGCGCCACAGTTAAAGATCTCTATTGTCAATGATGTTTTCAAGTCTTGTAATATTCTTATAATCAGTTGGAATCGTTTATAGTACTGAATTCAAAGCTATCATTCTAACGGCATGAAAATGTCAAATTTGGCGAAGTGTAGTATGCAACATATTTTTATTTTAAGGTAGAAACTTCCCAAAATTGTCAATTCTTTTGGAGGAGTTCTCTGTTTTATTGTTTTTTTTTTGTTGTGGTTTTCTTTTGACTATTTTGTGTTTTTCTGAAATGTCATCCTTTCAAGAAAACTTCCTAATTGCTTTTGATACATAATATTCTTGATAAATGCTCCAACTGAAGTTTGGTAATCAGACAGTTAAGCTGTGGTTTCAAAGTTTTTATTAACATTTTCAACCCGACGAGTTCAGTTTTTCAGGTGAGAATTTGTATTCTTCTGCTCGGGAACGGGCCGCCACTGCGATAGCTTGTTCTTGATCCTGATAGCTTTTACGATGTACAAAAATAACAGTGGCATATATAGTCTAACGAGTTTGTGACTTCAGTGATTGTATAATATTCGTCGTGAGCATCTTACATGGATGTGTGGCCACAGATTACCGATCACAATTCTAGTTCCTGAAGCCTTGTATAAAGTATTCACAATAAAATGATTGGATGGTCTGTTACTCAGCTTACCCACGTCATGGTAGACTGCCTAGATAACCTGGCGTAAATTACTGCTAAAGCATACAACTTTATTGAAAATCAAGAAACAACAGCATAACTTTCTCCTTACCGAACTTAGGTAGAAATATCTTTCAAGTATACATCTTGAAGGTAATAAGGCAATTAAACTGCCAGTTTTGGAAAGAAAGGCTACCATTTCACAAAAACACAACATTCATCAAAGTGATTTATAATTTTTGTGCAGTTTCTATCTTACAATAAAACTGTATGTCTAATTTGACAGTTTTATTCAGTTACAATGTTTTTTATTTCAAACGCCAACTGTTTAGGATTTTGACTGATTGTCAGGAATAAAACAAATTTGGAAAGATGAAATCATTATAAATCAGAGATGGATAAGAGTGACACCTGGTCTATAATAGATGCAGAATCTTGCATCATAAGCATTTCTACCAATTTTAAAGACAACCTGATGTATTTTATGAAGAAAATTGCAAAAATATTAAATAAGGAACAATTCACACCAAAACTGTTATTTTGATCTGGAAACAGGCTGACAAAATACAGCCCTATTCTTTTGAATTCAGCATATATAAAAACCCTTATTTACCAATTTCCATACTTTCTGTCGGAAGTGAACATTTTTACCATAACTGCCTTTTTTATGATCAGCTGACATAGGTGGACAGATTCCGAAATATAAACAGAAACTAATTTGAATACTCATATTCATGATATACAAAGATGGTAAAACGCACATCAGTCGTGCCTTGTGGTGAGTTTGGAACCTCTGAACACAGGGCGGCTTCAATTTCTAATTCATGCAAATCCTGTACACTTGGCTCTGAACTGTGCATTGCCCTCATCTCCAGTGTCGTGCTGAATGGCTTCAAACATGAAAATGCAGAGTAACAAAGAGTGAATCAAAAGCAAAAATAGTAATCGTAACGTTAGTGAACAAGTAATTATAACGATCGTTGTGTAATACAAGAACTAGATGTCTTTAGCCTGGCATAGAAGTCTATGCATCTGATGTTATTAAAGATATTTAACCAGTGTTTGTAAAGAATAATTCAGCTTTAAATTTTCGAGCCCAACAGCTGAAAACTATTAAAATAATTTATGCAAAATGTATATTTATTAATAGGGCATGGTCCTTAAATGTAATATATGTGTTTTGACACCATTGAACACTTGATAAAAATGATTTATAGACAACTTCTTTGATTAGACTCTACACGTGTATCGAAAAAATAGTCCATTAACTCTAACAATCAGGAAAATTTGTGCATAGTATTATTGCCCATCGTATATCTTTTTCTGATAATGCATACTGTGAAAACCTGATGACAAGGCTGGCTAGCCAGTTAATTATGCAACGGTTTCAATTAATCCAGAAATTATCGTAATGCAACACGGACATGTCATACTTATAGCAAAGGATAGTCACAAACGATTAATGTTAATGATTATGTGCACACCTTTTAGAGTTCAGAAATGATTTCAAAGTTTATGTATCTCTGACTGTCTGGAAGAAAACCCGGTTGTTTCCCAGCTTTTTTACTTAAGAATTTAACAGTAAATGGTAAAGGGCGTTCAATAGTTTTTTTATATTCTTTTCTGTTAAAATGATTTTACATGAATAGCGTCCGTTTTATGAGGCAACAAATGCCACAACTGCAATTCTGATTGTACATTTGGGAAACAATACTCCAAATTCATTGCAGGTAAACGTATTACATCGAAGTAAAAATATTTTCGATATCTGTTGAAAAAATCCAGCGCTGCAATATATATCGGGAATAAAACACACATATTCAGCGAAATCGTGTGTATTTTCTGTGGCATAAGATAATGACGTCATCTGAGTGATGTGCTATTGTTTCTGACCAACATAACAGTGCGCAGAAGTCGCGTACTTGTTTCCGCTTTGACTTTTCGCCAATTTGGACATGCAATAATATGATGATAATATGTCTTTGTCATGTTTATGTGTTTGTGTAATGTTGGAATAACGTTGTTTTTGCTGAAATGAAACCCTTTACCTCTTGATCTGGTTGACGGGTAGGTGGCCCTCTCATTGCACCTATTACTGAACCTACAAGTTTACCCAGACCTTTGACTTTTTGCACAAATGGTGGAGGTTGGCTTTTTTTCGATCTTGTTTTTTGTGTATGTGATTCCTTTTCAATGGCGTATCTGTCATTCTCATCCTAGTACATGTAACAAAAAAAAGTAAAAATCAAAAGACAAAAGAATACGACATACACTAAATGATGGAACCTGTAACCCATGCGCATGTACATTTATCAAGAACTTTGTCAATGGGCGGAGATAAGATTGTGCATGGATCGAATTTAGCCCAGCATTTCTCCTTTACCGCTACTTATCTAACCTAAGCATATATATCTTACAGAAATTAAGTTCCACAAAGTGCCTTTTTTGGCCACAATTCTTCAAACTTTGAAGTAAAGTATACTTTTCTTGAAAGCATCTTATCTTACATGTGAATACAATCTATATCGCATATAAAGATGCATTATATATATATATATATATATATATATATATACGAAAAAGTAATTTTAGCAAGTGTCTCCATCTTTAAAAAAATCAAACCAATCAGGATAGAAGCGTTTGTGCAAGAGACACAACGTGTGTCAGTTAGACCACAGATAGACACTTTGGGGGTAAAAGAAGAACAATAAAATTATGTGACGACACGAAAATTTGAATTATGTCGTCTTCTTATTGTATCAAGCTTGCATGTGCAATGGGTGCCAGAATACAAAAATCATTTCCTGTAAGAATGTGCCGTTAGGTAGTTTGCTGCATAAAATGAGATTTTATGTTTGCGAAAAAATGAAAGATCCCACGCCTTTGAAACCGCAAGAACATTCATAATTAGCCAATGGTAACAAACTACGTACAGAATTTAAACGCCAGCATGTCAATCCATTTAAATATAAAGTGCATTTTTCAAGTTTACTCGTTTGATCAATAATGTTGCATTTTTTTGCGCATTCGGTTTGTGGAATTATTTGGCGAATGGGAGTGTAAAATGTTACGGCTGTGAAAGCAAAATTTAAGTAGATCGAATTCTCACCAGATCAGTGAAGAACTGTGAGTGCCCCGTGTACTTTCCTGGATATGCATCTAGGCTCTTAAAAGTAAATCATATTTCCTGTGTTAAAATATGTCGATGGTGGGAGCGAAGTAAAGGTATTTGACAAAGTGTGTCAGAGTTTTGAAGCGTAAGTTATGATCTGAGCACTTGATACAAGGCTCTCAACAACTGCCTTCATATTCGAAAATCAACGAAAGTGCGAAACAAATTTTAAAGTGCTCGCCGGAGACTTGGGCCTGCGACAGTTTGGCCCGAATCAGGCCACCTCAGACCCCAGCGCCACATCAGGATATTCATTGCCTCAGGTAAAAACAGTACAAAATAGAGTAAAACGAACTATTAATTACTGCCAATGTAAAAATAGTTTGAAATATTTGATCACGTAATTGAAGAATAGGTCTTTGCCAAAATTATAAATTCCTCTCGCGTATCAAGCTTACGAAAGCTTTCATGCCATGATGCACACTAATGGGTAAGATATGACAATAAAGGCAACATTTTAACTGTAAAAAATGTATCGCATAATATATTGGTTACATGTAATGTACCAAATACATGAAAGATTGTCTCTTTTCTTTTTTGATAATGATGGAATATTTTAGAGTTTACCTTCGCATTGGTACTAACAGTTTGCTCTTTTGTGACAATGATGAGAATGTTTTACAGTTTCACCCCTGACTGGTTGGGACAGTTTGCTCTTCTATGATAATTTTGAAAAAAAAAAACAGTTTCACAACTACGGGGAGTTTGCTCTTTAGTGATAATGATGAAATATTTAGGGATTCTACTCCTCAGTGGTACGCAGGAGTCGCTGAAGCACCCCCATAAGGACTGTAATAAAGATTTCTCCGCGGCAATATTGCGACATGATTCTAACGATAAATCACCCTTCATTGTACTAATTAGAGGTACGCGTGAGTATTTTACTCATCATATGGATAGTCTAAAAAACGCCTTAAAGACAAAATAGCAATGCTTGTGCTTAAAAAGATCGAAGAAGCAAAAAAAAAAAAGAACTGAATGAAAGGTCAGAGGCTATTTAAGAAACACTGTCAAGGCTGGGAGAGACAAGGGCAAGGTCACATCAAACCAATAGAAATGGTACTGAAATAAACAGACGATTGAACTCTGTCACCAGATATTTACCTGAGGGAGTAAACGAAAATACAGAAAATAAATTTTTGGCTTTGTTGAGAGAAGGAATTGCCTCCTAAGCATTCCCTAGACTCGCTATGACGAGCGCCCACATTAGAAAGCAATAGCGAATTTGGGGGATGCTAAGGACGCAAGAGAAGGAATAAAGCTGCATGGAATAGAGATTGATAGTGTTGTGCGAAAACAGTCTTTCAATAGGTTCTCAGGAGTGGTAATCACAAAATGCAAGTCTGTGGGTGATAAAGAGTGAATTATATCAGCCAAGTCGAGATTGAAAGAAAACCATCAATACTTTAATGTGAGGATAGATAATTACAAAATAAAAGAACAACAGTTAAATGAAAGTAACCTGAGAACAATAGTCACATGCATACCTGGGATAAATAAACTAGGCAAAATTGATAACCCTCCACTAAAAGCAATTCTTATATAAAAAAAAACCTCACACATATTTTGAATACATTCAATGTTTCTTTTATTCTGTATACACTTTAGAGTAGATCTGTAGAGGGAATTCTGATCAAATGAAGTTACGCTTCATTGCACAGTGTCAATAAGCAGACAAAGTCTGAATCACAAGTTCGCAAGAGTACCTGTAGAGCGCTCAAACATGCATATGAACTGAGTGCAGAGTCCCATCAGAAGTTTTCACAGATGGTGCTTGATTGCATCAAAAGTTATCACAAACTGTACTTAAAGTTAAAGCATTTTCTTAGTTCAATAGAGCAGAAATTGACCCATCACGGTGTCACATGAAGCACCTTTAAATGTCCATTCAATAGGATGTGTAGCCACCATGGTTGTCAATGCACTGTTGGCAGCGTTTTCGCATGCTGTAGACGAGCTTTCTCACAAGTGCCTGAGGTATACTGTCCCACTCCTCCAGAAGATAACGCCCTAGATCTGCGAAGTCTGAGTTAGGACCCATCTTCTGGTACACATTTCTTTTCATATGGCTCCACAGGTGCTCAATCAGGTCGAGGTCAGGTGAGCATGCTGACCATTCCATCACCTCAACACTCTCACTATCCAGGTAATCACGAACCACAGCTGAAAGATGTGGCCTGGCATTGTCATGCATCAGCATGAAGTTGTCTCCAATGGCACCCGCATATGGAATAACATGGTGTTCCAGGACATCCGTTACGTATCGTCTGCTTGTCATTGTTCCTTCCATGATGACGAGGTCTGTCTTGCCATTAGCAGAGATACCCGCCCAGACCATGATGCTGCCCCCTCCGTGTGCAACTGTGGGCTGAACACAACAAGCAGCGTGTCTCTCCCCTCGCCGTCTTCATGCACGAACACGTCCATCACTTCAGTGGAGGGAAAAGCGACACTCATCAGTGAAGAGAACATTGCTCCATCCTGTATGTGTTGTACGGACATGTTCTCTTGTCCACTGCAACCGAGCAACCTTGTGACGTGGGGTAAGAAGCAGCTTTTTCACCATGCTCCGGGACGTTAAACCAACAGCATGCAGTCTGTTACGAACAGTCTGGGTGGACATGCATCTTTGGTGAGGACTGGCTCTCTCCAGCTGGCTCTGAATATCAGGACCTGTGCGGCTCCTACTCCTCAGTGCTGCATTGACGATGAAACGGTCTTGTTGCCTGGTGGTCAGCTTTGGCCTTCCCAGGCGTGGTAAATCTGCAACATCATTTGTGTTTTGGTATTTTCTCAACAACTCATTGATGGATTTGTGGCTCACACCCATTGCCTGTGCGACATCTCTGCAACTTTCACCGGCTTCAATGCGACCTATGGCTCTTGCCCTGTCCATTTTGGATAGCCTTGGCATGGTGATGTTCACAGTTTGACCAGTGATGGCGAATCCATAACTGACAGAAAAAAACCCATGCCTTTATACCCATGATTGGCACAGTTTCTGGCCACATTACACAGGCATGGTGAGAAAAATCAATGGTCAGGAGGGTCCTAACAGGGACAGGAAAGGCCACTCATGATCCTTTCTGCAAAGTGCACTTTTTGACTTTGTGTCACATTCAGCCCATGTGCAGTCAAGCATGGGCTCCAACTCTGCTCATCTTTACACATGATGTAATCAAAGGATTATGCTACACATACATGTGCGTATCTTTAAATTACCTAAAAAAGTATGGGTACACCATTAAATTATTTAGGCGGAGGGTTGTTAATTTTGCCTAGTTTAGAAAGTTTGTGGTCAAAGGTGTGCGACTGGTTGAGAAGCAGAGCAGCCAAAACAGTTAGAGTGACGGCAGATCACAGTACAGTGACGGCAGATCACACACTAATGAGAGGGGGAGAGATGACAGTGAAGAAAATAGACGCGACGACGGGCAGGAAAACAGACGTGGACGTGGTCATGATGATAGACCACAAGGTACCCGAAGTAGAATTTTAGGCAGTGAAAGCAATGGTGATGAGAATAATGAGCGCAGTCATTCAACAGAGAGATATGAGTCAGGACAAAGAGACCATGATAGCCGCAGGAGAAACAGCCATGATTATGGGGTACGTAATAACAGAAACAACACAAACAATCACGGGCAGAATACAAACCACGGGGACCAAGGCAGAAATAATGGCAGTGTCGTCGAAAGGAGAAACAGAGCCCTGTGGCAACCGTGGCATTACGAGGGAGACCGAATGCATCGGCAACGAAATGATCGGGGTCGGGAGCACAGTACGTAGAGGTTAGATAAAAGCCGGGTTTTGGAACGTTCAAGGATGGTCCAGCAATACGTACGGGGACAAACATAGAATAAGACAGATGTGCATTGACTCGGTTGATTTAGACATCGTTGGTATAACGGAAACATATCTCATTGGAAATAATATGTTAAAGGTTCCCAGGTACACATGGTTTGGCCAAAACCGTGAATTGTTACATCATATCTAGATAAACATTTATTTTCTACATTGTAAACCAAAAGTGCACGATGTACTTGTCCTTACGCTTTCTAGAGTTTTCTCCCAATGAGTGGTTTATCTCTAGTTTTAGCGCGGGGGACAAAATTATGATATTGATGATTGGTTACACCGGTTGAAAGCAAACTTTAAATGGGTAAGATAATTGGACGCATCATGGAATAAACCCTGTTCCATCGATGCCCCCGGTGTAAAGGGGTAGTTTTCCTGATAAAATTATTTATTTATTTATTTATTATTTACAAACCATTGGCATTGGGTGCGGAATTCGCGATTTGGTATTTTGAAGAGGTAGCATCCAAAATGTATGAGTGATTAGTGTTAAGGGAAGGTTAACTTGTCAAAAGAATGTAATGGACAATATATATGTATATATACATGGAGCTATGAGAAGCCTATTGATGGTTGCATGCGCATATAAAAAGTAAATTTCAAATGGTAAATGGATGCTGTTCCACGTACGGCTCAATGCTGAACGTAGATACAGCCCTACCACTCACAAATCCTTACTTTGTAATATAGACGGCTTCTTGTAATATACTTGGACGCATCATGGAATAAACCCCGTTCCATTGATGCCCCCGCTGTAAAGGGGTAGTTTTCCGAATAAATTATTATTATTATTATTATTATTATTATTATTATTATCTAGAGCAAGGGTGGGATCTGGAGGAATAGGATTCCTAATAAGAGACAACATAACTGATGAGTTTAACGTTTCTACCTTAGAGAGTCCACGGAGGAATATACTGGATTGAGCTGAAATCAAACAAAAATGGTTACAGTTTTCGTCATGTGTATATTATCCCCCCGCTGAGTCTTCCCCGAAAATAGACGCAGGCGAGTTCTTCGAAACTTTACTATCACACTTATATACTTTCCATGACGCTGGGCCATTTTTATATGCGGAGATTTTAATAGCAGGTTAGGTTTTAATCGTGATTTTGTTCAGGGAGTGGATGACGTCGTAAATCGTGATGTTATTGAAAAAAATAAAGAAAATACGAATGGAAAATTTTTCATGAATTCAATGAAAACCGACCCATCGGGCCCATTTTTAAAATATAGCTGATTGTCGGCGTTTTATGGTTTATTTTGAGCCCCAAGCCCAGTGGTTTCGTACTTCCATCTTCGTTTTCCGTTTCTAGAACACCACTTTGAGCTTTAGCCGTTCTTTGTGGCGTCGAAATTTTGTTGGGCGTCTGCGAGCGTTTCCGTGCAAAGGAGCGGAAATTTTCTAAGGAAGAAAAGAACATAATTTGTAAGTTCTTCGTGCTGAACGTTAAGTAAGGTTCATTTTAAACATGGAGATAAAGTCCATCTGAAGAAAAGAGGAAAAGCGAAAAACGAATCATTCTGCTCAACATGAGAGATTCACACAACCCTAGAGATCCAATGGTAGCAACGTAGAGGAAATGGTCCATTGTGAATCCGTCACGACCTGTACAGTCGTACTATTTCATCGGCAGATTTACCTATATCTGTGTCAGAGTCATTTCATGGATCATATTTTGTGTATCATATTAGTAAAATCTCCCCATGTGTGGAAAATAATGCCATATATTGCTTTTATTGAAACAACAAGGCATGGAAATGTAAAAAAAATGTGACGGATTCACATGATGAATTCACTCTCCCTCACTTACTTTTTTGTAAGTCCTATTGCTTGCATGATTCCTTTGAAATTAAAATCCTGTCAGTTTTACACAGAATTTACACGAGGTAACCTTTAAACAAGTAAGTACAGCATATATTATATCTTGACTATTACTTAATGCCAAATGCACGTATAGGCCTTGGTCGGCCATATTATCAAGTTATCTTTCTACTCTCTGACAGGCCAAATGCAACCGTGCCACCAAAGACACTAGCCGAGAGGCAAGGACAAAAGCAGGCTAGAATAAAGGCAGATCCCAGACAGTATAAAAGCTTCAAGAAGAATGAAATGATCAGTAAAAGACTATTGCATCGGAATTTGAGCGCAGAAGAAAGAATCCGTCACAGAGGTATGGTTTGCTTATCCATCAAGCGATGGCAAGCTAGACAACGAGGCGAACCAGAGCCTCAAGAAGAAAAAATTATTCCGGTTGCCTTTCAGTCACCTGTTGCACTCGGAAAAGCAAAGAGGAGGGTAGAAAAGATGTTGCCCAAAACTCCCCCCAAAAACGATAAAGTTGTGAGAGGTTTAGCAGGGAAAGTAGTTTTGAAGGTCAATTTGCCAAACGGATTATCGAAGAAGACCAAAAATCAGGTGCATAAAGAGACGGTGCACAATATTAAATTCTTTAACCAGACTGACAGTATGCCCCGAGTACTGACTGGCAAAGCGGATTATGTCACAGTGAAAACCCAGAGTGGTGAGAAGTCCCAAATGCAAAAAAGATACATGTTGATGACTTTTGGTCAAGCTCACAAAGCATTCCTTGACAAGTATGCTGAAAATCCAGTCGGGAAATCAAAGTTTGTGGAGTTAATACCTGAAATTGTTCTCCTCTTTGCAGCCCCGCATAACGTTTGCGGATGTGCCTACCATAATAATGTAATCTTGCTTCTAAAAGCTTTACATAAAGGAAATTCAGCAATTACACTGTACACCAAGCCATCATTCTTCTCTATCGTTGTTTGCAATATTGAGTCTGAAGAATGTATGGCAAATTTGTGCCGTAACTGTGAAAATGGTCAGAAGCTGTACAAGAACATAACATCGCTTTTGAAACCACAACCATGACAAAGGGGATTTCATACTATCAATGGAAAGGTGACAAAGGATTTGTCGCTAAGGTCCTAAAAAGGCAAAGTCAAGGGCGTTGCCGAAAAACTAAGGGATCAACTGCCGATGTTTGCATGGTACGTTCACAGTAAATGAAAGTAGCAAGAATTTTTTATGAGCAAGACAAGGAGAATGCACCTTAACCAGACAGTATAATGTGTGTCCATCACAGGGACTTCCTTGAAACATTATTCACTATTTATTATTTTAATTAACGTGACACTGAAGATAAACGAAAAAATAAACACAAATCCAGATCCCGGTACCCAGGGCTGTGGATAACAGAATTTTTGGACTTAACTTTATGTCAAAAGAGATCCCAAAAGCCGCACATCGAGCCCTAGGGGTCCTCATCGCCAAGGCGAACGCCTGCGGCGGGATATAATACAAAAATCTTTACCCGTCGCCTGGCTATGGGCCTAGAGTATGGGGCCAAAAGGACATGTTTTGTATCAACGCGGTGCATAACGGGGATTGCCGCTATTTTCTAAGGGTAGGAAAACAGACACCGAATGCTGCAGTGCAGGGGGACACGCGGTGAAAGGTCCTTTGGGAACATCAGTGGTTCCAAACGCTATATTATTGGTGCAGATTCTCGTGTATGGATCATGAGTGCCTACATGCGAAAATATTTATGTGGTGTACTGAAGTGAGAAATAACCGAAATTGGACATATAGAGTCGTAGAGATTTGCGGGGTCAATAACTTACATTTCAGTATTGCCCACCCGACATGGCAGCCAGGGAATAATGTAAAACAGCACAAGGAGAGGGCACTACGGGCACAGTTCACGGCAAAATGGCATCAAGTTCCGACCGTGAAAGTCCATACGTGGGCCCGATGGAAATAAATTAAGAGAAGGCCTATACCGGCTATTTAAACATGAATTTGGAGTTGATAAATATGTGGCAATGACACTTCCAAGAAAGCATAGACAAGAGTAAGCCTAGTTCAAATGCGGAGTCGCGCCCATCAGGATCGAGACGGCGCGGTATGTGGCTAACAGGCTGCCAGCTTGTGAGCGGACTTGTTATATTACTCTTTTGTGGTGGCAATTCGGGAAAATGAAACTCGCTAAAATCTCTTATGAGGCTTGTTATTCGGCAATTTGTAATAACTGCTTTTTGTAATAAAAAAAATGAAGGAAATCTGCATTAATTTGTAATACTTGCGGCAATTCGTAATAAGTTGCGGCAAAATGTAATATTATTACATTTTGCAATTTGTAATAACATCTTGCAGCAAAATGTAACCAGATATGCCCGGTTTGTAATAACACTTAACAGTGAGCTGAAAAATTGTAACATAATGTAATAATTGTATGGTAGTATCATTTTATCAAATTTTCTTACAATCATTTTTAGGTACGACGTTTTCATAAAGGCTGAAGGATAAATGCCCTGAATATCTGGACATTGTGTGGCTCTGTGGCAAACTAATTAAATTCTCATTTGCTTCTTTTGCGTAAAGACATGTACGATTTTGTTGCGACGACCCCTGTTTGCAATGTTGTTAACGATGGACAGTCTGTACAAGACGAACAGATTTTACATTGATTAAATATATATTCATATAATTGGAAAGAAAGGGTTCTAACAGATCCTTATTATAATTTAAAAAAAGGGAATAAGTAATGGATAGAAATAGTCTTAAAACTTAAACTTGTTTAAGAAACAAAGTATCTGTTAGAATTACATAATACTTACAAAACTCATAAGTTTCCACGGCCACTGCATTTTAATGTAACAGCAAAAGGTGCCACAGACAGAGGTTAGAGTGTTGGATTATATGCCTAAACATTTGATTCGTTCTCCAGTTATGCTCTAATGACATGACCTGTAAATTGTAGTATTGTTTCCAGTCTCTCTGTGGCTTTGATAATTAAACTTATGGATTGTATCACTATATTTTGACATAAGGCCTAATTTTCATGATATAATTTAAAGATCCTTTTGGCCGAAGCCATTTTTGTTCCACCTGATAGGTCTAAAGAGGGTTTGCTTACATTTTCAAAAGGGGCAGATATTTGTTTATGATATTGTCTAAATACTATTATTTCCCATGAAAGGGGCCTAGTTAGAATTTAATTCCTGACACATTATACCATTGCAAATATTTGCAAACATGTTTGAATTCTCAAGATACGGGCGACGATAAACACAATGGAAATAATAAAAACTGTAGGCCTACCTATTTTCCTACAGATTCCTCTGTTGTTATTTTTATCTTCTTTTGACCTAACAACTTGTTTGTTCCTAGAACAATATCTGGACATGAGAAATAAGTGCCTCAAAATTTTTCATAATGTTTCACGGTGTATTCCTACTATTTCCCTACACATTCATCTGTGGCTACTTTTGTGCCATTTTTGATGAATTCTGTCATTGGGTCCATTTTCTTATGATTGGGCCTAACACAGTTTTAGGTCTTCACAAAGAAACAAATCAAGGCCTGGCCGTGTTTAACCTTTTTATCAGGGGAGTTCCAAATTATGCATCATGATGCATAACATGTGATTTCGGCGATCTATGTTATCTGTGATTGCGATACGCCTAAGTATTTAGTCGATAGGCCTAAATGTGATTAAATTTGTGACAGGCTTAAGGATTGATGGAAAAACCGTGATGTGGAAAAGCGTTTTACAAATTACTGTGCCCTGCAAACCTAATCAAGAGCGGATACCCACACTCCTCTGAAATAAACTTTCGGACGAGTCCAAGTGGGCAAGGCTTAGATCGGAAATATTGGTCCTAGTGGTTGCTGATTATTGGCCGTGTGATCAAAATGGCAAAACGCAACAGAAATTCCACTGGGTTTTTGGATGTTAGCCTGAAATGGGCAGGGCGGACAGTCAATATGCAAAAGTCTGTATCAAATATAAAAAAAGAAAAGAAAAAAGAAAGTTGCGTTTCATAGAAGGCAATAGCATTCATCTATGTGACACTAGTATGAGTATGACCGGTCGGTGAAACGGTTCCTCGTTCAGGGTATTTGGCTTTGGAAAGCTTGACAAGAACTTAGCGAGGCTTTCCATCCCCTCCCATACTTCCAGCAGGAGGCTCATCATTTCCTGCTTCTACTGAGCTGCGTGCGAAATGTAAAGAATTTATTAAAAATCAGGAAATGCAATCAGCACACAACACTGAATGGAGATTGAGTAATTCCCTGCATGTTAGAAAGGAATCAACCAAGCGCTTAGTTGAAGTTGGCTAAAAAAAAAAAAAAAAAAAAAAAAAAAAAAAAAAAAAAAAAAAAAATCACAGGGCCAGCTTATAAATAAAATGAGCTTTCAGGATACTCGAACGTTTGCCCATGCAATTTGTCAGAAATTAGTAGAAAGGCAGTTTAAATTTACCAAGCTTCCCATTTTTTAATCCAAAAATCATTGGAGCGAAACCATTTCAAAAGATTTGGAAGCCACTTGCCAAAGGTACTTCCCCACAATATTTGAAGTGAATTTGACTGATAATTTTGGAGAAGTTAGATGGTGAAGGACTCCCATTGATTTAACATTATTCTCAATAAAAATTGTATGCATTACGCATAAATACTCCAAGTGAAAAGATATTATCAAAAGTCAGTAAAACATCTGCTCATCGACTTCTTTTGACCCTTGCGCATGAAAAATTTCTGTCAAGTTTCAGCATAATGTGAATGGTGATTTTGGATTAGAAGTTCAAAGTAGCAAAACGCACAAAACATTAAAAAAAGGGGCGGGGGAGGGGGGGGGGGGCGCAAATACTGTCAACACTATTTCTTGGAAAAAAGGTGTGGGGGTTCCCAGACGTTTTGCTATGCAATTTCAAAGCAAATACCCAACCTATTTTTCAGAAGATTTAATTTGGCCATGATTGAATCTAAAAAAAGAAAAAATATATTTATATTTTTATATTTTCCTGTCCCCTCCTGTGACTGATTATCATATTAGCAATATGTGGAACTATTTTTATTTTGCAAGATATTCTTTTTTCACTTCGAATAATCGTGAAAATCGATAGAAATGCTTCATAAAATTTCGATAAGTTAAGTTGTTTTTAAAATTGATGCAGTTTTCCGTTCATAGTGTGTATTGTTAGAATTGATAAAGGATCGTGAAGTCCATGAGGTGACCCTTGCAAGCCGAGTATCGGACGTTCAGGACCTGACTGATTTACATCGATACGAACCGCCATTTACTTCGATGCAGTCAGGAGGCGTCACTCTTTGTGTGCTGAGAGCTAACGTTATAAGAGGAACAATTCATCTTCTGGAATGGGCGTGTGTGTGAACATGTTTGTGAAGTGGTTTGGCCTTGCAAGCCTTACTGTTAAAACCAAGGGCCCAGAATAGGAAGTAGGGGAGGACAACTTGCCTCTCCGATTGTGCCCGACATATTCCCTGTACTCGGCAATTTTGATTAAGATCGGCGTTATGGATATATAGTGACAGTGTGAAGGTGTTTTGAGATAACTTTGCATGTTGGCTCAATGTGGAAAATATAGATTTGCTGTTATATTTAGGTACAAGGGATTTCACGATTTTCGAGTTCTTATAACAGCACCAAAACTTTTACACCAGTTGATGTGATTAATTAAAAAAATGTACATTTTTTTAGAACTTCAACAACTGACGGGGTCATCTCAACAATACCTTTTACATTGGTATGGGTGGAACAGAAAGAAAATTAAATCATAGCACCTCGGCACTTCTGAAAATCTTTGCATTAAATAAATATATGATCGAGCTTTGAAAAAAACCCCACTTGTCTTGAAATGAGTATTAAAGGAAATGGTTTTCAGGGACACTTTAGTGCGATTATTACATTTTATTACATCCTTATTACACACGATTTATAACATTTTGCTGCAAGATATCATTACAAATTTCAAAATGTAATAATAGTACATGTTGCCGCAACTTATTACAAAGTGCCGGAAGTTTTACAAATTAATGCAGATTTCTGCTCGTTTTTTATTACAAAAAGGCAGTTATTACAAATTGTCGCAAATATTACAATTTGTCGCATAACAAGGCTACGTCGGGAAATTTTTGCTCGGGAATATAAATGATAATACAGTTATAAAATTTACAGCCCCAATTAGCCAACTGCAGTGTTATCTGTTGAATTTGTTGGGATTACGAAGTCTTACCGTGATTTTCATATGCTTTTGAAGCCAACGGTTTCATGGAAGAGTATTTTTCCAAAAAGGTACCCCCCAAAATGGTCCACAAGTGCAAAAAATATTGAAATGCCGCAGAGTGGATCACACAAATCAAAGTACGTTGCGGGTGTTGACTGTTCATTCACCCATTTGTACTTAATTATACAATTAGTAATGCCGACGGCTTTTTGGTACTGTGGTGGGTTCGTCTTCACAAGGTGCTGGTACAGTGCCTGGAAGGGTCATATTAGTGACGCCTTCAGGTTTAATTATTTTTTCACATGGTTATGTTGTACTTTTCGGATATAAATCTCCAAAGTTTGTAGCTATGACTCTAAATGTTTTTTTTTATCAATATCCTATTTTTCTTTACATGTATTCTTTTCTGAATTCATATATTTTACCGTCGTCTGAGCCTAAATGCGTCAACAAAATGTATTTCTGAATAGGGATAGCTGATAAACTTGTAAGTTTGAATAGTTTCACGACTGCTGTTTGAGGACATGAGATTGTAGTAATGGACAGGCAACAAAAACAATCGATGCTATGAGCACAACTGACGGTATGTCTATGCCAGAGGAACTATGCTTATCTTATGATACCAGCTGCAGTTAGCATTTAGGGAAGGGGTTATTTTGCTTTATGCCATTGTCTCTTGTCGCCGCACTATTTATCATGCAGTGTTGTTCATTTCTTCGGTAAAACTTGATAAATGGCCTCATCCAAAAGGCAAGCTGCAGAGGGTAGCACTGGTAAAAAGGTCACTTCACCGTTTCTGACCAACACTATGGTCCGGGTAGGTCATGTGATGCCTCTTGGTATTGTCTCTTACTACCTGGCCATGGGCACGTGCCTTTAGCGGTAATATTTATGATATAGGAATGCCAGAGTGAATCAAGGGCAAACGTGTATTCCAACAGTTTGGCCGTTCGATAATCCGTTAAGCGCAGTCGATGAATTTTTTAAAGTTGCGTTGTCCCGGATCGAAATCACTTAAATATACTGTGTGTATTGGTAGAAACAAATGAACAACCCACGGAGAGAAGCAGCCCAATAAAATTTAAAATTATACAACTTAGGGGCAATTAAAATTTTAAAAGCTACATATCTTCCAAACTATTGTAAATAGACACAAAATTTCAATGTCCATATATAGGTTTGTGACACCTGCCAATATAATTGACAGTAAATGATAGCTGTAGAATTATGCTAGTTAGGGGAATTGGAAATTTAAAAGTTGCATATCTCCAAAACTATTATACATAGAGATGCCATTCAAATTTCAAGTTATAGGTTTGTGGCAAAGTCGCATCCAATGAACCATGGACAAAAGTCGTAGGATTTTAATTTATGCAAATTAGGTGAATATGCAAAATTTCTTTTCTAGTTTAAATCGGTGACTTGCTCGCCATTTGTATCAAACACGGTGGCTTGAACTTCAGGCCTGCTTCAAAACCATATGCCTTCAACACATGATACTCCAGAAGCGTATCGCTTGTGCGCACAATACTTCAGAAGCACATGCCTTGCACACGTAATACAAACAGCTGCTCCTTTCGTAGGTAAGATTTGATCGAGTTTCATTTTAACAATATGTGTAAACTCTGATCAAGGAGAATATATTGATATATAAAGTTGAAAGACCCGCAAAGATCAAGCCATCAAAATCTCCGAGGACCTAATATGACCACTATTCACTGATCACAGCCCAGAAAGACGAGAGTCCGTCAACTTTTAAACATGAAACAGCAGACATTGTGTAATACCAGTAGGGTATCAATCTGACGTCATATAAAGGAAAGTTGCCTATAGCCCTGCATGCAGATCATGTAGCATTACAACGCTTCGTTGTATTAAATAAACAGATTAAAAACAGATAACACAAAGAGTTGCGAACCGAATACCAACATTTTTCGAGGCACAGAATAAGCATGTCTCCCAAAAAAAATTGCTATTGCGTGTTTCAAAGTAGCCAAAGGTGTCAATCAGCATGTGCATTCGAGTATGCTGACTTTTTTTCTGCCGACTATAAGTTGCAGACGAAAGTAGGCCTGGATGAAAAAGAAATAAAACTTGCTTTCAAATTTGATATTTGTAGCTTGGGCGTGCAAGTTACTTGCCAGTAAACCAGACATCGAATATTCTCAAAACACCAAACATTCGACTACAGCTACTGGCAACTGAATTCAGCAGGTAAGTCAAACCGAATGGACATCAAACTTGACTATAACACACACACACACACACACACACACACACACACACACACACACACACACACACACACACACACACACACACACAAACACACACACACACACACAAACACACACACACACACACAGAAACAGACACAAAACATGTACGGAAGGCAAATATGTATGCAATACATATAAAGGAAGGAAAGAAAGATTGAAATAAGGGAAGAAAAAGAAAGAAAGAAAGAAAAAAGAAAGCAAAGAGAGAAACACAAAACATATACTGCCACGAAACGTTCGTTGAATGTAAGCCATACGTTAATAAAGATGACGATATACAAATTAAAGTATTGACGAGCAGGATATATATATATATATATATATATATATATATATATATATATATATATATATATATATATATATATATATATATATATATATATATATATATATATATGTATGAGGAAGAAATTGATTAAAAATTATGTATCAGAATCAACATATCAAAAAATGTAACATTATTCCACCACCAAATAGCTATATAGATTCCTGATGTGCGCATGTCGACACACCAAAGATTTGGAAGTCATAATCATACCATTATCTCACCACCTGATGTCGCTTCAGATTCTTCTGGAGCGCATGTCGGCTGCAGGTCTGGCAGATGCCGTGGCATTTCAGTGCATGTGTTGGACACATTTATGGTTTTCATACATATGTTCATATACACAGGTTCATCCGAGTCTATCGAAGGAATTTCTTCCCCGTGATTAGTTTGTTCCAAGTTGTCTTCGATAACGTCATCTTCAGTCGTCGTATTAAGCTTCAAAGTATGACCAAGTTGGGCTCTGTCGCCAGGTTGGTTGTCCATGGTTTTACCAGGTCAATATATAGAGCTCCCTGAAATGAAAGTCACTTGTGTAATTTTTTAGAGTCAGTAATTATTTTGCACATGTTAAAAATTATGCTGATTACTTATAAAATGCAGTTTACGTGAACTAAATTCCGTGAGTGCTGATATCATCATCATCATCATCATCATCATCATCATCATCATCATCATCATCATCATCATCATCATCATCATCAAGAATCACTACACAATGACTCTACAAATTTTCTTTCTGGTCCTCCGGAAACGAAAGCTGAAAATGGAAACTTACCACTTTTACCAGCATTTATGACCTAAAATGTATTTTTAACTACAGCAGCCTTCTTAGCTCACATATGTGTGAGTTGGTCTTACGTTACATTGTTTAAATTGCCTGTTTCTTCAACTTGTGTTGCAATTTCTTTCGGTATGGAGGTTCGATAATGAACAGAAAGAAATAATGATGATGATGATGATGATAATAACGGCGTTGATGATGATGATTATAATGATAGTTTTACTGGACGTCCGTGCTTAGCTGTAATGAAATATGGACCATTTAGCGTTTTTTCCTTTTCAGTGTATACTTTGTCAAGCTTTTTCATTTCAAGAAGTTAACTCTTCCGGACATAATTCCTTCTCAAAAGTTTAAAAAGGTGCTGGGTCACGTTTTCTTTACTTTTACATTTTGTGCTATTGAAGAAAATGCTACAGCAGATTCAGTGAAATGTTACAAAGCTACATTTACATGATCAATAATGCACTTAAATGTAACCCGTAGCCAAATATGAGATGGACGGACCATGGTTAGGAAAAAAACTGGCTTAGCGTCATTGCACATTTATCGGTGCTGTTATCGCGATTTCCTATGCAGTACATGTAGTTCAGTACGCAAAGGCATTGTTCCCCATTATCGTCCACTGCTTAGCTGTCTTCAGTCAATGATCTCTCCAGAGTAACTGCTGCTTTGAGGCTATGACACCAAATCGCTTCACATTAAATCGTCCCTTGTTGCTTTGATGATATGTTGGCCATGCATACCACATAAATGAATTGAAGCCCCCAATACAATAGATGTGAGGCTTAAGTTTTTGTAAATAACGTTTAGCCCTCCATGAAAACCACCCCTTGCACTTATCCTCCTGCAAGTACAAAAACACTTCAATCAAATGTCGCTGCGGACGTGTGCAGTACACGCGAACTTCCCTTGTAAAGCCTTCGTCGTGACAGTTCTACAGGCCTACCTTTATTCTTTGAGCATGGCTGTTGACTAAAAAAACTTCCACATCCAATCCTTCCATTTCGCATAAAATCCCAGATTTTCCTCAAGAAAGCACCATCAACTGTTTCAAACTGTGATATAGGTCTTCAATCCAGTAGGCCCACGTTTCAAACATCGTTTCAAGTTCAGAGAAGTTAGCAGAACAAACTGGCCAGTGCCTCATACTTGATGAAATTGTCACTGACAGCATGGATACACAAATGTTTGTCGATAAATTGGATCTCAAGTTCGTAACCTACATTCCTTTCTATATTCTGAGGGAGCCAGATTTACATAGTACCATTTTGTTTTTGTTTTCACTAATTGTTTCGAGAAAATATAGTCATTGTCTACTTTATGACTTTTAAACCGAACCGTTTGAAATATGTATTTAAAGGTAACGCTGTCAAAATCCGACATAGAGTCCTTATCTGGTAATTGCTTTCAATTTCCGAACTGATGTCTTCAACTGCACACTTGCGGTAAACCCCTTGAAATTCAAACTATATTGTCACAATGTTGTTTAAGTCATTTCACCATTTAAAAAATCTAAATGACTAAATAAATTAGAAACTAAAACTGGATTACTCTGATTAATTTATTAGAATGTAGTACACCTTACAGGTAATAACTAATGCAGCAAATGTAGTTAACTCGATCATTCCAACATTGAGATTTTTGTTCGACCACTTTGAGTCATGTCAGATCAGAAGGGTACAAAGATCAGAAAGAGAACTAGGTCTGTCTTCGTTTAATTTATAACATATTATATTAGGATTTGAGACACATGATAGAAAACGACGATGCATTAAATACAGTTTAACTGTTACCACGTTATTATATTCATCATGAAATCATATAACAAACGGCTGTGTATGCGTGAAAACCTTCATGTTTATACCATATCTTATGTTATTTATCAGCGGAGGGTAGCTGAGCCTTAAAATCCCCCGGTATCTAAATGAGAGCCAGGGCTGCATATTAGTCAATTAAGATCCATAGAGCAATATGGACTTCAATATATTCATCGGTATTTTGAAGGGTGCAAATAAGGCGTATACCCAGAAATTACTGCGTACATTTGACATATCAATTTTATATGTGACTACAGCTTATGAATTACTTGGTTGTTAATATGATTATGATGTCCATATTATCTCGATGCTTGATTTGCATGTATTTTACTTTATCTGCTTGTGGAGGTTCTATAAAATATTATATGATGCCATTATTACACAGATAGCATGAATATGTCTATACCCAGATGGAAAAATTAGACGACCCTCATTTGTTGGAAGGGTGTCGCAATATCTATGACGATGTATGTCACAATGTCACATTCCCCTTGTGCTACAGACAACATTGTAAGATAAGATACGATTTAAAAAGTCTATCACCTCGTTTTCGATTAAAGGTCCCACATTAAACTAGAGAATGTGTGAAAGCACGAGACGGCGGGCAGTACTGTGGTCTGTGATACAGTATAAATAGCCAAAATATCTAATTACGACCGCATACACTGTGCCCGACACCGGCAAAAGTCCACAGGCAGTACAGTCAGTTGCACGAATTTATATGTATACGTGTATTTACTGCTAAGAGGCGCTTACATTAAAATACCAACTACGGTAAGCCTTAAGCCACACAAGAGAGCCCCACACTGAAATTGCATAATGTTAAGGGCATCACATGTTGACATTTAATGAACAAACAGATGAAATACAAAAGAGTAAGAGAGAGAGAGAGAGAGAGAAAGAGAGAGAGAGAGAGAGAGAGAGAGAGAGAGAGAGAGAGAGAGAGAGAGAGAGAGAGAGGGGGGGGGCAAGACTGTAAAGGGCAGATGTCAACATTTCACTTGACACTGTCTCGGATACGGATTAATTTTAACACTTTTCCAGTCAAACCGGTCTTCAACGACGGGTAATTTCAAAAGTCATTTGCTTTATCCATCTTACTAAATGTTGCCCTTCCTCGAAATTTCTTTGAGGGCTTACCATGACAACGTCTTAATCAGCAGCTTTTCCGGCCGCAGTCCAATAATATAGCCTTCAAGGCCTTCACAATAATTCGACCTTTAAGGGTTAAACCACGATAATTTCTTAGCTCGCACATGCGGAAAAATTACATTTTACACGATTTTTGATTGACAAGATTTCTTATGTGTGTCAGTATTCTGAGTCCATTTTCATTTTTTGTCATTCTCCTTGTCTTCGGCTTACCATATGCATACTTTGTAAAGCTGGCCTATACGAATTACAGGGTACATTAAAAAGATCCCTTTTGCATGCATATTAAGTATGTGTTAATGCTTTTATAAACTTCTCACTTAAACCAACTGCATTTCAAGATTGATGGCAAAAAGCACATTACTTCAATAATTTAGTGACGTGTTATTGTCAGGCAAAAAAGTAAAACTTAGATGGATAGAAAATTAAATTCCCGCCTGGAATCACCCAGACTATTGAGCAGTCTTCGGTTTGCTGTGCGAGAGATCAATGTTTTTTTCGGAATGACATCTTTGTGTAAAGGTCTGCACAAGCGAATGCACAACTTTTTCTCTTTTATCATGAGCCCACTGGTATTCATGTAGATGGGACATAATAATAATGCAACACGGTAACTCTAAATGAGGACTGTTTTTGTCTTGTGCATACATACTGGTAACATCCCCCTTAAACCTGGAACAGGGAACAAGATGTATTTTGTCACTGATAAACAGTTGAACTAATGAGGCATATAATGACTTCAGTATGAATGAACACTGCCTTGTGGTTGTGGACCACATGTGTCATCGCCACAAATACGCCCCTTCTGGGAGAAAAGCTCTCATTATCAGCTTGATCGGCATTGGTAAATACTGGGAAGAAGAGCAAAGATGATATCTACATATCAGTTCACTTTAGAAGTCGTCAGAAGAAGACTTGCACAAACCTTCAGCATTGCCGAAACCATCATTTACTTTTGCAAAATTTCATTGGCAAGAAATGACATAATCATATGGCTAATCTATTACGTACCTTATCGGTAGTACCTTGTCATGTAGCACAATTATCCAAATGGTTATTCTTTATTCCTCACAGATACAAATCAGACGAGGCGAAGACATAGTCCTCAAGAAGTTGTGGGCGGCAATAACAGTATGGACACGTACGCTACCCTCCACTCCACAAGGGCTCTCTGACGCGGCCAAAATACAGCACTGAAGTGATTTTGCAATGCAAGCTGAATCTTTCCCAGAAGTTCCATATAAGAGTTTATGTAAACAGACCAAATACTTTATCTGAACTAGTTGCACTGTCGCTCTTTCAGGGCAAAGGTGACTAGGATTATTGGGCCCCCATTTAAAGTCTTGTGTGCTACATATATATATATATATATATATATATATATATATATATATATATATATATATATATATATATATATATATATATGTGTGTGTGTGTGTGTGTGTGTGTGTGTGTGTGTGTGTTTGTGTGTGTGTGTTATCACGAATTGTGATAAAAAAGATACATCTGATGAGCAGTGTCATGATTTATCATATGGTTGAATGATGCAATTTTTTCAACAAGCTATTTCAATCTTGGTAAACTGAGACCATTATATCACTTTGCTGCACTCATTTCATTCCTGATATCAGATTAACAGCGGTGACAAAATGACATACACAACCATGCGTGATTGGTTTATATGTTGTTTATGGTGAATAAACAATCAATGAAGAGACACACCTTTCAGTGCAAAATTTTGGTCATAGTTAACAGCTTTCCTCGGTGGCTTATTGCGCCCAAAGCCCACAGAGGAAAGCTGTTGACCTGGACTATTATATTTCTGTGTTAACCAGAATCATGTTGGTACTTGAATGAAAGTTTCTTTTTTCGAAAGGAACGTGAATCTAGCATCCTTATTATAATTCAAACAATCCTTTATAAGTTAAATTGGTTTAAGTCGCAGTTGGTACTGAAGTGTTAAATGCATATATATATATATATATATATGACAAAATAATACCATTTCCGTACAACACATGCGATTTTTGCAAAATTATTGCAATAGAGTTTCATATCACGCTTGCAGATTTTTTTCCACGTGTATCATGTTTCACACATATTGCACTAAAGTCTGATGCATTTTGAATGAGTGAGTCAAAAGTCCTTCATCATGTCATTTCACGACACGACAGGCCTAACCATACACACACACACACACACACGCACACGCACACATATACATATATAAGGTTGGGTCTAATTCTGTGTTCAATTCCACTTAGCCACTTACTTTACAGTCCACTGACACTTTGGGACCCTATTGGTACCATCCTCAGAATGATGTTTCTTGCCTTTTTAATATTCAAACAAGTGCCTTTGGCGATTTATAAGGGATGTTGTTCTCCCAATGGCAGGTTCTTTCATGGGGAAAGGAAAGCTTGAAAATGCCCAGTGCACATGTCCCCTTTTATTGGGACATAGTGGCTGTATAGCCAGGGCCCTAGCAGCACACGTTCTCTGCAATTATGCCATAAGTGATATGTCAGTACCATTTTTCTTTAAAGGGGGTGGGTGCAATTTTCGGACTAAGATTGGCGTAATCAGGGCACTATCACTATATATACCGCTGATAAACCACTGAAAACGAAAAAGATGACTAGCGTTCAACAATTCTGTTGGAAGAAAACATGCAGATCGTCCTCACGTTTTGAATCTTCGCGAGCCACTGGACGAGGACGCGCTGTGTCGCCAGTAATATACAGTCGCCGTTTCCTGTTTGAGTGTGTGTGGAAATCTACCAGCCATCTGGGTGCTTCAATGCGAGACAAGAGATCCTCATGGGCTTTGTTTACATATGTGCTTTGAATGTCAGCACCAACGAGTCATGCATAAGAAGGTCAAAATTCTTATAACCTCAAGTTAAAGATTTGCAAAAGTTGACATTCAGTGGTTTGAAACACATTTATATGATTCAGTTATCACAAAAACATCCTTGCTTGCCAGGTCCTAATTCCAAAACCCCTATCGAGTCCCGCTTGGTAATGTTTCGGAGAAATGACTGGTTCGCAGCTTGATTGGCTGAAAATACGATGGCTGCCCCACGACAGCCCGCTAACGCACGTCTATCGGTGTTCAAATTTAATTTTCTGTCACTTTTTATCACACTCTCCACCTTTTCTGGATGACTAATACAATAATATTAACGTATCCGTGCATATTGCATTTATAGTTTCGAAAATTCGCGAATTCCCTTAGTGTGTGCGGCCGTCACCCTGTTTACAAAGCTATCCTGCTAACCGGAAGTTCAATGATTGACAGGCGGCCGGGTTAAAGGAATGTTACGAAAAGCGATAAAAATGATATAAATTGGTCTTTAAAGTCAGTTTCACGAATGTAGTCTCATAAATTAGCCATTTCACTTTTTGGCAGGGTGGTCACTTGGTTGTGAGAAATTTTATTTACTCCCCTCAACGTCAAATCACTTCGGTATGTGAAGAATGTGGGTCGTTGTCAGACGTGACGTGTGCATGTAAAAATGATCGATTTTGGGTAGATTTGTAAGTGAAAATATGAAAAACACGCGTAGTCAGTTATATTCGGGGCGTAGCATTATGAATTTGGTCATATATAAATAGCAAAGAGTGTTTGGGGGCCGGAATATGGGTCCAAGTTTCAAGGGGCGTGGATTCATATTTCCGGGAGATTTGTAAATATGGTGTAACTAGTGGGATGGGTCCTGAATTGTACGCTAGGTGACGTTAGTGCTGACTTGGGCTGTATTAAATGTCTGAAAACGTAGCATAACTTGTATCATCTTGTGCCGCCACTGAGTGTGTTTCTTTGCTGCATGAAGTGTTTGGACTCCGATTTAATACCCTTACATGTAAATCGTATGTTTTTCTTTTATAATAGTTTGGTCCCAGTCTATTGAATGCTTATTCTGTATGGTATAGTTAATTATGACTGACTTGAATGTAATACTTTCTCTTTCTTTGCTCTGTTGCCTTGTTTGTATTGA
Source organism: Hermodice carunculata (assembly GCA_964020975.1). Classification (NCBI taxonomy): domain Eukaryota; kingdom Metazoa; phylum Annelida; class Polychaeta; order Eunicida; family Amphinomidae; genus Hermodice; species Hermodice carunculata. The sequence continues at coordinate 90,557,868 of OZ026622.1, forward strand.
TTTTCCACTTTTCTGTGCTCATTGATTCTTGTAGGAAGAGGTCTATTGGTTACGCCTATGTTTACCGTCCTTGATGGAAACTGTTATACTGCCTATTTCGCACATATTTACAGTCTTTGCATGATATTCTGTATGCTATCAGTTTCTTTTATGTGTAGAGTCTTTGCATAGTATCCTGCATACAACAGCTGAATTTCAGTGTGTCTTTTGGATGCACCAATTCATTCCTAAATATATGAGGGGTTTCATGACTGTCGTTATATTGTACTTTCTAACTATTCTTCCTGTGGCCTCAGAGAGTCCTTTTAGGTAAGGTATTACCATCTTTTCCTTTCTGGGTTCTTCGTAGCGTCAAGCACCAGTTCTGTTATTTTGTGTTTTTTTTTTTTTTGGTTCAGCTTTTTCACTTTTTCTTTGCCTTGTGCCTCACCCCGCCCAGTCAGGATATACATAGCCTGGCAAGAAACTGGTTTTAACTCGAGCTGTCTGAATTTATCACCCATGTCATGGTCATGGTGATTCATATATATAATGTTTGGAACGAGTGGGACTCGAACCTGCAACCTTTTTATATATATATGTATATATATATATGACTTATATGATATAAATGTATAACAAAATAACATAGCCTAGCGATGTACAATACTTACATATGACACTGTGACCCAAATATTTGACCTGGTGACTGGGTTGTGATCATGTATGTGTGCCACCACAGACATTTTGTTTTCCTTCAAAACATTACTTGTTATTGTTTTTTTATTCATTCATTAATCATTCATTTAGCTGCAAATTTTGTCCTCTGAATTGCTGGGACGCTATTTCCCAAAAAGTACCAAACATAACAGGGTAAATGACCTAGCAGTGAAATGAATAGGTGAAATGTTAAGTAATTTCGGTAAAAAACATCTTGACCACCATTTTCCAAGACTTCTGTATCTGGATCGAACGCCCAAGAAATCGAGTAGAGTTCAATCACTAGATTTCTGAAAACCTGTTGGTCCTGTGGCGCCATCTCTAGGTTCCTTTGGAACTGGTGGTGACTCCCGATGTGTATGCTCCACATATCATTCTTCCTCTTTTGGAGAGTGGTTAGTTAATATCAGCTGAAAGAGGAAGCAGGGTGGTCGGGTGGGCTTCTTTAGTGGTCAAGAGGTAAGTATGCTTTCTAATCCCGAAATTACTAAAACTTTTCACGTTACATAATGTTACCATTTTGACAACCATTTACTGATATACAGATGCAAAGGTGGAGGGTATAACTTTACGACCATTGGGACCAGCAGCTTGGGGTAAACCATGGGATAGAATGAGGAGGTGATGTCTGCAGGAAAACTTCAGAGGTATGTGTCCTTGAAGCTGCCAACAGCAGAATCCTGTCAAAGCCAGAAACACTCCTTACTGGCCAGCATGGCACTGCAGTGATGGCTCCAAAACTTTCCTGCCTACATGATAGCTGTCTGCCTCTTGGGTAGACACTGTCTGTTTCGACTCCATCTGTGGGAGTTCTCAGAGCCTTTGGGGGCTCTGATAACTCCCAAGCCTCGGGGCTGAGGAAAAATTGACTCAAAACATAAACAGCTGCTCCGCCATCAGAGTCTATTCCAGCTTAGTAACAGTGGTGGCAACAGTGGAAGAAGACAAAGTCTCTAACAGCAAGTGCTTTCCTCATTGAGCTCCCCTCTTAAGAGAAGGATGGAAGATACCTGGCTGAAACAATGGAGCAAGTGGCATTGTCAGCTGCTCACTTTGGGACCGATCCACCAAAGGTGCAGGAGGCAAAGTTGTCACTGCAGCTGGGAGAACGTAAGGTGGCACTTGGGTCACTGAAGGGGCCACCACTGCAAAGGCCAAAAGACTCACTAATGGCAGAACGTGCCACCACAGACTTAAATGCCTTCCATCACCAGCATGCCTGGACTTATGATCCCAGCTCTCGGAACCAAGAACTCAGGAAGTTTGTTGAGGCACCAGTGGTTTTCTGGACCTCCCAGACTTATGGTCCAAGAGCTTTGACTGACTGAAGTTCTGGAAGGAAACCCAAAGGTATCCATTCTGGATGCACCAGTTTGCTTGACTTCTGCTCTGAGTGCTTGGATCTAGAGGATCGACATCTCAACAGCTTCAATATATGCTTGGCTGACTTTTTTGAAGGGGTCTCTGAAAAAGAAAAAGCTTGAGGCTGATAGGAGGCAGTCAGCACACACAACATATCAGTCTGCATCTGTGAACTCTTAGCCATAAACTCTAAGGCAAGGCAACCCTGGGGTCACTGACTAGAGAAGCAGCACTGGCCTGGGTAGAGAGGGGCACCCGTGAGGTCCCAAACAAGATCTTTTGTTGCTTGACTTTTGACAATAATGCCTCTTCTCCTTACTCCCTGATGGGGTTTCTGGTGTAGAGACATCTGCCACATGATGCTGCTGACGAACCACATGGGTACGCCTAGTGCTTCTTGAGGACAGTCACTGGCAAATAATCAATGGAGTCAGATTCAATGGCTCAGCATTTGGCAGCTATGGTCTGTTGCCTGAGTCTAACACAAAGACTCTTTCTTCATGCCTGCTTGACATGATGTCCCCAATCCTCACAATATTTGTATGTTCGCTTGTGAGGAGCAAACTTGACCCAATTGAAAGCAAGAATTGTGGCAATGCTGATGATAGCCCCAGGCTGCCATATATTGGTTTGGTGAGTCCAATTTTTGCCCACAATCCAACAAAGATGAGGATGGAGTGGTCATTGGATCAACACCAATAGGTTGCTGCTGAAAGGTAGCAATTGCCTGATGTGCCCTGTCTTTGCACTCTCTGTGATCTGTACATCGCGAAGCCATCTTGAAAATCTGAGTTTCAAACCAAGCTACCAGCTGACCTCCCAACTATTTTAGAGGTATGTGTGGGACAGATATCAGCTGTCTAGGTCTCTGAAAAGTCACAGACCACTAAGAAAAGATTTTCAGCAGAAGTTAACATGCTCAGCGCACTAAAAGTGAAGTTCACAAAGCTTTAACTAGAAACAGTAAGCCAGTAATGGCGTCCAAAAGACGAGGGACGATACAGGGAGCATGCTCACCCGGAGTAACCACCAGTTCCGAAGGAACTGAGAGATAGCACCACAGGACCATAAGGTTGTTAAGAATCAAGTGAGAAAATTCACCCCAATGTCTCGGGTGTTCAGCCCAGCCACAGAGGTCTTGGCATATGGTGGTTGAGAGGTAAGGTTACATAACTAATCCCCTAGTTTGGAAAAGGCAACATATTGAAAATTATGCAAATTAAGACCATTTGAAATTTTAGATGTTTAATATTTTTAAAGCTTCATTCCATCCTAAATGTACAGTTTGTGCTATGGCGCATCCAGTAAACCACAGTCTAGGGTTGTAGAATTTTGATTTCTGCAAATATTGGACACTTCAAAGGTTTAAAATTTTCAAAACTATTAAAGGTAATGGTACCATTCCAACTTTAATTTATCAGTTTGTGCTATAGGTACATCCAATACGCGCAAACGAAAGTTGTTAAACTTTAATTTTTGCGAATTGGAGGCACTGACAAGTTTAAGTGTTTAATATCTTCAAAACCATTAAAGGTGATGGCACCATTCCAACTTTTATACATTGGTTTTTGCTAAAAGCATATCCAATAAATCACAACCAAGAGTTGTATAATTTTAATTTGAGCAAATAACGGGCACTTGAACGATTTAAATGTTGAATGTTTTCAACACTTAAGGCTAGAGGTGCAATTTCAACCTCAACTTGTAGGTTTGTTCTGTAGCAGCATCTAATGGACCACCGAGTCATAGAATATAATTAATGGTTATTAGGGAGGGATACTTGAACAATATAAATGAGGTAGAGTAGCCGTCATTGCTTCAATTCCCAGGCTAATGCTACCGTTTTAGTTATAGTTATATTTGGAACGCCTGTTGTTGAGGGCTTACTTTGTGTTAATTTATTCAGATACAATTAATACTTTATTTACAGTGGATTTATGTGCATGCATTCAGCATTAAAAAGACCACTGGTATAATTCTGACAATCTCATATGTCCTGGTGCAGGTACAACCTATGGACACAAACGTTGAGTTTGTAAGATTTTAATATGTGCAAGCTGTGAACGCACACAGACTGATTTGCTTTTTGACGCAAATCTTTTTTTTTAGTTCATGGTTGTATGTTTGTCCTGATATGTGCCATTGTTATGTTTTGCAGAGCAAAGTAAAATAAAAAAGACATTATTGCTTAGACACAAAATGCACACAGATTAATACTACTTCAACCATAAAATAACATATCACTGTGATCCAGACATTAATTTTGGTCCAGTGAAAGCATTACTTCTTCTTTTATTGGGGTGACTGGCCCAGTGCCATGGCATTGGTACTGCCAGACTCAGGATTCAGGAATTACGTATTTGACCATATACATATACATATACATATACAATACAATATACAACTGAATGATACAAAGAGTGGTCGGCAGACCCTCATTAAGACGAAGAACGTTGTTGTTGTCACGATAGCCATCCAGTTCAATTGAAAAAGTATGTAAAGTTGGATTTAGCGTTCGTACTCGCTTTCTGGATTTTTTAGCATGGAGTCAGGAAGATCTGTGCCATTAAGTATGTTATCATATAGTGCTATACGAGGGACAATTTTTTTCACATTACGCGGGTTACAGGTTCAGCTGCCAGTACATGTGCATGAGGATTCTACAAAGTATCACTTGTTTCCGGTTCTTGAAGCATGTCCTTATATATATATATATATATATATATATATATATATATATATATATATATATATATATATATATATATATATATATATATATATATATATATATATCGCCAGTAAGTAATTACATATGGTTATCTGGGGTCATTTACAGTTAACGTCCCATCAATAAGCTAGTTATATATTTTTCTTGTGTTTGAGGAGATTAATTGGGGGAATGTTATCTCTGGTAAATCAAATCCTAAATATGTTTCGGCAAAGCTGTGATCATGTGCATTAATAAAGAGATAGACGTTTTCCCAATGCCATGCCTATGCCGTTCGTGATTAATATAAGACATTTTCTGAGGGTTTCCAGGCAGACAGTTATGTAGATATTCATAGTAAAATTTATATTTAAAGAAGATAAAAATGCCATCTACTTTTACCAATTAAGGATTTTTAAATTTTCAGCATGTGCATTCTAATTAGCACAAATTGTAGTTCTTACAGCCTTCTCTTGCAGTTTTAAGACAGGACTATCGTTGAATCCCTAAACCGAGGTTGCATAGTTAATATGTGGAAAGAACGGTACCGTTACAAATCTTAATTTTAGCACTCAATTGAAAAATAGTTTAATTTGTTTAGAACACTTTGATATCTGGATATCCTACATGAAATTTTATCAATATGTGCTTTTTGGATCAAATGTAGATCGATTGTAATTCCCAGAAATTTAAACTTTGTACTTGCTCAACTACTGTTTCCTTCGTGTTTACAGTGGGAAACCTATATTTTGTTTTCATAAGATGCAAAATCATGAATATTGTGTTTTGAGCGCCAAGACGTAGTTTGTTGGCGTTTAACCAATTTGTCATTTTGTTCGCAATTCCAAATTACTTTTATCATGATTATGTACATTATTGAAATTTATGCAGAAAGAATTAATAATTTTTGTAAGTGTAGAGTCATCATCGTAAATTATTAACTCAAAAATGTTACTGGCTTTGGTAGTATATATTATATAGAGGCCCCAAAGTGGGACCTTGTCCCATACCTGTAGGGATAGGAAGAGTTTCCGCTATTGTGGAATCGAACTCAACATACTGTTAACGATTATATACTTTTAAAGTAATTTGAAAGGAGTTTATTTAATGTGGTAATAATGCAACATTTTAAAGAAATATTATGATCTAAGTATCAAAAGCATTAGCTAGGTCTAGAAATATACACGAAGGAAGACCCCCCATTTATTTCCATTAATTATTTTTAGAAGCTTTTCTGCGGCTAATTCAGTTGAGGGATTATTTCAGAATCCATACTGACTGTTTTAAAATAATCTATGTTGTCGGGTATATTTGAACATACTTCTGAAATAGCAGGCAAGACAGAAATTGGCCTATGATCTTTGATGCAAGAACTGTCACCTTTATGTTTACGGTACAGCCTTTGGAATTTTTTATTTTTTCCGGGAATATTCCAGTTCATAAACTTTGATTTACAAGTACGACCGGTGATTTAATTATCCCGAATATTCCCACAGTGATCCAGTTTTCTTTTCATGTACGTGCTTCCGAAATTTTGCCAATTTATATGGGATATATTTATCTCTTGCATTTTCTACAGTATTTAATTATCTCAAAATTCCTGTTTGGATGTGCTAATAGATATGTGTCTAATTTGTGCAAATAGAATGGAGACTCATTAAACTCATTTTTAAAATTTGCCAAGTCAGGAGTTGGCAATGATGTTAAGCATGCAGGTACATATAAATTAAATAAAATGCAGGTACATATAAATTAAATAAAAGGAAAACAAATTATCAGAAATAAAAGAAATATGGAGCTATAAATTAAATGTAAAATATAGAACAGATGAAACAGACGCGTTACTGCGCGAGTCAAAATTGGCGGAGAACTGAGGCGGGCGACATCAGCTCCAAATTTAGCAATCTAAAATAGCTAAAGCTAGATTAATTCTTTCAGTGCCACATTTTCGTCTGAGTTAAGGGATTTCTTCGGCAATGCACCCACAGCGCACTGAGGTAAGCTGTTTCCCTAGACTATAATCTTCTATGTAACTACAGACATGCTGGTACTTGAACCTTGAATATTATATTCTGTGTAACTAAAGGTATGCTGGTACTTGAACCTTGAATTTTATATTCTATGTAACAACAGGCATGCTGGTACTTGAATGAAAGGTCTTTGGCAAGGAACATGAATCTAGCACTCTTTTTATAGTTCAAAACAATGCATTGTAACTTGTTCGACTTGGGTCGCAGTTAGCATTTAAAGAACTGAATAAGTTCAAAGTGGGGGTGCTCCTTATTTGCTTAAAACGGAGTTCTACCTGATGTTGTCCAAGTATGAAATCCTGCCCTTGTCCATATACAGTTTTAAATTGGGTGTAAAGAGAGCATTAGTTGCCGTGGATCTTGTGGTGCGACTGTTTTCTTCGGAACTGTATAGGAATCTTGAAGAAATTTAATCAGGCCTAAGGTTGTTCACAGCTTCGTGTATGAAAACATTGGGATGAAAAAATGTCTTCCTTGCTGGTGCGTAAGAATGTTGTTGAAGTTATGTGCACCAGAGGCATGTGTTCAACTGTTAGCTTTGGTCATGATTAGAAGGGCACGATGTCGAAGAGTTTGTAGTTTTGCTTCAGTCAGCAAGAGTCCAAAACAACATCGATAAAGTCAAGGTACTGCAATATAATAGACCTGTAAGACATCAATAGGATTTATCAGGTAAGGATTTACTTGTCCTTCCCACGGGCAACATGGGGTTTACTTGCTTACAAATATATTGTGCACGGAAAAGGAAAAGGGAGAGTAAAATAAAACGCCAAGGTATTTAAAAAGTCGACACTTGTTCAATATGATCCGTAATGAATAGTTAGGAGAGGAATGCCTTTGCGCTGTTGAGAACTGCTGAAAGCGGAGACTTGTTCTTGTTACATAACACACCCATGTATTCTGTTATGTGTTAATGTCTGCTGTGTTTTGAATCGGAATATAAGTTGCCTGCATCTGTGCCTCCTTGCGTTACCTATTCGCCTGCGAATATATAGTAAATAATGGTAATGTATTCACTTCTTGAACGTGAAGAAATTTTTGAAAAATGATTTTAAATCTGATTTTGGTAGAAGTTGATAGGGGGTACATTCATAAATGTTCGGCAGAATCCCACCCGTAGCTTTGTGAGAAGTCTAAAGAAGTGGCATCCCCAGAAGTGTGTCCCTGGGTGATTTTGAACCAATTGCCTAAGTGGCTTAGAGAGTATTTCTAAAGATTCCCGCAAGTCATAAAGGATGAGACAAACAAGAAGATTCAGTATAGCTACGTCGATATATATATATATATATATATATATATATATATATATATATATATATATATATATATATATATATATATATATATATATATATATATATATATATATATATATATATATATATATATATATATATACTGGTGACAAGCTGTGCATTTTTGTTGACCCATTTCTTGAGGATTTTTCATGAAGCATAAAACTGTAAGATGTTCTCTTAACACGATATGTTAAAATATGGAATAGATGGCCATGTACAGATACTGACACATCCTGGTACGAAAGAAGTTTATCTATCAAGCAAAGCAGTGTTAATTATACCACCTTCTTTAAATGGTACCACCCATGTTTGGTATGTGAGATGGAAGTATTGCTAAGCAGACCATCAGAATTAGGACTGTGAAAGACCAATTTTTACATAAACCATCTTTGCCTGCACACAGACTAACTGTTGCTCTGTGTGATTACTTTGGTACGTAACGCCACAACAGATTCATACATCTAGCCTTCTTGGTGAGGATGACGAAATGACCACGGAGATGAATGTAAAGCAAAAAACTCCAGTGGAAAAGGGGGGGGGGGGTAAGGGATGCTCTCTCGGTATGAAACCCAGGGAGTGTCGAGATAAGGAATATTTGTTAGTGCATTGTAGCTGTTTTAGCAAGACCAGATAAGATTTTCGTGTGAAGCAGTGTTTTTCCTCGAGTTTGTAAAGGCATGGAAAATTCCATATTTTCAGTGCATTATACCTTCACAAGGGCAATACAAGGAACGGTAGTTTTTGTTTTAAACAAAGAAATATGAAGAAAATATCAGTAGGGCAGAAGGGAGCATGAGAAAATGAAAGGGAGCCACATGATGAAAGCAGGGAGAATCTCCCTTCTAAATTTGCCTCAGAAAAGCAATGTGAAGATAAGTGATGTTTGCTTCCATAAGATACCCTTAGATCGCTATTGTTTCTAATGTGCTCTCGTCCAGCGGCCTCAAAAACAATAACGAGTCTGGGGATTGTTAGGAGGCAAAAATGATGCTAACATTTGATAACGCAATGAGCAATCCAGTTAAATCTGAGGGCATGATAAGATCGGCTGACAATCGCAGTGTACACATTCTTTAAAAAAGAAACCAAATGATAGGTTTATTAACCTCTGTGTACAGGGTTATAGTTTTGATGGGTGCACCTGTCTGTAGCTACACAACCGTCACGTTGTTCTCATCACTCATTTATATATGTTTGTGTTTTATGTATGTGTTTTTTTTTTATTACTGGACTATATATCTTGCTCTTGTACTCAAGTTTTGTGCCGATAAAGTTCTTTCATGTTGGAGGCAGATCCACTGACATTAGTCTCTAAGTCACAAGTTGTGGAGGACCTCTCGTGACCTACACCCTACCGAGGTTAACGCTTGATCTGTGTAATTCATTTCCTTGACAATATTAAGTACGAAGTAAGGAAGGACCCAACTTGACAAGCTGTACGGGTAACATGATCAATGGCAGAAGACTTGCACACCTACACAATGTAAACAAAACGAACAAGTAAGTGTCTGTCACCTTGGTTTTTGTGAGATCAGACTTGCTTCTAATCATGCCCGGCAAGCCAATGAATGTCCAAGTACAGTGCACAGCAGTCTAATGATACACCTCCTCCCTCTTGTTATAAAATGCATTGCTTTCTCAATCACGTATGTACAATTTGAAAATTTAATTTTCTCCAATTTTTTTTTCTTATCTTTTACCATGCTCACTACACAAGAATGGACCTGCCATGTTATGTACCTCATCACACTACCTATAAAGAAGGTGTTATGATTAAAAATAATAACAATCTTATTCAAGAAATAGAAGATTAAATGGTACATAAAAGGAAATAAAAATATTCATTGAAAAACACTGTAAACCAGTTGTACAGCATGTATCCAGTTTATAGAACATCTGTCCTTCACAGTTAGAGGGCAAACTTTCCAAACGTGATACAAATCATAAGACAAGTTCATGTTTCAGGCCTACGTGTAAAACTTTTTGGCAAACACACACAAAGTCACATTTAAATATTTTCATATGCATATCTAAAATGTCAGAGTTCGGCCATTTAAGTATTTTCTTCTTTATTTCATATTAGAGAAACTAGATGCAGGTGGTCACGTGACCAAGTATGGCTGGTATAAATACCTCAAGGAGCTGGCTGTTCGCCAGCCAGCCTGGGGTTGTATTGCGGAGAAAAGATTGTATTGAAAGGCTCGTCAATACAAGATTTCATTATCTTACAACCTCATGTTTGCTCTCCTCTCTGTTTGGTTTTGTTTTGTTTGGTTATTTGGCCCCTAAAGTATTCATTTTCCATTTCCTAAATTATTCACATCTTTTATATTCTGTTTTTGGCATTTTTAGATGATAACTGATCTGACTCATAAGTTGTATTGCATTTATTTATAATTCAACCATAAACGTCTATTTTATGGTCTCTTTGAAACTCAAAATCAATGTTATGGCCTTTCCTGGACCTCTCAGCAAAATCTACGCCAAGCGACTGCTTAAGTGATAACTCATGTTGACATTCAGCCATAACAAAGGGACCTGCCATATTGCACACGCACCCAAGGTATCCACTTCAAAAAGAGAATTATCTATCTGTCTGTCTATCTATCTATCTGTCTGTCTCTGTCCGTAAATATATATATATATACATATATATACATATATATATATATATATATATATGTGTGTGTGTGTGTGTGAGTGTGTGTAATAAGAAGCTGAATGTGTGATTCTTCACCCATACATACGAAGTTTAATTTTGTGTCAATTTTAACAGGTTTGAAGAAAGGAGAGTTACAAGACACATATAATAATTATCGTATTTGCACAGTTTTGAAAATACTGGCCGTATGATTATAGGTTAATAATTTCACTTGCAGGGTGACAGACATGCCCTTTTTTGAGTTTCCGTGCAATTTAGTTTTCGAGAATGAATTAAGTGAAGAAAGAAAAAAAGTTAAATAAAAGAAAAACGGAAAGGAAAAGTAAAGAAGTTACCACATGTTTTTGATGTACACTGACAAAATAAAGCAAAAAAAAAAAAAAAAAAGCGAACAAGTACAAAAAAAAAATGACTTGTTTGAATGGGAACACACATACGGGTAGGCCTTTGTACATATACTGGTAACATAGCTGTTAAACAAATATTAGACCAGGTTCTCATAATTTTAGATACATTATTAGCTTTTTCGAGCAGTCCTAAATTGACTTGATCCGTAAATAATTCCTGACGCACCCATGTCATCATCTGTACATTATAATGTCAGCTCCCATATACATACATACATACCTGTGCAGCTTTTGAAGTGAAATGAAAGGCTCATGTTTTACCTGAAGTCAGACGTTGCCATGCTGTATGATCAGATTCAGCCATTACCACTGCGTTGAAAGACAAGTGTCTTACAAAACATATGTTTGTGTAGTGCCTGGTCTATGTCCATCCCCATGTCTGTGGATGCCTTAACTCTGTCAGCGCAGAGCTTTGACTGAGTCAACGGGTTTCCTTTGTGTCCTTTGAGAGCCCTGCGCGCCGAAAACCATTCTTGTGGTCTACGCAATCACATGCATGTTGGTACCTCAACGAAAGATCAGTTTACCGAGAAACTGAGACATGTCCAGTATTGTTAGGTCAATTCTTCACTGGGGGGGGGGGGGGGGGGGGGGGGAAAGCGCAGTTCTGAGACGTCGACTTTTGTTGAAATTTTCAATGAGAGAGACAATCAATGGGGCAGTGTCCTGTGGGAACCAACAATGTTGCTCCTCAGAATGAAAGGAGTATGTCTTAGCATGTTTCGTAATAAGAATTTGATAAATCCCGCAAAGGTCGAAGGACGACGAGTCCCCAGCCCGATATCTGTGCTGTAAGATGCTCCCAAGGATCGATGAAGCAGATGTGTAAAGTATAGACCTCTTGTAGCTCAGCCACATCGGACGTATTTAAGGGCAGGAATATAATGTCAACAGCAGAATTCTTTGAAACAAAGCAAACTTTGTCGATGCTTGTCTCTACCAGTCATTTAGACTCAACATAAATCACTCACAGACACAGCACACAATCATCGCCTTAACAAAGTGGCGAAAGAGTGTGCATTGAAGACCTTTCACGTTTTTCTTCTTTTTCTGGGTCTATACTAGTTTACATGCTATTTCTATCATTCTTCATCTAAAACAATATCGCATGGGAACGGAATACTATTGCATGGTCACGAAATATATTCCATGACCACGGAACAAATGGATCACAAGATGTTAATTAAATTACCATGTGGTCCTGTAATGTTTCTTATCTTTTGCTTCTTGGATATAATTTCGACTTCTCAGATCCCATCGCAAGTTTGTCATTAAACATGAGGAAATTAACGTTGTCTCTGTGTGTACAAATCTGTTCCCAAAGTCCCGTTTCTGTAATTTTTAAGTTAGGTATGCACTCTGGATAGGTATTCACAATGAATGTTTACATATAGCCTTCAGGTGTAGATTGTGTTTACAGGCTGAATGCCGAACAGTCGCAATCTGTTAGACAGATTGCCCGGATATTTGGTAAAAATGGCCGCAACTTGCACCTGGTCTGGATGTTCAAAATTTGGCGGGTTTGCAGTTGTGTTTGTAACTCAAGAACACAAGCTTTCCACCCTTCTTTACTCTCCGGAGATTACAAGGTTACAGATTGGAAATAAGTCAACCGTCATCGCCACTGCCAAGTGTGTACCTTTTTGTTTGCTTTTTGTGGCCAGCCCTAATATCTAATGCCGTCTTGTCGCTTGACCTTTATCACATCGTTACATCATTTCATTGTATTGTTTGCAAATTGCTGATTCTAGTGTTTACATCTTATTCGCGATGCCTCGCGTGGGTCCTTTCACGTGTTACACTTTAGCGGTTTCCCTCAGTGTTTCAAACCCAAATAATGATTACGCTATTGGAACCATGGTCCTATTCTTCACCACGTGTTTGAAAATACATGTATCGAATCATGGAGCTACAACTATAGTAGCTCCATGATCGAATAAAGACTCGACAACATTTTATTTAAATGGACGTTGTCTTTAAGTAAAGCGTTAGCGTCTTACAATTTGATCACATGTTTTCAATGCTGATGGAATTCATCTTGTACACAGTTGCGTCAACTACATGATTTTATACTTGTAAAATGACGTAGAATAAGATAAATGGCAATGGAAATGTTATTTCCTTGCATCAATTGGATATACTTGGAGTCAGCACGTCCAGCTATCTGCATGTTAAACCATCCATCTTGGTAAGAGTTTGCAACACTTGTGGCACATACATGCAATCAAACGGTCAGTCAGGTGCACAACAAAGAGAAGTTCATCGATTTTAAATAAATGCAGAACGCTATATTAGTATGCACTTGACAATAAGTTGCATAAAACAGAAAAAGTCTAGTCTACACATCAAGTCGTGTACCTTGATATGCATTGGCGCAATTTTTGAACATTGTATTTCAGCTACTAGTCAGCAACACAGATAAAATGCAGTTCTGTAACCCAGAGGCATACACGCGTATTATATCACAGGCATGAGAAAAGCAAGATATCGCACAATATATAAAAACTGATGAATATTACAATCTGTCAATGGATCATACTATGGATATTTTGATCTCTGAAGCAATAATCACGGAATTTATAACCCAATTATGGATGATCGCGTGGAAATTTTATAAATTTACATTTGCAATTTCATGACTAGCGAAAATTCTGGCACATGAAAGTTTTGTTCTAATCTTAGGTTTCAGGTGTGATGAAAATGAATATCTGAAACAAGAATTACTGGAACATTCATTGAATATTTAGCCAGCATGATTTTAACATACGTTTCTTCAAATTTGAAATGTTGTCATTTGCAAATGTACATGGCTTATGAAACTTTCAGCTTGAAGAAAATGACTGACAGGTCCTCAATATCTGCTTAATTTGACTGTTCTGGAGGCTTCTGTTGTCATCTTTAGACCACGCAAGTAACCCAAAATTTAAATACGAAGCATAAGAGCTGTACATTGTTACGTGATCTATTTAATGCGTGAATATTTATGAGTATCTGAAAATACCTACTTATGAGCTGTTGTATAATTATTATTTGCTATGTGTTGTAAAAAACATTAACGAAAATAACATTAAATTCATCAATACAGCCTATTTTAACATTATCAACTATGACTGCTGTTTATGTGCCATTAGGGATTATCATAAATGCTACATTTTGTCTTTTACATATAACGTCAGTTTTTTTTAATCGTATTTCTGATTTTTGCTTGGTTGCCTTTATGTTTAATGTAACTTTTAATTTTGGTTCGCTTCAGACATACCTTTCAGGTATGAAAACCTCAATAAGCATTTTGGATCTGTGTCACAAATGCTATTGAATCAAGGAAATCCACCTCCATACCCACAAGAGCTAGTCAACAGAGTAGAAACTAATATTAATGCGAAAGTCCCAATAAATGTACACTTTGAGTTGTCTGTCTCAGATGGATTTGCAACTATAAAGAAAACGAACCTGAAAAAGCCAGTTGGGCTGTATGGCATTTGTGCTAAGTTCTTTCAGTTTGTGTCGCTCTCTCTCTCTTGCTGGCCCGTTGGCAACTGTGTGGAACCTCAGCATAAGAACCTACACTTTCCCTGAAGAATGGAAAATGCCTCAAGTGTCAGCTATCTATCAAGATGGAGCCCCAGCTGATGTAAACAACTACCGACCAACCTCAGTCCAAAGTGTGTTATCAAAAACCCTTGGACAGAAATATTCACACTCATTTTTATGCTTTTCTTGTGCACCATAATTTACTCTGTGCCTGCCAATTAGGGTTTAGGACTTGCTACTCTTGTGAAACAAGTCTGCACAGTTTGTTGGAAAAGTGGCAGCATTTGATGTAGTAGATCATGACATTCTTTTCAAAAAAAAAAAAAAAAAAAAAAAAAAAAAAAAAAAACCTGGAAAGTTACCGCTGCTCAGCAAGCACAGTCGGATGGTTCAAATCTTACCTATTTGACAGACCTCAACGTGTGTGCTTTAATAGAAAACTTTCTGAATCTGTTCAAACGAATTATGGATTCCCCCCCTCCCGATCAATAATTGGCCCATTGCTGTTTTTGATTTACTTCAATGATCTGTTGGTATTTAAGTGACACAAAATCAGCATGTATGCCGATAACACAACCATATACAGCATCGGCAAATTTGTACCTCAGATGGAAAATTACCCCAATACCAATGTGATAAGGGCTGGCCAGTGGTACACTTTAAATAGGATGCAAGTCCACGAACCAAAATGTAAAGCCATGGTAGCCAGCAGGGAAAAACATGTACAAACCATCAGCTAGAAACTCAATGTATCCATAAATGGAACTTGTATGGCTATTGTGGATAGTCACATTATTCTTTGACTGCATATAAGCAAACAGTTGTCTTGGGATGTGCATATTAAATCGGTGTGTAAAAAAAGTAACAATTGCCCTGAGTAACGTCTGCAGAATACGCCATTGTTTGCCTTTTCATGTCAGAGGGATGTATGTTAATGCCTATGTGCTCCATATATAGCTTGTGGCTGTATGATATGGGGAAACTGTCCAAAAGATCTCTCGCAGAAAGTTAAACGCTTTTGTATACGAAAGTAGCCTATCTAACAAATTAATGTATATGGTAGGCTCAGTTACAGGGAGCTACTTTGTAAATTATACTGGATGACCACTGAAAGCAGCATTATGTTTAAAAAGGCAACAGTAGTGGTGTACAATATGCTACCTGACAGTGTGCTTGATATGTTTAAATCTGTGATAGATGTGCATTGCTGAAATCTGCGATCAGCTGAGCACAATCTCTATTTGCCTAAACCTAAAACCTCCTATATTAAAAGAAGTACAACTTTTTCAAGTGTAATGATATAGAACAGTTCACCCTGCAATCTCTATTTGCCTAAACCTAAAACCTCCTATATTAAAAGAAGTACAACTTTTTCAAGTGTAATGATATAGAACAGTTCACCCAGCGATGTTAAGGACTCTTCAAGCGTAAAGACATTGAAACAGAGATGCACAACCTTCATTATGTCATTGCCTTAACAAATAATCAACCTGTTTGTTATCTGCACCAATGTGCATATTAACCACATCTATAGATGCAGTTATCATACAGTTCAACTGCTTCATGTAAATATTGTGATTTGTATCCATTTAAGAGCCACAGGGGAGATTAGTGTCTCTGACACTAACTGAGTTATCCTCTGAATCTAAAGTTTATATATGTATATATTTATATATAATGTGCGGTATCATGCACATGTACATGAACAAATGCTAGTATACAGATAGCATGTCCTTAATTTTTGATGAAGTAGATAATAATGAGATATTGCCTGATTGCGGGCGGATCGAGTAGGATAAAACAACATTGGTCATCGCATTTTAAGAAGTCACAGTGTTGCCAACCTTCCCGGATTTCTCGGGAGACTCCCGGAATTTTATGCAGAAAATTCTTGAAAAAGTGTGGATTTTTGACAATTTTGAGTCACCTCCCGGAATTTCATCAATATTTTCCTTGTATATTTCATGTTAATTTACCAATCTCCCTTAATTTTATTTTTTATCTCCTGGATTGTAAGTTTGGCAGGTTAGCAACACTGAAGTCGATTGTATCTTATTTGCCGGGTATGTTTTCATGGTGTCAAAAATAAAGACAAGTAGACAACCGCATCAGAATACGTTATTGTAGATGAATTCCCAAGTTTTACAGTGTTACTGTATGTGTGTGGGTGGGTTTTGGGGGGGAGGGTCGGCAGGTAGCGTTAAAAGTTAAATTAAAATTAAAATCAAATGTGATTAACACCACAACAATGTGTATTGGGTTGATTCCTTGATTGCATTACTTTCTACAAAAAGTATTTATCAATAATAACATTATAATGATTATGAGTTACACTTGGTTATTTCATTCGCCAAGAAAAACGCTCAGTTTGCACCATGCGTTAACACATCATAGTATGCGACGCTACTCAGGTTGATCCACTATTGAATACCGGATGAAAGCTGTCCGCAGCGCCACATGGCGGTCAATGAGAGAACGCAGAGTTATTGCTCTACCATATTATCTGAGGAGCATGTTCTCTCTGTACTATTAACCAGGTGTTTTTAGTTTCATGTTAGCTTTTATCTAAGCATATATATAGCGACTTCAAAACTTGTTTTTAACTTAACTGTCGCTGATATATTTTTGTACTTTGTCTTTTGTATATAACTGTTAATATCTAGATGTAAATGTGTTTTATTTTCTCCAACTTTGGAGGTTTCAATAAACTATTATTATTATTATTATTATTATTATTATTATTATTATTATTATTATTATTATTATTATTATTATTATTATTATTATTATTATTATTAACACATGGCGTTCAGGTTGTATGAAGTCAAGTCCGTAAATTACCACAGTGAAATAGTAAAGCTCTCACGAGCCTTTGCGCTGCAGCAAACAAACGTCGTAAACTGACATGCCCGCCACCATAGACTGTTTAGGGCAAGTGGTTAGTTTACCCATGAAAATCATTCAAAATATGCTTTGAAAAAGTTAAGTAAAAATATCACACGAACATTCCTCCTTCAGATTAATCTTATGGATATTTTACAACATCGACAACATGGTCAGCTCTTACATTTATGTAAAATATGAAAACAGCTATGGCGTATTATGGCGGATGGTGCCGTAGAAAATAAAATATATTTATAACTCTGTTTTATTACCTATCAGGGCTAGCTTTGTATATACACCTGGCCCATGTGGCTTTGTTGCCAGACAATTACCGCCCATTGTCAGCATCAAATACCGAAGGTCAGAGATTTATCAATGATGGAACGAATATTTGGAAGGCACAAGTAATTATTTTAATCGGAATAAACGGTCTTCAATGCATGACATTGATACCCCTCTGACTGCCCCCTCAAATGGGTCACCATAATATGTACCCTGATGTAATCAGGTCAAATGATGGATCTGTCCTCCATTGTAACAAAGTTCACCAATTCACCAATTTCGTTAAGTTAATATCCAAAAAATCAGTAGACATATAACCTCCCTGTGAAAATTAAGGGATGGAGCCTGGTAATTTGATCCAGCATTGTAGACGTAGGACTCATAAGTAAATTACAGTGTATTGGTCGCACAGCTCATTTGCCTATGTGTTGATGCTGGATTAAATATTTGAAATTTTATCAAAGCTTATGATTTATTTTAAATTTAATACTTTTATGGCTATTTGTCAAACTCAATTTGTTTTTTAGGGGGCTTTGTTTGCTGGCCTGTATTTTTTTATTGGTGATATAGAATTTTAGATATATGAAAATATTTCGTGAAAAACAAGTTGGTCATATGTTTTATAGCTTTCAAAAATAATGATAACTTTTTTTAGGCAGAAGACCAGAGTTGTGATTGGCTGATAAAGCATTCCAAGGTAGTCCATAAATTGACAAATGCAGTGTTTACAAGACACTCTAACATCTGGATAGAGACATCCTTTAAGGTTTCTTGAAACAACAAATTACTCAATTAATGTTCATGTAGGTGCATTTGTACCCGGTCAGGTGAGGAGTAGTTGATGGGGAAGGGCAAATATATACCACACACACACCATACCACAGCACTATTCATACATCCGATAAAAGCTAGCATGCAGGTTCAGTTTTGTATTTGATACTTTGAAAATAATAAATTGATCACTCGATGAAACATTTTCTGTCTACTTTTGGGACTTCTTCGGGAGCTGATTGCAATTTGCCTCATGTGAATACTTTATTTTCCCAAATTAATGGCACTGAAAATAACTACAATGAAATGTAAAAGGATTTACATCTGTGGTCCACTGCCAACATACATATAATTTTTAAAGGGAAGACTGCGGTAAAAATGTTTTATTCGTCTGGAGAACAGATCACACAGGATTTCCTCAGCACACTCTGGACATAGTGCACAAAGAATGTGTCGAAAACAGCTGTTAACTGATAGCATATTGTTGTAAATTATTCCAGTGCTAATCACGTCTAAAGTAATATACTAACATAAAACTAGTCTGAATTATCATTATGATCTCAGATTCGTATTCCTCATAAAAAGACCTTTCATTTTAGTACCAGCATGCCTATAGTTCCAGAGAAAATATTCCAAGTCAACAGCTTTTCTCGGCGCGCATTGGCACTTAAAGACTTAATGACGAAAATAAGCAGACGACATTCAAGACATCATTGTTTAATTTCATTTTTAATGGAAAAATGGCATATCGTCATATCAGCGTCAGATCCTTCCGGATTAAAATGTGTACCGCTTGATCAACTTACCTAGCTAACGAATGGTCAAATCAGTTGTGCCATATCCGTACTTTCTGAGCATGACGCTACGTTATAGAATAAGAAAAAAAACAATGAACGTTGTGGTTCATACCAGTGTTAGGTGGTTTGTCACATGGATTGAACCTCTGAATCAGATGCTAACACAGGAAAAGTCCTGAAGCAAATTGTCTACCATATTTTGGTCTTACACATTTCTATCTAATCCTGTTATGATAGTCTAAGATCTTTTTCTGGTCCTGTCAGAAGAAGACAAAGTGGGCAAAACTCTTTCAGAGGAAATTCAAGGTGGCTGTGACAAGAAGGGAAACCCCTTTTTAGACATATGTAAAAACTCTGGGAACTGGTTCATGTGCATTAAAGAAAAGCTTTGGAGTGATAAGGCTCTGTTCACACTTTGTAATATTTTGGGTAGGGTGACTTTCATTTCAGCCATGGTTTGGGGGATAACAGGGCTGTTCACGATGTTTGTGCGGGTATAGTCACAAAAAGCAAAACCAATAGAACTTACCTTTAAATTACCACCCTTCTTGGGTCACCAATCCAAAGGTTTTCTGTTAACCTGTGTATACGTATTCCATTTTTTTGGTCATTGTGGAAACACTTTTAAACCCACGTGCGCGATATAATAGGCATCCAAGGATTTTATGCAGTCAGACCAACAATTTCCCCACTATCAGTACTGTGTGTTTCAGACGGCGGAAGGGTCACAATTTTATCACTGTCACCCGCATGCTACAGGTCGAAGCGGAATGACCAGGGTGTGTCTATGCAGAAAAACCGAAGGGCTGTGCAAGTGTACTGACCATATAAGGACAAAAACTTCATGAAGATAAAAATTGTTGATTGAACTCTTTCAGTGCAACATTTGGACAGCGTTGGCAGCGTCCTCGGTGTTCTTTGGGCGCATTTTGTCCAACGAATGCAGACAAAGGCTGCTCACTTGGACTTCTCTTACGGTCTCTGCTCTTTTATGATAACTGAAGGCATGCTGGTACTTGAATAAAAGGTGGGTTTACAAAGAATAAGAATCAGTATCGTTGTGTCAATTCAGAGCTTATCAAGTTTGTCGAAATTGAGAATGGAAGAGTTAGGACGTACGACGTATGTCAATGAACAGTTAGCAGTCACCAGCCACTGCGCAGGCTTCTCTTGAACAATATTACAGTCGCTTATATATTTGCACCTACCAAGATATTTTAAAATATTTTTGAAAACGTTTTAAAAGCTTTAGCCACAGAGAGGAATTATGGGGCTAGACCTAGAGTTCAGGCAACATTGCATTTTTCTTAATAAGATAGTGTTAAGCCTCGTATAACGAATTTATATGCCCCTCCTCCTCCCATATGCTACCCACAGCTTTTGACCTTCCCTGTCAAGCTGGCGCGTTTTTGTTTTTGTTTTTGTTTTTTCGTTTTGTTTTGCTTTTTGTTTGTGTGTGTGTGTGTGTTTTTTTTTTTTGGGGGGGGGGGAGTGGGCTGAATGGCCATAAAAACGTGTTATAGGTAGCTATCTAATTTTCACTCGTTGTGGCCAAAAATAGGCACATTCTTTCTTCAATGTGAATAGCAATATTTACTGACTGATGGTGGAACTTACATTGATCTGGCTGGGTTAGGCTACTGGTTTTCCTATCTTGATTTCAAAGGAACCTGTTTGGATTGATGTATGTTATATCATTTTAAAAATAGCATGTATGCTGCAAAAAAAGCTATCTATTTAATGTGCTGGTTGAAGAAAAATGTAAAAGTGTGCTTATAAAGTGGAAGCGAACATGGCACGTAAGGTAATCATCTGTCGTCCGATACAGCAACAGCTACGGAAATAATTGTTTCGACTACTATGTACATTTCATAAGTTCTTGTTTACATTGTACGGTGCATAAGGTAAAAATATTTTATGGAATCCTTTACGTAATGGCACAATCCCATAAACAAACAGTTTATCTTGCTGTAAAAAGGAATTTTCCACTCACCCAAAACAGAAAAAGTCAAACTCCTTCAGCAAACTAGGGTATCATCATTTAGAATGACTGTATACAAGGTAAGGGACTCAGCAAGAGACTGGATGCAAAAACTGGAATTTCTTAGCTTGTGTCTATCCGCGTATTATTAAAAAAAAACATTGCATTTTTTTCCCTTTGTTGTCATTTGAATATGTAACCACAACGAGGTGGAAGACATAAGAGATGCAAGAATTTGTGACTATTTATGGCGGAACAAAGAACCGAAGGTCTTTTGAGTTCAACAGTTAAAAGCGTAAAGTGTATGGGACGTCCCCACGGAATCTTAAAACTTGAGGGGCAAATATTCAAAATATATATGAATCACCGCAAAATATAATGAGGCCAGGATGCTTACTTGTCTCGACGGGTGCTGGCAGAACAATGACATGCAGGCTGCTCATGAATATTAACAATACTAATCATGATCATTAACGTAGCATCATAGCTCAGATCTTTATTCTAACGAAGCAGGACGAGCCACACATATATTTATAAATTAAAATATTGATATAAAAGTTAATATACAAATTGCTATATTTGTGCAACTAATCCAAATTCATGCATATCACTGTATCTCACGGTGATTTGGCACCAATGCGGAAGAAATTGCAGTCTTCTTTTTATCAGGAAGGACAAAATGTTATAGTAACACTACATGGTTTAACACAACTCTCCCTCGAAATGGAGTTGTCTTTGTTTACTTACAAATGGTCCTGTGCAGTACCTGAGTAGTTAAGTAAATTGTCTCGTAAAAGTAAATAATGTGTTCGTCCTGCTTATGAAGGTTCTATTTTCTTCTAAATCTTTCAAAACCTCCCCTTTATTGGTGTGTCATTCTACCTATCTTACCAAGGAAAAATTGGGAACAAAATTGGCAAATATTCGGATTTGACATTTGACAAATGTGAAAATCTTTTTCACATATGTGAAATAGTTTACATATGTGAAAAAGATTTACACGTGTGAAACATTTTATGCATATGTTCAAAAGTTTTACACATATGTAATATAGAATCATTGTTACCTATATGCGTAAAACTTTCACATATGTGTCAATCTTTTTCACACATGTGTAATTCATTTTTGCATTGTAAAATACACTATTTTGCATATCAAAAAATATTTTGACACACGTGGAAAAGATTTATACCTATGTGAACTACTTTTATACATATGTATTTGTGTAATTAAACTTTAATTTCACATATGTGGAATTCTTTTACACATATGTGAAATTATTTTACACATATGTGAAATTCTTTTACACATATGTGAAATTCTTTTACACATATGTGAAATTCTTTTACATATATGTCTTTTTAGGCAGTAACCTTTCAATGGCCCTGTTTTTGTGATAAAACAATTGCTTTCTTGTCTCATAAACAAAGGTGAAATGGCAAATTTTGTCGCACATTACTACTGTACGTCGCTCGAGCTTTTGGAAATGCGGCGACTCGAGATGATGCAACTGGAAAGGGTCACGTGCAAGTCTGACAACTGTCTGTGTTATATCATCATATAAATGCCAGGCTTGCCATGCTTGCCATGCTGACCTTTGGCCCATGGATTTGAATGCAGATGTTGTATCACATTCAGAGAAAGCACGAAAAACTGCCAATGAATTTCCTAGCCAGGATTCACAAAAACAGACCAATGATTCAATGACTGTCTCAAGCAATTTTCACAAAACAGAAATGGAAATATAATGACTTTCGCCAAATATAAGTGTAACCGAATTAATGTTAGCAAGAATTTTAAATTTGGCTTTTTTCAAGTGCCAGATTTTCACCAAACGCCAAGAACCACCAGTGAGCAACCTATCACAAGACAAGTGGTATTTAAAGCTGAGAATACAAAACAAGATAATTTTGGCCAGTATACCGCATGTACACATTCGAAATATTCACATACATTATATTTCGAATTGCTCAAAGATGTAATAAAACAATGAGAGGCATCTTTTTCATTCGTTCAAACCAAGACAGATATAACTTGCGACAAATATACACATGGAATCGAATAAGTGTTTCTTTTTCTGAAGCTTTGGGATGCTTTCATTTATCTCTGATGAGTTGGTTTTAATGCTTGACAGCGCTATGAGGCAGCATTGGGTTTATTTTAATGAAAACGATGCCTTAAATACCTTAATGTCATACATTCGTTATATCATTTTCATAATATTTCATTTTGCCAATTTGAAGATTCGGTGATAGCCATTTTGGATTTCACCTCCCCCCGTACATATCAGGCATCGTTCATTGAGGCTCCAACTCTGAAATACATTGCATGGACCATCAGAACTCAGAGGCAAAATTTGTTGCTTTAAGACAGTTTACCAACGGTTTTTTTTTCGCTAAGGCACCTGACTAATACTTAATTTGTATTCTTGTACTGTGATGCAAAGCTGGTGGTTTTCATGTTTATTATGTATATGTATTCCTCGTAAACAAAGTGCATATTTTGGTAAGAAGTTGCTCGAAACTGTGCCAGTGTCTGGTCCCCAGGTAATACAAGGAACCAAAGTCATGAACTAATACAGCAATATTCATGCTGTGCACAGTGTGAAAGATTAATATATGATAAACTGATGGGTTTTCTTTTAACGTATATCATATTGTACAAATATGAATTTAGAAGTAGATATTCTTCCTATAAGACTAATTTTCTTACTCGATGCCATAGCACATGCTATTGAATGTGGAAAACATGCACTTGGAATATTTTCAGACCCATTAAAGGCATTTTAAACCTTTAATCTTTCAATTTTGTCACAAAGATTCAGTTTTATGGTGAATGTGCTTAATGCTGGTAGGGTTTAAAAACGGGATATTTGGAGTAATGTGAGTAGTAGTAAGTACACTCACCTCTCGACCACCATTGCCATGACCTCTTTGTCTGGGCATGACGGCCAAGAACTCGAGTTGAATTTCACTCACTTGATCCTGAAAACCTTATGGTCCCGTGGTGCCATCTCTCGATTCTTGTTGAACTGATGATGACTCCTGGTGCGCATGCTCACATCTCATTATTCCTCTTTTGGAGATTAGTCAGTTCACATCAGCTGTAAGAGGAAGCGAGGTTGGTCATGTGGGCTTCTTAGGTGGTCGAGAGGTAAATGTAATTACCAATACTGATATTACTCCAAACATCCTGTATTAGTTATGTAATGCTACCTCTCGACCACCATCACAGGTATACAAACGTACTGGCTGTGGGTGTAACATCACTGGTACACTGATCTCAATTGTCTACTGGGACTGGAAGCTTGGGGGTATCCATCAGTCCATGTGAGGAGGCTACGTCTGAAGGGAAATTGTCATATGGCTGGTAGGAATTAGCCAATCATAAGGCTCACAAAGTGTTGATTATATCCCATGACCATTGATTATGAAAAAGAATGTATTATGAAACTTGATAATGCATCTTTTTGGGCTGACCTTTACCCTGAATAATCGCAAAAAGGGCCCGCAAAAAGAGTGATTTAAAAATTGCTCCATTGGCTATGTTGTGCTGTGGGCTTTGTTCTCCGACTCATAGTTATAGTGGAGGTAGGGTGTGTTTATAATGTTCCAGATTCATAAATATCACAAAAACGATGTAGGCCTACTTTACTCATTTACTTTAAACTTAGTGACTGACAAGTCGGGAGAATAAAAGGTGATAGGCCTAACAGGTCTCTTTTTATTTTTGGCAAAAGAAATGAAATTTGTGTTTTGGGTGGTTAGGCCTATACATTTTGCTGTCATTGTTGGGTTTGGAATTAATGAATATGGATCATGTGATTCTGTACTAATTAAGTAAAACCTATAACTCACCCTTTCCGAATTAACCCTTTCAATGTCTAAGAATAAAATTTGAAATGGTTTACCTGAATTTCCATGATGAAAACTTTCCATTCAAGTACCAGTATGTATTATACCATCAGCCACAAAACTTCTCCGGGTCAGTAGTCTTGATGCAGTAGCATATCATGAACACAAAGCAAACTTTGATTGTGAAATTGTAAAAACACTACAAATAAAGACCAACATACCTCCCAGTACTGCCAGTGCCGTCATTTGTTTGGAAAAATAATTGCTGAGTTGCAATATTATCAAGTGCAATTAGAGGCACATCATCTACCATTTTGTGGCAGCTAGCAGATTCACGAACTGCCTGAACGCCTGTGCAAAATCACGAATGAAGTGACTCAGAAGGGAAATGACACTGTCACACGTGTGTGTAAGAATTTGATTACGTAACTGACAGATAATACGCTTTCAATCATGAAATCACTGATCCGACCTAAACACAAATGACCATTCCTACCAGCCTATGACAAATGTGTTATAACACGAAAGGACACGATTATGGCTATTACAACTGTCATGTGGCTTCGCCACTCTACAGTTAAAAGCCATAATCGTCTCCTTTCATGTTATAACTCTCATCCCTGGTATGTCACTGTTGAAGGATGTGATGAATGCTAACAGATAAGGGTCACTCCTGATAACTGAGGGAGGTTGGAACATGCTCATCCTTGTCTGCACCAGAAGCTTTGGCCTTGCTGGTAATCAAAGCAGACGCTGAAAGCTTGATTCCAGTAGCTCTACCATGCAATCACTCTTTGGCCGCCATGGGGTGACCAGGATCAAATAATAATTGTGGGACAGAACTTTGCACAGTACCCTAGGAAGGATCTGGTAAGGCAACAAGGTATGTGCCTGCAGATTTTTTGCAGTCCATGGCCAGAGCATCCACTGCCAGGCCTAGGGGATCTGGGACAGGTGAGAAGTAAACTGGTAGTTTTGCATTCTCAGAAGTCATGAACAGGTCCATGTGTGGAGCTCAACATCTTGCCCACAGGGCTTGAATGACCCTGGGGTGGAGTGACCTCTCCATCCCTACTGGCTGACCTCTACTGAAGAGTTGGCCGGCCAGGACATTCTGATGTCCTGGGACAATCCTCGCATGCATGCTGACATCCTGGTCATAACATAATCTAATGATGCATCTGGCCAACTACGTCAGCTTCTTGGACTGCGTTCCGGCCGGCCTGTTGAGAAAGGCTACCACAGTCCTGTTGCACATTATGTGGACATGTTTGTGCTCCACCAGTTCTCAGAAGTTGAGAAAGGGAGCATATTGCCTCTGGTTTTAACCAGTTCATGTGGTGAGGCATGAATGATGCAGGCCAAGGGCCCAATCCTGTCTGGCTCTCCATGTGAGCTCCCCACCCGGACCAAGAAGAGTCCATGTAAATGATGTGCTGATTCTGAAAAGGCTCCAGCATTTGTCCTGTCATGACATTCACCCACACAATTCACCACTGAAGGTGCTGTTAAACCTCGATGAGGATGGGCACCCAGGCCTGATAGCCATGGTCTCTCTTCCATCTGCCCGACAGAGCGTGTGGCCATGGAGACAATCAAGTAGGACCTGGGAGTCCATCGAGGACACTGAGACCAACATGGCAAGCCATGGTTGTGCCAAGCAGACCTTGCCAGTCAGAAAGGGCCGGAGCATTGACTGAAGTCTGTCCCACCTGTCCTCCCAAGGATGGCAGGTACAGGCTACCAGGTTGAACTGAATGCCAAGAAAGATTTAAATCTGCTCTGGCCAAAAACTGGAATTTGGTAGGTTTACTATCAGGCCCAAGTGTTGGCAGAATTCCAGAACGATCCCTTGTGATGCTGCAAATATAGGTTTCAAAGTGCTTGGATAAGTCAATGGTCCAGGTACACAAGAATGTGAATGGCTGAGCAGTGAAGGTAAAGAGCAACTATCTGCCGAACCTGGTAAACACCAGCTGTGTCGAGGCAAAACCAAATGAAAACACCCTTAACTGGTAGATTTGGCCCACAAATGGGAACAGGAGATACTTCCTTGAAGTCTCTTGATTGGAACATGGAACAACGCTTCCTTGAGATCCAGGCACGTTGTCCACTCCATGGGCCATGAGTGTGCTGCCACCAACTGGGAGTTCCCCTTTTCAAAAGGACCAGACTTCTAGATAGGTGTTTCAGTATTGACAGGTCTATAACCAAGGGCCTTCCTTCAGCCTTCTTGAGAACCAGGAAGAGAAAATTGTACAAGCTGGGAGAACTTTTTTTATATATTTTTTGATTTGGTGACAAGATACATGGGTGTGATATTCAAATTGTCAAGCACTTACAGGCAGTGGAGTAACTAATCTGTTTACAAACTTTTACTTATATAAGTATTATATATAGGAATATATAATATTGAGTCAGACTTTCAATTGTAGTTATACTGTCAGTTTATAAGACCTCTAATATAACTAGTATCACAGATTCAATAAGTATTCATTATTATTTGCTAATATGTCACTGAAATGGAAATTTCCATTTTGAGTAATGTTGTCTCCATTTTTTCACAATTCACTGCTACCTTATTTCCTTTCAATCTTGTTTCATTCACTTTGTTTTTTCTACTTTTCCAAATTTGGCCATTCTTTATCATGACAGAGAAATTAGTAGTATTTAGCAAATAGAAAGGCAAATGCCCAAAATACTTTCCTTCTGTTTAGATACCCAATGGAATTTTAGTTTTGGAAAAGGTAACATTACTTTTCATTTGCACTTTAACCTAAGTTAGAACCCCCCCCCCTGCTAAAATTGCTGTGTGACTTCACATTTATAAAAATAATGGATAAATGTTTCCTCTTCTTCATTACATAAGGAACACACAGCATTTTCTTTAATAACCACGTTAACCAACAATTTTGAATTTGTATATAATTTGTAAAAATCTGTATTGAAAAGCTCTTAATGTAGCAGACATTGTACATATATATATTTGTGTAAAACAGCTTTCCCAGTACTCTTCATCTATGAGATTGTACACGTCCACGTTGTTATTAAATACATTTGTTGGTGTGATAAACATCTTCTCAATGAATGAAAAATATAAGAATCTTGATGCTTCTTCAGGCTTCTTCACTTTTTCCACTAAATAAAAATATAAGAATCTTGATGCTTCTTCAGCCTTCTTCACTTTTTCCACTAAATAAACATATGGTTCTACATTTTCAGTATCAAATAATAATAATATCATTTCCATTGTCTTGGTATAGCTGCAATTTAATCCTGGTGAGTACATATATTGGTTTGTTAATGAGGGTATTTCATACAGAAGGCCTTATTTGCCGAAAGGGAGCATGTAACCATGTCACACCACATTGAGGACAAACGAATAATCTGTGATAGACTCCCGTTGCACACGTAATGAGGTGAGGCACCGGCCAAACTTGCACCGTGCGGAGTCCAACAAGGAGGTGGTTGGCTATTCTGAGGCATCTTCTGGGATATAAGTGTCAGAAACGTGGAGGCTTTTCTGACTTCTTACCTCTACCAGAAGGCTTGCCCTTCCCAGATCGCTGTCCACCCTTCCCAGGTCTTCTTGACATAAATGGAGCACAAGTTGAGGGATGGGTAGATGCGGTCTGAGAAGTACCATGCTTCAGGGCCGAAGTAGCCAAGGACAACAACAACCAAGCAGAGTCAGTGCCTTGGAGTGTGCCTGGTTGGCTGACAGGCCACAAAGTCTTGCACCTGGCAAAACACTTTTGCCATCTCCCCTCCAAACAGAGTTCCTGAGAAGAGGAAGCCTGTGCAGGCTCCATGAAAGATCGGGTCAGGCAGCTTCTGACCCTGGAGGTAGGTGTTCCTCTGTAACAAGCCAAGGTTCACCCCCAGGGTGCAAGCAGTCTGCACCTAGTGAACAACAGCCAAGGACAACTAAGTTGCGAAAATTGTTGCCTGGACTTACCAGTCTCTCACTGCTTTCATGATCGGTAGGGAGCCCTTGATGTCATCCAAAGCCGCAAACGACACCTCGGAGTAGGATACCACATGGAAGGATCCTCAGTCATCTTCGCCCAATTGCTGGAAGGCCTCTGCAAAAGCCAAAATGGTTTTTGGCTGTTAAGCATCAAACTCCTCACAGTCTAAGTCCACCTGCAGTAAACCCACTGGAAGACCTGCTCAGGCACAGAGTACCACCTCCCGTGGACATCTGGTTTAGGGAAGATTCACCCCTGCCAGAGATAGACAGATGTCATCAGATCTACTGAAACCCATGTGCCACAAGTATTGGCTCTGAGCCAGTCAAAACACTCAGCTACAAAGGGTGAAAAAGGTATGGGCATACACTAAGGCTTGTCTGCCGGCAACAATCCCTGGCATGACAGCGTAACAGCATCCAACTTATCTTTCAATGGTGGGACCACAGCTCGGTCACCAACCAGGCTCAGAATGAGAGCTTGACATGGCCAAAGCCCTTGGCAAAGGCAGGTTCTGTGTCCATTGGAGCAGGAGCAGAACCCTCTGCAGAGCCCACAGTCACTAGCTCTGTGCACCTGTCAGAGTTGAAATGGCATGAACAGGGAGCTCTTAACTTGGATCAAGATCTGCTGATGGATGAATCCGACAACAAAAGGTTTTATTCCACCTCAGTTTTCAGGTTGGAAGACTCACGAGGGGGTGGTTCTGTCCAAAGGCTTGTCGAACAACGTATTGTCCAAGGGCAATGGAACAGCCGCTTACAACAGCAAGGGATCGGTCACCACGCTGGGCGTAAGGGTAGCAGGCACCTCAACAGAAGTGGTCACTGCCACAGAGGCCCCCTACACCTGGTCTTCCCATGTGGGGAAAGACAAGGGAGGCAAGGGAGGGAGGGTCATGCACCGAGATCTCCACGGCTGACAACTGAAAAGTCTGCTGGATGGAGGGATCTTGCTGAGTCTCAATGAAACTACTATCCTGAATCTTGGTCACTGCCAACTGACAGGTGTGCAGGCAGGAGGGGTCTGGAGGGAAAGCTGGCTCAAGGCACAAGCAGAGAGCTGCTCCCCCGACAGAGTGTGCTCAGACTTAGCCAGAGCGGTAGTGGCAAATGCAGATGAAGACTGAGCCTTTTCACCAAACGCCAGTTCTTACGGAGCTTGAGCTCCACCTGCCACTCCAGGCGCTTCAGTACTGTGGGTATTGGCTGATTTTGTTTAGTTTACCTAGCCTGTGCATGATGGCAGCAGCGCTGCTTTTGCATGCTGTGATGGGGGATCCAAGGGTTTTTCAATCCCTTGCCTTGATTGGGTACGCTCAGCTCTGTAGCCTGCCCTTCAGCTCTCAGGAGTTAACTCATGTTGCTGCATGTTCTGTGAAGAGTTCACATGAACATCCCATCAAGTTAAAGACCACATTATGATTGAACCGTGGACATAAGGACCGAGGTATATGTATAACTTGTCATTTGAGCTTCACAGCAGTCACTTGTACAGGTTGTATGGGTTAAAACATATTACTTGAGCAGCCAGGCTGTCTCTCTTGTGTGGGTGTTGTCACCTGCAGCATGTACGTCTCGTGCTGTCCTGTCCATACTTGTCTTTTCTCACGAGAAGGATTAGTAAAAGGCTGTGCCCTCTTTCCCAATCGTAAAATTTATGTTTGTAACAAGAACAATGTACTTTAAATAGTTGAATAAGATATGTTTAAACCAAGAACCGAGAGATGGCGCCACGGGACCGTCAGGCTTTCAGGATCAAGTGAGTGAAACTCTACTCGAGTTCTTGGGCATCATGCCCAGACACAGAGGTCTTGGCAATGACGGTCGAAAGGTAACATTACGTAACTAATACTAGGTATCTGACAGAGAAAATAGTTTGTTGTATTCAATGATGTCAAATCAGATTATGTCCATATATGAAGTTTTCAGCACCACAATTTTTTTTCAATCTAGGACCATTGTTGTTTTAATTTATATTATTGATTTACCAACTGCTTACCCTTTAGTGCATGCACTCCATACTATTTGCCGATGATACCACACAATCCTATTCAGTAATAATGATATGACAAATGTGGTTTTTGAACTCAATAAAGAACTACCCACAATTTCTTTATGGGTTAAGGTTGATAAATTGTTGAAGTAAATATGAAAAGAAACTGAATTTGTTATGAAGCCCACTGAAAATAGGAATATTACAATGTAAACATGATGCCAATTCAAGCAGTAGAACATATCTTATAATTTTTACATCATAATATCTCAATTCTTAACAAGTTTCATATATGAACATGTTCCGAGCAGGGTTAATTTTGGCTTCAAAGGAAATAAATAAAATAATGTTTTCCAAAAGATATATAGAAGATAATTTGGTTGCAAATATACAGATAGATGGAACCAAACTAACAAGCATACACTTTGCGACATTTCAGTTTTTTTTAATTGATGAAAAGTCAACTTGGGAAAATAATTAATGTGCAAGTCAGAAATTTACAAAGTTGTAAGTATTATTTTGAAAGCAAGATATACCTTGCCCCCACGAACATTCATTTCTATATATTATGTACTTGGATACCCTTTATTTTATATATAATAATATTCTATGGGGATCGAACTATCAATCCACATTATCTAGATTGGTGTAACTGCGAGAGAAATATAGTTTTAACACCCTCCAACACATACCCTACTTTCAAGACAAAAGTTGCAGTCTTTCTAAAAATTAAACAATATTAGATAGCCAATTTCTTGTTCATATTCAAAACAGGACATTTATTTATCAGTCATTTTCAATAATGATTTTACTGCTGATTTTAGAGTTTATTCATAGGCCACAAGGCATTCCATAGATATTGATCACGTCTCAAATTCACAGTATTAGTCTCAAATTCAAATGACCTAAAGTGTGGAATAATGTGCGGAACGGAATTAAATCAGTTCAAAATTTTGCATTGTTCAAACACAAAATGAAACAAGTCGTTTTGGCTAAAAATGTATTCATTAATTTGCTTGATATGTAATTAGCGGCTTACAAAAGCCCACTTTGGTCTCCCGCAGCCCGGCTAATGTACGTGTAGAATTTAAATGTCTGTTTCTATGTCTATGTGTAAGATCTGTAATTAATGTATGGTTTCTGTGTATGCTTATATAATTTGATGCTCTGAAACATATTGTAATACCAACAGGAAATATTGGTTGTATTTGTATTGCTTAACAAATATTTGTCTATTACACATATATGATAAGATCTGTCATTTTACCTGTCTGCAGTATTGAATTATCTTCTTATTCCAGATTTCACACAATTCTTTTTTAAAATTTGCTTTGACCGTTATTGCTGCATTATTATCATTGCAAGAAACCATTGTTTGAGTTGTGATGTTAATTTCGTTTTTGAAATATGTATTGAAATATATCGGATCGCGTGATCATGGCGAGGTAGAGAAACTGGAGAGTAGAGCTCCTGGAAATTTTAAGTTTTTTTTTTGTGTGTGTCTACTACGTGCTTGGTATCCCGTTTTTTGCACAGTGCTCGTTACCAACCCCCGACTCTAACGGGAGCACGAACTTTTTTAAGTAAACCGTCTAACATTGGACTTTTTTAGGTGAAGACCCAGCAAGTCCTCTGCTAATTCATTAGTGCGTGCACCTGTGACACGACATGGGATTGCCAGGTGAGACTGGTGGCAGGAGAGATCAAAGGAGTGCAAGTCGCTCCCGTGACTAGGGTGACAGTATTGAAACCAGAATCAATTCTTTGGAAACGGAGCGTGACAGGGTCAACAGTGAAATCTCCGATCTGAAAAGTCAAGTGCAGTAATTACATAAGGAAGTCGATATTATGAAAAGGAATACATCCCAAGTTCAAGGGATTTATCTTGAATCCTGCTTTTTTAAATCCCGGAGCGAAGCGTAGGGATTTAAAAATGCAGGATTCCAGATAAATCACGAGAACAAGGGACGTATCCTTTTCATACCATGCCTTCTTTGTTTCCATGAATATAAATGCATTTTAAAATGTATTCACCAAAGCAAATCAGTCCTGTGTTGAAATTTAGCCACGGATATTAAAGCAGTGATATAGGTGTAAGCATATTACATATATATATATATATATATATATATATATATATATATATATATATATATATATATATATATATATATATATATATATATATATATATATATCTTGAGAAAACAAAGGAGGCATGGTATAACAAGGCCGACTTGCGAGAAACACGATCTGAGATGAACAACCTGGAGCAGCATAATCGTAGATGGGCGGTGCGTATTCTGAAGAGGATACATCCCAAGTTCAAGGGATTTATCTGGAATCCTGCTTTTTTAAATCCCGGTGCGAAGCGTAGGGATTTAAAAATGCAGGATTCCAGAAAAATCACGAGAACAAGGTATGTATCCTTTTCATACCACGCCTGCCTTGTTTTCATGAATATATATGCATTTTAAAATGTATTTACCAAAGCAAATCAGTCCTGTGTTGAAATTTAGCCATAGAAATTTAAAGCAGGGATATATGTGTGAGCATGTGACATATATATCCCTTGAGAAAACAAAGGAGGCATGGTATAAGGGTCTTGATGCTCCAACCAATGCTCAGCTGGAGAACGGCAAAACACTTGCTGCTGACTTTTTCAAGAAACGCCTCAATCTTGATATCCCTGTTGGTGATATGGTATGCCTTCACCGTGTAGGTGGCAGATCGGATGGTAAACAAGCGCTCTTGGTGAAATTTTTTCCGGAGAGATTTTGTTGACATGATTGTGGATGCTCGCAAAAAACTCAGAGGCTCGGGGCTAGTTATATTTGAGGATTCTACATGGAGAAACAAACAGTTGATCAATCGCCTGAATAAACACGACGGCATCGAGGACGCATGGTTGATTCACGGCAAAGTGTGGTGTAAAACAAAGCATGGGAAAAAGCTGCAACCCGGTGCCTTCGATAACATTGACAACCTCATTGCAAGTGGCAAAGGTTAAATAAAAAGAACTTTCAATGGATAAGGTAAATTCCAAAAACTTTATAATAATTTACACTATAGATGGTCCATGAACTATATATAATAATTTACATTATAGATGGTCCAGGGACTATATATGATTAAAATAAACTTTTACTGCATTCGGTCTGAGGCTCAGATCCGGTGCATGTCGTTTTTCTTTCTTTGAATTTGTGAAAATTTGTCCCAACCGCAACAGTGGCTGCTGATGTGGACCTGATAGTCACTTCAGACTGTTAACTGTCTTTTATTTGTGTTAAGTGTGTTGTCATTGCGTACATGTGCATACAGTTCTTCCGGGTGTACCACAAATTCAATGTATGTTACAGTTTTCTTCTTCTTCTTCTTCTTCTTCTTCTTCTTCTTCTTCTTCTTCTTCTTCTTCTTCTTCTTCTTCTTCTTCTTCTTCTTCTTCTTCTTCTTCTTCTTCTTCTTCTTCTTCTTCTTCTTCTTCTTTTTCTTTTTCTTTTTCTTTTTCTTCTTCTTCTTCTTCTTCTTCTTCTTCTTCATTTTTTTTTTTATTTTTTGTTAAAGTTCCTCGTAAGCATGCAGACATAACTTCTTCAGGTCAATATCTGCATTGTTGCTTACATAGGTAAGGGTCATGATCATAAGCCTGTAAAACCCCATGCGACCACTGTCTGTGGTCGCATGGGGGCTGGCTGGCCGTGCGTCGGTGCTGCGCTGGTCTCCCTGTGCTGCACGAGTGGCTCTGCTTTCACAGCCGCCCAGGCGGTGCATGGGGGCCCGTGTTGCTCTGGTGTGCGGTTGGCCGTTCCCGTTCGACTGCGGATAGTGACATTTTTGTAACTACAACACTTTAATACCTATTTAGTCCGGTGTATACGGGACATAAGTTCATAGTCAGGTTATGACAATATTTTTGCTACCTCAACTTTGTGTTCAGCATGCATGCGCAGGCTTTTTGTCTTAACGCAAAAGACGAGAACATAAATTGGTCAAATCCTGACTGTTTAATATATGTTTATTTTAGCTAACATAGGTTGAAACTTTGTGATAAATTGGTCATATCCTGAATGTTTTAATATATGTTTATTTTGGCTGACATAAGCCGAAACTTTGTGATTCCCTGATACTTCATGCTGATATTACTTATTTTGATTCTAGGCCTAATAATCATAAGCATGTGCTTCCGTCTGATACTTTTGGGGAAAAGATTGTTATTTCATTTAGCTTTTGATCGCCTTTTATAAAAAGATGACGTTTGGTCTAGGTAACGCGTTATGTTATTGAAAGCTAATAATTAATTAAGTCTCGAATGCCTCCAGACATTATATGTATTCATGCGGAGTATCAGGGATGCAGACGTATGTGGATGCTAATTGTTGAATAGGCTGTGGTGATGGAGTTCCCACAAATGCCAACTAGGCATGGTCATGTGTATTTATTTCATGTTTATTCGTATAATCTCTGTTTTTGTATTTATCGTCTCTTTTCTGTGTACTGGGGCCGATATTTTGTTATGCATGATCTGCGACATGGTTCTTTCTAGTGTATGGTACATTACTTTTCCTATGAAAGATGATTTATGTCATTTTGTCATTTTAGACTGTTTAACTTGATGGTATATTGTACTTTGATGCTGAAGTGCGCACTAGTTTTAACTGTTGAACTGGTATCGTTTGGTTACATCTTCTTTATAGGGATTTGTATTGGGGGTACAATTGTTTTTTATACCACCTATTATGCTAGCCTGCCAGTTACCAGAGTGGTTTTCTTTATTAAATATTTTGGTATTCACTTCAACGACGCCGGACCGTTAAAGCTATTTGCTGATGAAACATCTCTCTACTTAACTGTTGATGATCCTATAACTGCTGGTGAGATTATTAACTCTGATCTCTCTTTTATTGAACAATGGGCGGACGACTGGCTTGTTACTTTCAACGCTCAAAAAACTGATAGCATGTTAATTTCACACAAGACATCCTCTCCAGACCACCCGCCCTTAATTTTTCAGGGTCATTCATTGCAAAATTTCCGTAGTCATTAACAATTGGGCATCATATTTCGGTCTGATTTAAGATGGGTGGATCATATTAATGGTATAATTGTGAAAACTGGGAAACTTCTTAACATAATGAAAAGTTTACAGTATCGTCTTGATCGTCAAACGTTACAAACTATATACTTCTCTTTTCTAAGACCCATTCTGGAATATGGAAGTCCCGTTTGGGATGGCTGCACAGCAACAGATGCCGAAAAATGCGGGAGAGTTCAGTCGACTGCTGCCTGAATAGTATCTGGTTCAATGTATGGAACGTCTAATGTCAAATTATATGCAGAACTAGGTTGGACAACTTTAGCGAGTCGTAGAAAATTTACAAAGCTGTCTCTAATGTACAAAATTGTAAATAATTTGACTCCTAATTATTTACAATCCATCATTCATAATATTCACAATCCCGTAGCTTTGAAGTATGATACTCGGCAGAGATTTTACCTACTGCATTTTGGAGCTCGAACAGAACTATTTAATCATTCATTTTTCCCATCCACAATACGTCTCTAGAATGAATTATCTTTAGATATTCGTCACTCGTCATCTTTATCAATATTTAAATCAAAAATACTTACATATTATGGTCAGCCTAGGGTGTGCCCTGACTGGTATAGTTTCGACGATAGATATGCTTTTGTTTTGCACACTCGCTTTGCCTAGATAGCAGTCAGCTGAACTCTCATCTTTGTAAAATGGGAGTAAAAGTAAAACCCAGCTGCCAATGCGGTGCAAAATATGAACACTTATGGCATTTCATTTTCTCTTGTCCACGGTATACTACGGCACGATCCGAATTACATACAACTATCTTAGAGTATGCGCCGTTTTCATTGCAAACTGTTCTTTATGGTTCAAAAGATTGTACCACATTGGAGAATAGTCAAATTTTTTGTGCCGTACAGGATTACACAATTCTTTCTAATCGTTTGTCACAGGCAGGTTTTGGTTAACTGTTTTATAGACGCTATCTTGAATACTACAAATTTTAGATACCACGTTATGTAAGACGTACTTTTTTATTACTTCATATTATGTACTGAGAACAAGCATTTATTTAAAATTCTTAAGAATGACCCACTGTCTGTCCCTGTCTACCTGTGATAGTCTTCTTGATTTTATTCTGCCTCACAGCCGGTTGGCATGGACGAAGTCGGGCTTCCTGGCTGTGCGGCATTCGTGTGTCTGCTGTTGTCCTGTTTATTCGTCGTGCTTTTTTCTTACGAGAGGGATTAAAATAGGGCTGCGCCCTTTTCCCAATCGGATGTAATGTATTATGGACTATTGTATTGTTGAGAGTAATAAAAAATATGTTAAAACCAAATATGTATTTGAATTGGAATACTGTAAAATGGATTAACCTATTGCTGATTGACTTTAACCTACTTTAAATTCGGCACATATTCCCAACACCTTTTTGTCGCTTAATGGAGTGGAATATAAGAACTTGGTACACCTCCTACTGGACACACACACACACACACACACACACACACACACACACACATGTATATATATAATATATATATATATATATATATATATATATATATATATATATATATATATATATATATATATATATATATATATATATATATGTGTGTGTGTGTGTGTGTGTGTGCGTGAAAAAAATTAAGATGCACTACATTTCCTTTTGCTTTGTCCATGTTGGAATTACATAAGAATTAAAGGTTATAAATTTTTGGAAAAGTGTCTGAACAAAACGAACGTGATTGCAACATGGCAAAAATTTATGGGTGCAGCTGCTAGTGACAAACTATCTTTTTTGTTGGGAAATTATATATAAATTATAGACAGATTGGTGATATATTCAATCACACGTATTTATTTGTGTGTGGAATCGTGGCAAACCAGAAGGGACCTGCGAGGGGAATCTCCTGGGTAACTGACCGGAACACACAATCTGTACTCCGTTTTAAAATTTGATTGTAGTTTTACACGCACACACACACACACATATACATATATATATATATATATATATATATATATATATATATATATATATATATATATATATATATATACATTTGTTATTTTTGTTAGCATTGAAAGAATAGGAACGGTAGTGTAGTTCATGAGGCAATGGTTACACTAGAGCATCTCGTGCAACCAACGTGCTGCGCAATAATATCCTCATGCTTGGCCTGGGACTATTTTCACTTCCCAATTGTTAGCGCCTCCGAAGCGTTTGATTTATAGGCCTAAGCATAATGGGAAGACGGTATCAGATGATCAAGAATTGCATATCTACTCGTCAAAACTTGCCTAAATGTTTTCTTTTACCGGTTTTGCAAGCTTTATTGAAATAAAGTTGTTGTGTTATTCGGAACTAATTTTTTCCTAGTTTTGTGTTCCAGGAGTTGCCTTGACAACTGATGGCCGATGTAGTAGCCCCGCCTGCTTGGCTCCTCCCACTAGTAAACAAAAAGACGATTTTTTTGTAAATTAACAAGCTAAAGACGATTTTAAATCAAATATCAATGATAATACTTACT
Source organism: Hermodice carunculata (assembly GCA_964020975.1). Classification (NCBI taxonomy): domain Eukaryota; kingdom Metazoa; phylum Annelida; class Polychaeta; order Eunicida; family Amphinomidae; genus Hermodice; species Hermodice carunculata. The sequence goes on from OZ026622.1 coordinate 90,596,673, forward strand.
CTTATGTCAATAGAAATTGATGTTAAATGTAAATATAAGAATTAAACTTCCTCTCTAGTGTAATTACGGGCGCATGGTTGCAGTTTGTGTGACAGGCATTTCTGATGACGCGCGGTAAATGCCATGATGTTACCCCGTAACCAAGGACCATCCAATGGGAACACAGTATTTCCAGGTCGTAATAGCAGTACAACGCCCTCCTTGTATTATTACGACCTTCCAGACTATTTGTTCAAATAGAGAGTAATAGCAGCTATGATTTTTTAAATTGAGCTTTATTCATGTAAAAGGTATATAAAATAAGCAAAATTTATATTTTTTTAGAAAGTGTTGTGCATATGGGGGTCTTTGGCAGTCTTTGTCAACATGGCTTTCAAAAGGGTTCTCTTGAGTCCTGCAGTATGAAGTTGGCGAAATTGTGCATTATAAGGGGATGGATCACATTATTATTATTATCTCCACAATCAATGAATTGGGATTCGACACTTACCAATCAATGAATCTCGACATTTGTAACAGTATTAGGGGGCAGATACACTAAGGGGACAACAGGACAGTCCATGGTGAAGCCCTCTTACTACCAGGCCTACTCCATGCCGATAGCGATTCGATGGCCGAGTGGTCAGGCATGGCCGACACGACGAGTCAAACAGCCGCCCCCTACGAATCCATTGGCCCCTCGATTCATACAGATAGAATATTAGAAGGATTCGTTGGTCCAAGCGACGGAGAGTTAAACATATTGCTGGGCAATGAAGAGCAAAGTCCACCGACAGGCTAACGGCTTTGTGAGTGAAGCAATTCCACTTCCATGTTTACATGCTTGCCGCGCCATCTGTGTGAAAATGTAAACAATTCCATCGCCTCGACCTTGTAAATCGTGTTCAAAAGTCACGTTCATACTTATGGTCATGCTCTCCTCTCATATTCGTTCACAACACAATGTTCTAGTGCTCGTTATAGACATCCCCTTGTTCTCTGCTCGAAATCAAGTGCTACAGTGGCGAAGTACATCCTCAAAGTGTACATGTCCCGTGTGAAATCACCACGATCCTGGAGCAATGAAAAGTACCGCTGCCATGCACGGCGTCCTTGTTATCCAAGGCAGTTCTTCCGAAAATAACTGCTGTTGATGTTTGTTGTGTGAGTGTGATTTTATCCAGTCTTTTAGGCGGTTCATCATGATCGAAAAGTGATTAAAACCTTTAACTCGGGGTTTGTGCCTGTACCCTAACCCAGCTCGGGTGTTGTGCTGGTGGCCGAGCCAGGGTACAAGCACAAATCCGTCGTTGGCTGTATTAATTCCTTAAATATATTTTATCCGTGTCTGACGCGTAGCGGTCGTCTCCTCCTGCGTTTGCCCCCGTGGCAAAGGAGTAGCTTTCAATAAACGAACAAATACATAAATAAAACACTAACATTTGAACAAAACCTTTATCTTCTTCACAATGAGTGCACTTCTGGGTCATCAGACTCGGCTAATTTAAGCTTCGTGAGAGTGCCATCCGGAGAAGTATATCAGCGAGTCTTCACTAAACTTACGCGGATATATCAACCCCCGTCCAGTGTATTCTCTCAAAACGAACAAGGACACACTTCTGCCAATCTTCAGCCAAGAATGGTGGCTCAAAAGATGAGAACTTAGTGCGAATCTATAGTTTGTTTTCCTGGAGACTCTGGTTCATGCCAGTTGTGCAAGGCTGTTTTCCACGCCAAACGCCTGGGTACCCACGACATCACCACAAGGCACGTAACTTGATAGCTTTATTTTCTTTAACACAAGTGAGTTTTTTTCCCGGAGACAAGAGCACCACTTGGATCAGTTAGGTATGCTCCACATTTTTACAGTTGAGTGACAAAAAGCTTACTTACCCTTATTGGTTGTGTCAGCTGAAGGATTTCAAATCTGATCAGTGTTTTATCGAGATCGTGGAATTTTGTAGAAGAAACTTCTTTAGACATTTTTCACCTGACACATACATCATAAAATGGGACATGACACTCCCAGCTGCGTTTTGGCGGGGCTAATGAAGTTAATGTGTAACTGATCGGCTACTTTTTATGAGTCAACGGAGATTCTCGACATCTGTAAAACTTTTTTTTCTAGAGATTCAGCTGATATTGTTTGTTATCTTTTCAATACACAAAACGCCAAAAACGTACTATGATCACAGTTGGTGTTTATAAGATGAATGTGCAGCCTAAAGATTCTGTACATTGTTCTTCCTCGCCTAATTAACAGACATCATTTTGTCCTGTGTGTTGTCTACTTCATATTTGCGGACTACATCGTATAATGTAAACCATAAAAGGTATAGTGTGTCCTGCGAAAAGACAGTTTAAAGGAAATGGACCATTTTCATCGACCATGTGTTACCCTAGCGTCCTGAAAAATGGTATCGAAATTCATCCTGATACCTGTTACACCGTCAGTCATTCGCAGTAATGCACAAATACACACTTTTATTTTTTCCACATGGAGCAAATATGCAACAATGCGATATGCACAGATTTGTTGGGTATTGATATTTAACACCCCTGCTACTGGTCGGGATTTTTGTTTTGCTTTTGTTTTTGTTCTTGATTAATCGTATGTTCTTTTATTATTTTTTTAATTCAGGTACTTTCATTCTTGTCATTTCATAGCCAACAACATGTTTATTTCTTTGAGAGTTTTATTTTATTTCAAAAGAAAAACTAAGTGCAGTCTACCATGCACTGCCACTTGAGCTAACCCGAGTAGATAGCCAATTTTTCAGATCAACTGTAGCCAGTGACTACTTTCCTGGCATCGAATTTGGCCAGGTGTTATCTGAAAAAAAAATGCCATTTACTTACCACAGGAGGAACTGCCCTCAGAACCAGCACAGCAGGCAGATTTGTATTACTGCAGTCCGCTGGTAAATTAAGTGAATTCTGTGACCAAAATAGTCAGGCACTGTTGAAACATTTGTGCGCTCTGTACAATTTGTTATGTTGAATATAGAATAAAGGCCACGGTTCATTCTGTATCTTGTATGCATCTTTTTTAGAGTTAGATATTGTTAATCCTTTATTCTGTAACTGGTACTCGAACATTGAAACGAAAACCAAACATAACTTGAAGACCGACAAACCCGACATTGTCCTAGTATGGAAGCGACACTATGCAGGTGGGTTTTGCTGAAACATTATCTTTCCATGAACAAAAATACTGCATGGGCATGGAGATTTGCAAAGTACATGCAACCTTTCCAGTTGATATTTGCAAGAAGATTCTTCAAAGTTTTAACCACTTTGTTTTCTTTACACTGAACCGCTGAACCATTCTTAAATAAAAGGATTTCGCAGTCTTAGTATCAACGTAACTAGAGGCTTTCCTCGGTTGCAATAGGGAAACGCCAATGGATTCAGTCTTCCATATAGCCGGTCATACTGGCCAATTTGGGATGTGAAAATAATACTTATTCACATACTTATTTTAAAAACTCACTGCGCCTTCAATCGGTGCTTTCCGTTCATTTCCGACACCCACAAGGCGCGAACGGCTAGTCATGTCACAAACGCAACACCACCTGCAAACAGAGAAGACATCAACCATGCTTGCGAGATATGGCAGTCAAGTGTCACTTGGTTTAAACATTTTATGCACCCTTCATCAACATGATTGAAAATTCACGTACAAATATTCATTTTCGTCCCGGTTTCCGTCCAGGATGGGTCGGTGTGTTGCTGTTAATTGTAGCAATACAAGTGCCGCAGCTTGTATACACTCTGCCACAGATCTGACATGACGTAGATCGTGGACCCGTTCAATCATGATTTACAGGAACAAGTGACAAGGCCCTGGGAACCGATCTAACTTATGTAGGCAACACTTTGCGGAATTAGACGTTCATTTGTCAAATATGACGATGTTTAGGATAGGTTTGGCAAGAAAAAACTACTGCAGCTGCCAAATACAGTCCTGTCACTTGAGACTGGAAGGATTCATGGAACTGGACAAATTAGGCATTACTCATAAAACCAGGAACTGTGATTCATTTTTATAGTATTTACAAATTAATCTGCAGTATGATTCTGATTTCAAAGCTTGCATTACAGCAAACTATAGGTGTAGTAACTCTACGACTGCTACAATGTATCACATAGTAATCAATCGAATGTTACAATGGCAACGCCGGTCTGGGATGTTGTAAAAAAGTAGCATTGCAACAAAACTTTGGTTTGTTTCACCATTTTGATTCGATTGATGAAAAAAAAAGGGTGAAAAACATGGGCAAACAAGGACTGATCTTGTTCTATACCCAAATCTAGGGTTGGACAGTCTATAACAGGTTGAGCTATCTGGCCACTGTAATGTGTATATCCAATTACTACTGTCTATTACGAGGTGTTTAATCCCATAACCAGTTTGGATAGCTACCACATTCACGCCTCATGTACGCAGCTGCCAAGACCAGTGGGCCTCTGGCGTTTGAATTTTTTCAGTCATGTGCTACTGTTTTTAACAGTCCACGGCCAGCTCCTCCCAATAATCGGGTGTACAAAGTGCCATCTCATTGTACCTTTGTCGTTAACATGAAACCCGAAAATAAAGCACTCACAAGAAAATATTTACCATGGTTACATAATGGATACGATCTGAAATAAAAGATATCATAAACAGTTGTACTGATGACGATGTAAACTGAAACGTAAGTTACTGCCCTCCAAGGGTCGCGAGGCTACTGCCGGGTAGGAGTTCTGATATTGAAAGCTATTCATGAATGCAAACTTATATTTAGTCATCCAAAGACCACACAGATGGAAAGGGAAAATTGATGTTTTTGTTCAGACTTTTATATACCATAGGCATAGGCCGTAGTTGTTTCTGTGAATGCCAGAATTTTAAACACTACAAGATCTGGCCCATGCTGACGCAAATTACAATTTATTACATTCATGCTTGTTCTTCTTAAATGAAATATACTAATTTTGATAGGAAATATCTCTTTTGCAACAAATAATCGTTGCCCAGACGGCAAGTTTGGATCGTCTAGGTGTACAACGGCTGCACTCTCTGCAGTACTGGTGACACTAAGGTTCTGCGCGTCCCCTAATGTATGTAAGGCTAAATGATCTTTTCCTATGCTGCTTCAGCTTTTCCTATCAATTATTCGTCATCCTAATGTATGTGAAAAACTCAGACTGTCTGGAATCACTATGCTCTGATGTGTCTGCCATGGCTCTTGGCAAACTAAAGGCACTCTGGCTTATAACACATACACCATAGCCAGTGGGTTGTGTTTGTGATGTCACTAACACTTTTCCACATCGGGCCATTATCGGAGAAATTTCCCCCATCTTCCTGTTGTAAATGCGGCACACTTTTGGACCTAAAAAACAAAACGCTATAACACGAAAATGAAATTTAACATTTTGGTTTTCAGATATCATTTCTAACCACCCTGAACATCAACTTTCCAATTTGTGGTACCCATGCAATCAATAGGACCTTTAAGCACTGTCAGGATACATTTAATAAACAATGCTTTCCTCGAGTAAGTAACAGGAACACCTTGGGGAAACAGAGTGCTGTGAAAGACATGGTTATTGCGAGCAATGGACAGGTCATAAGTAACAGCCAGCACATTCTGCGTGATAATCTACCACGCGAAAATAAGGGGTCATGTACCAAATGTCATTACGTCGTACAGCTGTTAGTACCTCTGGCCAAAGGCCAAGGCTGTAAATATGTAAACATGAGATAAAACGGAAAGGGAAATGGTACCTAAAAGCACAGTTAACAATAGACAGTTTATATGAGAAAATCATGTGCACACATTTGCCAGTGCAAGGCTTTGTCAGACACAAACACAGAAAGAGATACAAGCATATCACGTAGTTAACATCTACAAATTTATACTGGGGGGCCCTATAGTACGATTGAGACTTATAAATTGGCTTCTCCATGCTGCATGAATCATCTTGCGACCGTGAAATCAATGGTTCAGAAACTTAAAGGCTGGCTTTAAGAAGTCAACGATCATAAACGGGCGTCTTTAAAGATCCAAACATTTTAATGTCTTTAAAGATCATAAAGCTTAAAGGCAACATTTAAAGGGTCCAAAAGCTTTCCGGCTGCCTTGGAGAAGACTGAGTCCTTGAGGAATCTTCAGCACATTCCACCTTTAAGTTTGCTGATTTTCTTTAAGAAGACACATTCCTGGCCTGTGGTAAACGTGTCTGTGCACAACATCCCGCCAAAAGTACCTCCAATGTTTCATATGAAGCCCACAAGAGGGCAGTTTAAGAAAAAAGTTATTATCATTTTATGAAGGGGCCTTACAGAGTTCAAGAGAGATAAAGCGTGCATCACGTGCTCTGTCAAGGGTTATTTAAAACTCGTAATTCATTTATTCCGTGTGTAAAAATTGTACAAAGTACATATAAAGCACACATCATGAGTATGCCGGGCCATGAGGCCCTTCAAAATATAAAGACACATTCACATATAAATCAAGATAAAGAAAAAACTTGGATACCACCCAAAATAGAAATGATCATAGGAGTTCTTAACATGTAATTTAGGATAGAAACGTATCACTGTATCAACCAGCTACATGTCGAAGTTCACATATTTGGCTAGGAACAACTAGTTTGTAAAATTACAAAACACAAAAAGGTACCAAGTGCTGAGACATGCTGTTTCAGAAAAGGCCCGTTCAAACATTAACTATAGAAAATTTTAATGTAAGTCAATATTGACCTAGCAGGATATTAGGTGGGATTTTTGATAATGATAGGGATACTGATAATTTTGAATGGTATAACGGACATAAATAAAATACTATTTTATTCTAACACTGAAAAGTTGTAACATTTTTGACGCCTGAAGAAATGGACAATTTGGTTATTGGTTATCCCTAATAACGGCCGCCATGTTGGAACAAATGAGAAGGGTCTTCCTATGAGATCCACCTGACCATTGGACAGACCGGTGCCACCTTATGGACGTTTACGCTCCAGAGCATGAAAATCGCGTCCGTCTTCAAGACATACACGGTTCAGAGCGTGAATTGTACGTCCAGTCGAAGACACATGGAATCCTTGAAGAATGATCCTTAACGGTGGAATCTTTTAAGAAACTGTCTTTAAGGAAGGTATCTTTGGACGCCTTTTTCACTCTGCACTCCAGACACGGAGAGTCATACAGTATTCATACACATACGTATATATGGATGTTTCTCGACTGTATTTCCAGGCCAAGTTACTCAAACAGTGGTTAGGTATCAGTAAGAGGTTACAACATTCTAAGCTGTTAGCAGCGATTGGTATTAGGCCTGTGTATCATGATCTGACGCAACGGATATGCTCACTTTATCATCGTATTTTTTTGCCACTGATACTCCTGGGTGAGATTTAACTTTGTATTTTCTCTTACAGTTTATGTCTACTGGTAAACTTTATTGTGGTACACTGATTGAAGAAAAAAATGTTTGAACATGTCACCTATTACTGCAGCTTTCTCTCAGCATAAACCTCATATTGTAACATAGCAGTACTAAGTTGTTGATTCGCTCAGATTCCTTATCCATCATGAAAACTTTATAAAACCCTATAGTGAGGAGCACCTGCTGGTGTCCCTGTTGACTCGTGCCTTTTAAGGTGCGGGTGGACGGGAGGCTGACAGGTGCTGCATCTAAGAGTAATTACCTGCGTGATATCTTAGTATTCTTTATATTCAGTATATCATAATATTCTATACATTGGTATATTGTATATTAGCGGATCCGTTGTTTGCGACCCTCATGCGCAGGCCTGGTGCCCAACAGTGATGGGTATTGGGCCTGTGCGTCGTGGTCTGGAGCGGCGGTTCTGCTGGCTTTATCATCATATTTTTGCCACTGATACCACTAGGCGAGATTTATCTTTGTATTTTTTTGCACAGTATGTCTCTACCAATGAACTTTATTGTGGTACACTTGTGGAAACAATAGTACCTTTGAATATGTCACATACTGCTGCAGTTTTTTTCTCAACACAAAACATATTTTGTGACAGAGCAGGACGGAGTGGTTGATTCACTCAGACACCTTATTCATCAGCAAAACCTTATCATACCCAACAAGGCGCAGAACCTGCTGGTCTCCCTGTTGCGTAGTGCCGCATGTGTGCGCGTGAACGGAAACTGGCGGTTCTTGTGTGACATCTTGATATTTTAATATGATTTTGCATGTATTGGTATATTGTATATTGCGGTTATCTTGATGTATCTTTTAATGTGAATTTTAATTTCCCCGAATCCGGGGGTTCAATGAAATATTATATATATATATATATATATATATATATATATATATATATATATATATATATATATATATATATATATATATATATATATATATATATATATATATATATACTAAACACACAAAAAACAAAACTTTACAAAATATTTTACTGATAAGCAATATACTCTTGAATAACATAAATATAAATTACAATTATCATCATATCTTTATTCGTACAGAGATGCATAAGTACACATTTCCTGTTGCGACGGAATGAAAATAACAAAAAAAAAAAAAAAAAAAAAAAACAAAACAAAAAAAAAAAAAAACTAATATAAAAAAAATCCCAAACCCAAAATACCTTACACCAGGTATATTTACAATTACAATGTCCAGATATGATGGTAATACAAACATTACATTGTATTCAAGCGCTCGATGCCCACTAGGCGTTCTGTGTTTGTGACTGCACACTGCATTATCTATCCTCAAATAGGCGGAACACTTGTATCACGAAAGTACGTGCAAAGTAATCAAAAAGAATATAAAAACATTATGTTAAAGATGAGCCTATAAGATAGTGTTGAAGATGAGCCTATAAGATAGTGTTGAAGATGAGCTTAGAAGATAGTGTTCAAGATGAGCCTATAAGATAGTGTTCAAGATGAGCCCATAAGATAGTGTTGAAGATAAGCCTATAAGATAGTGTTCAAGATGAGCCTATAAGATAGTGTTCAAGATGAGCCCATAAGACAGTGTTGAAGATAAGCCTATAAGATAGTGTTCAAGATGAGCCTATAAGATAGTGTTGAAGATGAGCTTATAATTCAGTTCAACATAAAACTATGAATCTGACACTTAAGCATATTGTCACTGCCAAGGAAAACATCCAGTCATGAGCAGGATGTTCTCAAAGCAACGTGATCTCCGGAAGTTAGCAGTTGATTATACTTTCACAGCCGACGGTTTGGCTCACAACGTTGATTGTGTGACAATCAATGAGCTGGGATTGTATTAAATAGGGACTCACAACACTTTTGTATTCAAGTATTCAAGGTCGATCTCTTGGACACGCGCATCACAGACTACCACCAAGTTTTTAACACAATTGGTGGAACATAATTAAATGGCTAGCTTGGGTAAGTTTCAGGCGGAGACGAGCAGCAATCTTGCCCAATGAAATTAAGATGCATCTAATATCAAATATAAATGCTGGTCCTGTCCGAGTGACATTTTATCGGCGGTTGCAGAGCAAAGTATTGGAGAAAAAATGGACTAGTAAAGTCAAATGTCTAAGCGATCGGTTGGTACAAATACTGTCCCAAATAGTACAGAAAAAGATGATCCACATTCATTAATTCCAAACCCAACAATGACAGCAAAGAGATTCCAGACTTGCCAAAGCATCAACATTTCTCTTCCAATACCAATGTGAAGAAACAAATTTCACTCCTGACTTGAGACAGGCAGTCACCCATGAAAGGCAACTGGTGGTTTTAAACCGGTCCTCTCAACCTTAGAAATATCCATCATAAATTGCAAACACTAGTTCTTTTCCAAAATGTATAGGCTAGAACGAGATAAGTACAATCATGATTTTGTAGGAAATGTAGAATATTTAGATGACCACAAAACGTAAAATATAAGAAAAAAATACTCACAAGAGTAAATGATAGTAAACAAGTTATCAGCAGAACTTCATGCGAAGGCTCCAAAGACGTGCATGTAAACGACATCTAGTGGAAGCTTAAAGGCCTGGATCAGTCAAAAGAAGTGCTCGAATTATGGAAGATACCTAAGACATTTGTAAAACTAGAAAATATTGAATCCACGAAGAGTGTAGAAAATGATCTGGTAAATGATGGTATGAAAAGTCGAGTTGGTAATCGAGTAACACTGATGGAACAAGTGATTCACCAACGTGGAAATTAATCATAAAAATGTCCGTTCAAGTTTTAGAAAACTACAAGTAAAATAAGATGTCAGAAAGGGATAAGAGTTGACCGACTGCCAAACGTATAAAGACGAGGTGGTTCTTGCATAAATATTATCTTTTTTCCTTTTCATTAGAATAAATATCGAGGGGATGCACTCAACATCATGGGTAAACATATCAATGTTAGCCTGAACATTGAATAAAAAATATACTGGAAAGAAAAGTCAACTTGCTCTTGTTGAAGATTTTATAACCAGTGATTTGTACATGCAAGCTAAGAAATCAGGGTATGGATATAAAAGAATAACTAGAAAAGTAGTGCAGCGGAGTAATTGGGATACTGACACTGTAGTGCAGCCGGATAACAAGGTTGGTGACACTGTAGTGCAACCAGATAACAAGGTTGGTGACACTGTAGTGCAGCTGGATAAGAGGGATGTTGGTACTGTTGTGCAGTTGGATAACAGGGATGCTGCCACTGTAGTGGAACTGGATAATAGGGATGCTGAGACTGTAGTGCAGTCGGATAGCAGGGATGCTGACTCAAAAGTGCAACTGGATCACAGGAATGCTGAGATTGTTGTGCAGCCGGATAACAAGAATGCTGATACTGACTTCCCTACCAGCAGTCTGAAGTTGTAAAGGGAAGAATAGTGCAGTCATCCTAATTCATTGATGATATCATATATGGAATGAATAATATTCAATCAGCATTCTGTACCGAGACACACGTATTAAACACAAACACGCATTTAGAAATTTTCATATTGGTGTATACTAATGAAAAAAATAATTAAATGCAACATAACGGGATTGTTATAATTTCAATGGTAAATGATTTTTAGGTTGGCATGTTGTCAAGCGGATTAAGAAATAAGGCTGCCTGCATTGGCCCAATTCTTATATCACGGGCTGTCTTTGTTATGAAACACATATTGACCTTGGGTAAAAGCTGAACCTGTATACTTTCTCCAAACAACATTGCATTATTTACATTCTGACCACCATGCAAGTTATTGGTGCCAGTTTTACATCAACCCGGCAGCGGCTGGTTTATGGTGTGTTTACCTGAACACAGGCATCAGGTGAAGTACTATAACGTTCTGTTGACCCTGGGCAAGTTTACCGATACTTGACATTGGCGGACCAATTCTCCTTGAACGGGATTAAACTAGCAAAAATTCATTTCCCTGATGCACCGATATGGGATTTTTATTGATGTGTGTCTCTCAGCTGGCCGGGTGGAAGACCTGACAAGCGCTTGCAACTGTTGTTTCGGCACACTCATCAAGGATCATAATAGTTCTTTGTGTTTCTAGGGAGGGTAAGTTATGGTGAACAGCAAAGTGCATAACCACATACCTACTCACCTCTTACGGGACGTCTAATGTGGTTAAGAGCAAAGCACATCATCCCAAACGGGGCGTCAGCAGCGTACCATTGTTGACAAAGTTGATTTCAAGAAATACAATAAGGACTGCATATAAGTCAACTATGTCCATCCAATGACAACAGAAGTAAGAAGGTACGTTAAAGATTATTTCCCTCGATATCTGTTGAAATTAACTACAAAGTTAAATGATTTAGACTTGACTATATTGAGCAAGGCCTCTGTGATTAATGCAAAAGAATTTTATATAACACGTGGCTGGAGAGAAAGTTTACAGTTGTGGTAAATATGGCGAACAAAACATAGTATACATTAAGGAATTAATGTTTGCTTTAATAAAGAATCAAATTGCATAAGCGTTTCCTGCTTTCCATTTATTTTTGAGACCAGACTTCATGACAGCCTTATCTGCACATGTGTAACATGGGTGTGTACGTTCATCAGCGCATTGGTGCTGTACTTTGTGATTTTCTTCGGAACTGAAATAATAGTGTTTCAATTCAAGTATGATTTTGCTGCGAATGATTATTTCCTAATGTATTTGTGCCTACAAGAATGCCTCCAAACTGTATATCATGCATACAGGATGCATCCCCCCAGCTTGGTAACGGGAGTATAACTGGCGATTTATATTAGTATACATGATACAGAGTCATAGCTTGCTTTTGCAGCACCCTTATGTGAGCGTACAATGTGCGTCTTGCTCCGTTATCAGGTCTTACATCTTGTATCACGAGTTAACTATGTCACCGGGTGCTTTTTTCACACGTTTGGCAGACGCCCGCGTATCAAAAGCATGCTTGAACAAACCACTGATAAACACAGGTAACTGGTCTTCTTCCTGCTACATTTAATATGACCTACTTCCTGGTTGACATCTTTTTAAATAGTTTATCGTTTGCGCACGAAAGGTTAATACATATAAAGAAACAAAATCAGAAAGATGCAGTTGCAAACATCATAGTCAAGTATGTAGGGCTAGCGTTGTGTAATTCCATTGCTGTTCAGTGTGGATTCAACATGCAAATTTATAAAAAATCCAATGTAGAAAATAAAGGTGTTAATCTGAAGCACCTTTCTATTTTTCTAACACCAACTGAAAAAGTAAGCAATAACGGATATTCTAAAAGGTGGCAAAATCGTATTTTTTTTTACAGAAAACGCATTCAAAGAGCATAGTTTCTTTCCCCAAGAGGAATAAAGCAATTTTACCAGTTTTCCATGGATGCCCAAAAGCCATATTTTCCTATCTTTACTTAATTTTGGTGGCAGAAAGCCGTACCTTCAGACTTGGTGCCTGATTTTGATGACAGAAAAGCGTTTTGGGGTCCATACAGCCATCAACGCAAATGGAGATACGTTTTCTATCATTAACAAGATTCCAGATACGAATTTTCTGCCATCAACTCTTGTCACATGATAAGCTACACAATACCCCAAGTTAATATTACAGCATACAATGTTCACATTGCTGCTCTTACAAGGTTCTTGTCTAGCAACGATAAAGCTGTCTATTTGCAGGTAAATGCGTTTTGATGACAAATTACCGTGATTATAAACGCAAATACGGCCTACTGATAATAATTCTATAAAATTGATGGCAGAAAAACGTGTCTTTTTTTTTTATAAAGTCTCCTAACGTACGTGTTATTTAAAGGCACATGAAATCACGTGCTACCATACATAGTATTTCTATAATATAGCGCTATAAACCATGGACACTTTTCAAAAGAAATTGAATTTGTAAGTGGCAAACGTCAATATTTCAAAAGCATCTCCGGGAAGAAAATACCCAAGTGCAGTTACGGCTTTTTGCCATATAACGGCAAAGGGAGAGTCCAGTTTGTTTATCCCCCAGATGTCTCCACCTGAAAGTATTAGCAACGAAGGTACTTATTAACAGTAACGTTATATTGAAGACATGCCCAATTTAGTATTTTGCTGACTGGTATGCGATGCAATGGGAAACTCGCCTCAGTTTGTTGTGATTTGTCCTCTAAAGTCGATGTGTAAAATCCCACCAGACACTTGCATTTTGGGGTGTTTATTCAAATAAATACGTTTGTACCAACCGGGACATACCAAATCATGTCAGATAATGGATGTACTTCCACAAGACTGTATATTGATATATTGTGGAACAAAGTGAAAAATTGTGCTGAAGGGAAAACTCAGAACTCAGAACTCAGAAACCTTTTTATTCAAAAGTATATAAAAAAAACTGAATACAAGATATGTAACAGATATGTATTGAATAATATGTCAGGATGACCCCAGCTAAGGATTAAGATCCGCTATCGCTGCGGCCACTTACAACTAGTTACTTGTTCACAGCACTTCGGTTAGGGATCATTTTAACTAAGATGTTATCAATTATAGGAAATAATAATACGGATGCTGAAGTAAAACGATTGCTACAGATTCTTTTAACTGTTACGTACACAGCAATGCAGCGAGGTACATATTTCGTGATACTCCTCTATTTAGAATTTGTCTAAGTAACTCGAAAAACCATGGAATTAATTGGAGTAAATTTTGTCAGTTATGGAAAAAGGTGTTATCTATTATCAGAAGTAAACATGGGATGTAATATCTTATACAATCCTTTGATCTTGTTGTTTTATTTGGTGTGGGGAAAGGAGGGTTGGTTCTGGTAAGAGCTTTAAATTCAACTTTACAAATTATAGATTTTTTTTAGCATAGAAATACGTTCATATGGAGAACCCCAAATAAGAATACAGTAGTGTGATAAAAACAGTAACAATATATGTGCAACAGACCACTTCTTAGTAAACATTTGTTAACTTTCTTGAAAATTCCGGTCACTTTAGCAATTTTATTTCCGATTTTACTTTTTGAGCGTCCAGTTAGAGTTTCTGTGAATACGAAGACCGAGGAAAAAGCCGGATTCTTCTGTGCTGGATATTAGAGTATTATCAATATTTAAGGTTCATTCAAAATCCAGCTTTGTTGAGGAAAATGAAAAAATCATGAACTTTGTTTTACTTGTATTTAAAGATAATTTGTTTGCAGCTAACCAGTCATGCATTTTGTTTAGTTCAGTATTAATATTGTCAAAGGCATTTTGCGCCTTTATGTTACATCCAGAAGAGAAAGTGAAAGGACGTAAAGAGTTGAATAATGCTGTGTCATCCGCATACAAAATCGAATGAAATTTAGATGAAGGCATGTGCGTGTCGTTTGGTACGTTTTTACGGATAGAAGGGGGCCAAGTATCGACTCTTGTGGGAAACCTGCAGTTATTTGCAGATGGTGAAAAACAGACATTATCAAACTCAACAATCTGTGCCCTATTACAAAGGTAACTACGAAACCAATTTTAAGTCTTGTCCGTAATGCCATAGTATGCTAATTTTTCAAAGACATTCAAAGATGTTATGGACATGTCAGCTACACGCCTCCACATAAATGCTAAGGCAATGTTAAGGCAATGTTCCATCAGTTTTGGAAAACTTTGTTCATTTTGAGATTTAGAAACATTGGCATACATTCATGTTGCCTCCCACATGTCCAAATGTTCAAGTTTTACCCCCAATACAATCTGAAGAAATAAAATAGTTTCAATGTAAACATTGTAGTAAAAGGACTGTGTTAAACTTATTAACCTTGATTAAAGAAAAACAGGAATCTCGTATTAGCACGAATATAAATCTAAGATTTATTAACTTTACAATAAAAAAACTGATCTACTGACGGAAACCTTGAGGGTAAAAGCGTTCCATAAGTTTACTAACAAGTGGTCAGTTTTGTTTTTCTAAATGCGTATCAAAAATAAAGTGCTTCACAGAGTTCACCATGTAAAAACATTCTTGTTTTTGATCATCCTGGTAAGAAACATTTACTTATGTGAAAAATCCCTCATACGTTTGTGAATACGTGTATTGATATCATAATGGCACATGATTGGTCATCTCATCTTGAATGTTAGCCAAGATACATTCAAAATTTCACAAAAATATATTTTACTCCAAAATAATGAATTTTGAGTTCCACATTTAGTGGGGACAAATTCTGCGAAGTCTTGCTGTGAATTAAGCATGTAGGTATATTATGTTAGAAGTGCATACATATCTATGATATTTGGTCTACAATAGGACATATTCATATGTAACTGCAATCCTGCGCACTTCCTGTGTTGCCGGGGCAACAGACTGATGCTTCCACCATGATCACGGCAGATTTGTATTATATACCACAGAAACATCCATAAATAACACATTTGAAACCAAAAGAGAGCCCATTTCTAATCAAGTTAGGTATCCTTTATGTTTCAAATATATACTAATACATTTTCTTAAGATTATTCTGTGTTTGTGTTGTTTATTTTATTAAGAAAGTACTTTTGACCATGCTAAATACATGGATCTGCCCTAATGCAGGTGGCTCCCTCTTTTGCTCGACAGGTGTTAGAGTAGGACTGCATTTAAATATGAATATATCCTATTGAGGTCATTTTGTCCACTTCGGCCACAACCTCTACCTTGTGACAGCCTATGCAGTGGAGGAATGGAAATGTATACCCTGTACACCAGGAATAGACCGTGTGTGAAGTTCAGTACACGTTATACTTAGCCTAAAAAAGTGTTGACCAGAACGAAATGCCCATTTAGGCCTCTTTATGCTGGTGCATGCAACTCTTCTGAAGCATTCTTATTGCATCATTCCGGAATAGCTGGAATCGCAATGACGCACGAGACTGTACACGGTTAATCAGGGATATCCGTAACCCTGGGTGCTTGAAGTCGCACAGTGGTAACTCAGTGCAGGGGTACATGCACTTCATAGAACACCAATTGAAAATATTTATGTCGTACTTTCATTAGCATAGTTATACAGGTTTCTTGAGGAAGATAACCTTTGATCAACAGTTTTACCACTCCAGTATAATTCGGATGTGCTGAACATATTTAATACTCATATGAGCCTTTTTGTTAAGGGGAAGAATACTTACATTCGGGAAGCTTCTGGGCATGTAAACCAGTTCGTCAATTTTTAAGTGGAGTGTAGACCTGGAATTTGGAACTAGGTATGTTCTTTACATTGGTATTTTTCAGTTGCACAATCCAGAAATTGATGATGGAGAAAGCAAGTAGAGTCCAAGAACTTGTTGCCACTTTTAACGCAATCGTTCAGGACAGTAAGACAGTACTTAAGACACCAGGAAAAATGCCTGTCCCAACAAAAAAGCAAGACGAAGTTAGTCAAACAGTAGGTGTGCTTCAAACACATTTCATTGGGAATGGCGAAGAAACAAAAGAAAACGTGGACGGTGGAAATTCAGAAAATGACTGGGAAGAAAGGGAATTTGTTGCAGAGCCGAACTACATGGGTAACGGAAGCATGTCAAATTTCAACAAAAGCGGATACGTTAACGTTAGCATTGATAACCCTACACACCACGAAGATGTCAATGAATTTGACAACTCTCCACAGGTTTCGTGGGACCAATCATCAGAAATGAAGGACCCTATTTACTACATCTTGGAGGATACAAACGAGAAGTCTTTAGATAACACGAACATGGCATCATCCAAGGAAAAACACAATGTAAGTAGATATCTGGCACCTGGCCTTCTGACCAGGCGTATGAGAATGGCGGTGTCTCATGGGTCACTCCTGCACCAAAGTACGATGACATGCGGATGAGAACATAATCGTCACACTTACACGTGGATACGGTGAATAACACAAACGTATTATAACCCAAAGGGACCTGACCTCAGGTATCCGCATGAAACTATATTTTGCAACTATTGTAAACATACACTTGATTAATCTCTCAAAATTTACAGCCTTGTGTCAGTCCTTTTTTGAACAACTGACTACAATTTACACAATTTCTCCGTTTCGCTCGGATTGAGGAAAAAAATCAGTTCGATGTGAAATTAGATGTTGCTGATGTGATATATCATTCAGCAAAATTCATCACATGACTATTTTCATCAGCAGAGGAAAGCCTTTTCTTGCTTTGAATTGTTGATGCCTTTATTGTAGTGGAAATTATTATGTATGTGTATCTTTGTTCCCTTTTACATCATGATGTTGTACATTGTCATCGTCGTATAAATATGTTAAACCTTACGGCCATTTCCCAGTGTTAAGGTTAATATTAATTTCTTTCCTTTTTAATTCAAAGCAGGAAACAATCCTTAAAACACAACAAAATCAAGTGCAGCTTGAAGATAACCCAATTTACAGTGGGATTGGCTATTGTGATAGCCCCCCTGCATCTCCAGCTGGATCAACAGGCCAGGTAAGGCCATACCAAAACAGAGTTTCCTCACCGTCAACGTCTGATTAGAACTCTAAAATGTTGACATTACATCCGTGATTTCCACTCCACTAGCTTACAGAGGTAAAGGGGTGGGTCATGTTTGCAGTTCCCGTATTGAATTAAAGTGTTCACGGGTCAGCGAGGCAACTTGGGCTTCATTGCTTTGAACTTTACAGGTCTAAATTTCACGAGGAAATATGAACCTTGCAGCATTTTGACTTTGAGAAAAAAATCAGATATCAATGGGTAATCACTCTGCTGCCTGGCTGGTAAAACTAATTAGCCAGACTGTAAGTGAATCTTACGCAAAACCAAGGAAGTGCACTGACATGCACGCTGTCACTGGCAAAACATAGTGCACAGAAACCATCAGGACCAGTTTATATGCACGACTCCTGGAAATCGCTTTTACTGGAGTTCGCAATTGTAATAATGCTGTACATTGTAATTGTTGACCATGCCTGCGTGTGACCGATGGTCTGTTAAAATGTTTATTATCTCAGGGGTCATTCCGGCACCCAAGTACGATGACTTGCGGATGAGAACGTAATCGTCACACTCACGCGTGGACATGGTGAATAGCACAAATGTATTATAACCCTGAGGGAGCTGACCTCAGGTATCCGCATGGAACCATACTATGCAACTGTTGTAAATATGCTCTTGATTAATCGCTCAAAATTTACAGGCCGGTGTCATTCCTTTTTTGAACAATTGACTACAATTTACACAATTTCTCCGTTTCGTTCGGATCGAGAAAAAATATCAGTTTGATGTGAAATTAGATGTTGCTGATGTGATATATCATTCAGCAAAATTCATTTCATGACTTTTTTTCATCAGCAGAGGAAAGCTTTTTCTTGCTTTCAATTGTTGATGCCTTTATTGTAGTGGAAATTATTATGTATGTGTATTTTTGTTCCCTTTTACATCATGATGTTGTACATTGTCATCGTCGTATAAATATGTTAAACCTTACGGCTATTTCCCAGTGTTAAGGTTTATTATTAATTTCTTTCCTTTTTAATTCAAAGCATGAAACAATCCTTAAAACACAACAAAATCAAGTGCAGCTTGAAGATAACCCAATTTACAGTGGGATTGGCTATTGTGATAGCCCCCCTGCATCTCCAGCTGGATCAACAGGCCAGGTAAGGCCATATCAAAATAGAGTTCCTCATCGTCAACGTCTGATTAGAACTCTAAAATGTTGACATTGCATCCGTGATTTCCACTCCACTAGCTTACAGAGGTAAAGGGGTGGGTCATGTTTGCAGTTCCCATATTGAATAAAAGTGTGTTCACGGGTCAGCGAGGCAAAATGGGCTTCATTGCTTTGAACTATACAGGTCTAACTTTCACCAGGAATTATGAACTTTGCGACATTTGACTGTAAGAAAAAAAATCAGATATCAATGGGTAATCACTCTGCTGCCTGGCTGGTCATACTAATAAGTCAGACTGTAAGTGCATCTTACGCAAAACCAAGGAAGTGCACTGACATGCACGCCGTCACTGGCAAAACATAGTGCACAGAAACCATCAGGACCAGTTTATATGCACGACTCCTGGAAATCGCTTTTACTGGAGTTCGCAATTGTAATAATGCTGTACATTGTCATTGTTAAACATGCCTGCGTGTCACCGATGGTCTGATGACATGCGGATGAGAACATAATCGTCACACTCGCGCGTTGACATGGTGAATAGCACGAATGTATTATAGCCCCGAGGTAGCTGACCTCAGGTATCCGCATGGAACCATATTATGCAACTGTTGTAAATATGCTCTTGATTAATCGCTCAAAATTTACAGGCCGGTGTCATTCCTTTTTTGAACAACTAACTATAATTTACACCACATCTCCGTTTCGTTCGGATTGAGAAAAAAATCAGTTCGATGTGAACTAAGATGTTATATCATTCAGCAAATCTCATTCCATGACTATTTTCATCAGCAGAGGAAAGCTTTTTCTTGCTTTCATTTTTTTGATGCCTCTGTTGTAGTGGAAATTATCATGTATATGTATCTTTGTTCCATTTTACATCATGATGTTGTACGTTGTCGTTCTTACACATGTTTAACATTGTCATCGCCGTACATATATGTTAAACCTTACGGCCATTTCCCAGTGTTAAGATCTATTTTCACATCCACTTCTTTCTTCTTTTTAATTCAAAGCAGGAAACAATTCTTAAAACACAACAAAATAAAGTGCACATTGAAGATAACCCAATTTACAGTGGGATTGACTATTGTGATAGCCCTCCTGCACCTCCAGTTGGATCAACAGGCCAGGTAAGGCCACATCAAAACAGAGTGTTTCCTCATCGTCAACGTCTGATTAGTACTCCGAAAATCTTGGCTTTATCTCTATGATATTCGTTGTTTTGGTTTTGATTTTGATTTTGATTTTGATTCCACTCCACTAACTTACAGAAGAAAGGGGGCGGGTCATGTTTCAGTTCTCATATTGAATGAAAGTGTGTTCACGGGTCAGCGAGGCGATATGGGCTTCACGGCTTTGAACTATACAGGTCTCACCTTCAACAGGAAATGTGAAGTTTCCGACATTTGACTCTAAGAAAAAAATCAGAGATCAAAAGGTAACCACTCTGTTGTCTCGCTGGTAAAATTAAATAAGCCACGCTGTGATAGTATCTTACGCAAAACCAAGAGGTGCACTGACATGCACGCAGTAACTGGAAAAACATACTGCACAGAAACAATCAGGACCAGTTTATATGCACGGCTCCTAGAAATCGGTTTTACTGGAGTTTGCAACTGTAATGATGCTGTACATTGTCATTGCTGTACATGTCTGCGTGCGACCCATGGTCTGTTTAAATGTTTATTATCACAGAGTTTTTTTTTTTTCAAAGCAGGAACTAAGTATTAGTTCAGAACAAAAAGAAACGGACCACACGGATGGCCCAATTTACCGTGGGAATGACCACTGTGATGGCAAGCCCGGGACTCCTGGTGGATCAACAGGCCACGTAAGGCATTTGCTGACTCTAAAGATACTTCTTTGACTAAAGTGAAGGGAAATGAAGTGATATGAAATGGAGTGGAGTGGGGTGCGGCGGAGTGGAGTGGAGTGGAGTGATTACATAAATAAATAAATAAATAAATAAATAAATAAATAAATAAATAAATGAATAAGTAAATAGATATATAGATAGGTAAGTAAGTAAGTAAGTAAATAAATAAATAAATAAATAAATAAATAAATAAATAAATAAATAAATAAATAAACAATTAAATAAATAAAAAGAGAAGGGACCTGAACTTGTCAAAATAGAGAATTGCTTTACCGTCGACATTCATTGATTAAAATACCAGTTGATATGCTTTGTATTGATTTAAACGCAATAACTTATCAAACCTAGATGGGTAAAGGTGGTCATGTTCACAGATTAACTAGGTTTGCGGTCTCGGCTCACGATCAATACAAATAATTAATTAAATTCACAGCTAACCTGAGATTAAATTCTCGATTACGATCCAAAGGTAATCCTGGCCTCTCTTTTTTAAGGTTAAATCCAATACAACGGACCAAGAGAGTGTCTTAGACAATCCTCCACAAGTTTCATTGGACGTTACAGCGGAAATTATGGGCCCTATTTACTTAATTTTGGAGGAAACAAATGAAGAAGCTTTGGATAACATGGCAAAGGCGTCATCTGAGGACAAAGATGATGTAATTGGTGATCATGCACCTTACCATGACCAGTTGTATGGTGTACCAGGAGTTATTCCTAGACCTGAATACGGTGACATGCAGGTAAGACCAAGGTTGAAAAGGTTCTTGTGCTTCCTTGTTTTGTGCTAGAAAAAGGTCGAAATGGAGTGTAGATTGTGGAAAGGTTGCAGTGCGGACTGGCGAGGCGCACAAGTTGTATTGCCCTATGCAAGGGAAGGACTTGACGAGGATTACATTTTGACATTGATAATCGCTTGTTAAAGGATCTGGAGCCTGCATGTGAGCGACAGGAGATAAAACCATAGTCACGAACATCCCTCCTCTTGGGTTGACATAAGTGACTAGGCTGATAGATATAACTGTTTTAGGCCTGTCGCAAAAAAAAAAGAAAAAAAAAAAAAAAAAAAAAACCGTCAAAAGCGTTTGCAAACTAACATGGAAGCTCGGGTGGCCAAAGCAGAGAAGCCAACTATGTCTGTTAGGGCGCAACATTGTCGTCGGTCAAATCATGCGTTTTCTTAGAAGGACAACTTTGTTTCAGTGACGTCAAGATTTAGGCGTATCTTTGGTGGAGTTCAATAATCGAAATTTCTCCGTCTAAAGACGGCGCTAGATGATTTATACAGTCCGAGCCTGGGTCTTAATTGCACTTGCACACTCTTGCACCGTAAACGTTGGCCCCTACCGAGTAGTGGGAAGATTTTTCCTTGTCTCGAGTAACAATGTGATAATTCCAGGTATATATCCACGTCGACAGGGCAAATAATAAAAGTTTATTATATAAAAATTACCAGAGAAGAAAAAAGTTTTGTTGGTTTCTTTTTTTTTTTTATGTTTCGAATGACATTGATAATAAGTCAACATAGGGATAAATCACTTGGCAAACTACTTTTTTGTGCAAATTCTTAAAATAATACTATTGATTTGTCGCAGTTACAACAAAAGATACAATAGTTTTGGATTCTTGCTTCACCCCCCCCCCCCCCCCCGTAAAAGCGATATCTTTTCGGAGTCTTCAAGTGAAATGTTAATTTCGAGGATGAAATGCTACGGCATCATGGTTCTGTTTAAAAAGCTATGGTATATGCAAACATGGTGTCCTGCTCTCCGTTAAGCAAAAGGGGGGGGGGGGGTGGGTAATTGCAACCGTACTAAATCTACAACTATGGTTTGTTAATAGACAGGCTCCTGCAGTTCTTGTCAGGTTGTATCTGATAAGGATAATTGGCCTTTTGATTTATTTTATGTTTGTCAATCACGGCTGTTTTGGGCGGGGTGGCCATCACTTAACATGAAATATTGGCCGGATGGAAATGACTTTCACACCAGTGAGGGTAGTTATTAGGCCCAATGGACTGCGTTGTTAGTAATTAATGAGGTGGCTTGTTGGCTATTAAACAAGGTAGTTCCTCTTAAGCGTGAGTTTTACAGGGGCAGGACTTCATGAAATCACTGTTGTGGACACTTAAACAATAAAAATGTGCTGTAATAGCTGACGGTTGCCTATTGGTGAACAAACAATTCCTGCGGCATGAACAAACTATTCCTGCGGGGAGTATCGATTTTATTTGCAAGGTATACTGACTTCTTCTGTGGCCCATACCCTTTAACTTGGAGCTAACTACCCATTTTGTCTTCCATGATACATGATATGTTTAACCTCAGAGGTTAAAGTGACTCATTTTTCTCTGTCAAACAAATGACACTCCTGGTCTATCTCTAGGTCAGTTGGTTCACTGATTTTTTTCTTAAATTTCAAAGCGAGAGGCAATTGTAAGATCACAACAAAAAGATGTGCAGCATGAAGATGACCCATTTTATCGTGGAGCGAACTGCTGTAACAGCCCCCCTGCGCTTTCTGCTGAATCGACTGGCAAGGTAAGACATCTTCTGAAAATATTCCTTTGAGGTACGCTTGTAAAGATAAAAATTTGCGTCGCCGTCGATCGTCATTTATTCAATTTTCTAAAGTGAAGGTTTTATTCCTAGATGGCCGTTATACTGATTTAAATTCAATGAATTCCTGCATGCATATTAATTTCCAGCCACAAAGCACGGGTTTGACGCCAGGCGATCACGTGGGACATGCGGGTCACATCACTGTCACAGACAGGGTTATATGCTTATTTTTTCCACAAAATTAGCGGGATTTTTGGAGAAATTAAGTTCACAAAGTCCAAACTGGTAGTCATCTAGAACTCTCCGAGAAATACGTAAGAAATCGTTGCATCTGCCTTTACTAAGCATTTTTCATTTCCAAATATTAGTAATATCCCGCTTGTCCTCACAGGTACCGACCATATCTCGTCATATCTCGCCAAGTGAGACTAGGCAATTAGGTATGCAGTTGTGGCAGGGAATTTATATATGCATGGCTCGTGTTCGGAGGGAATATGGCAGGGGTCCAAGTTAGCAATTTATGCGCGGAGCATGTTTTTGCTGTACACAATCACCTTTCAATATTTAGTTAGATTCACTGTTTACTATCATGTAGAGTAACAGTTGCAAATCTCACTCAAGCATATAACACTGGATTCTCTCTGAGATTAAACAGCAGTCGCGAGGGTCTCGTCTAAACGGAGTTATCGTTCTGAAAATCACGGAATTGAGTATCATCTCCGCCATGTATATGCTTCTTTATCTAAAGGCTAATGACAGTGTTAAATCATCTTATTGTCATTTCATTGTGGCGACATTTGTCATACACATTGAAGCAATTCACAGGCTAGAGATATACGCTTTTTCATAGAAACCCCACCTCTTTAGATTTCATTTTACGTTCATGCAATTAATTCGCACTCAGTGTGGAATTAATCCAATGTGAATAGCTGAAAATCGTAAATAGGGAAAACTGTTTTTTTTCATATATAGGTCATTTCCACAAATAGAGAAATTCGACAGATATTGTCTTTTAATTTAAAGATATTAGAAATCATTGCAGTAGGTGTCCATTTTGTAATCAGAGCTGTTCATCTCATAGATACTATACTCTTTTGGTTTGGCTTAAACTCGTTTGATCAAGTAATGGACCTATACTGGTAAACATAAATGCAGGATATTCTTGCTTTAAGTTTTGCTAACTATGTGTTTGTGATGGTGGTTCAACCTAGTGACTAGTATTAACTCCACAGAAGAGTTCTTGCATGGATAAAATCCGGGATATCAGAGAATCGGAATTCCAGAAATGGGGAAATTGGAACTTGAAGTTGAAAAAAAATATGAAGTGTTATAAAAAAAACGTTGCTAGTTCAGTGGCTCTTAATTTTGCTTTGCACCATGGCAAACACAAATCAAGCTTGATAAGATAAAATAAAAGTCAGCTTTTCCATTATAAAGAATATATAAAAACAATTTAAAACTTCTCATATTAACTACAGCTTATAATCATAGTAATAATACTGTGGCAATCTGCTTGTTTGCCGTGGTCCAGTATCATATCTGATGCAGGTGTATCCCCCCCTAAAAAAAGACACTTCCCCTCTGATCCTCTTCCCGCCTTTAGGCTCAGGATTTTCCCATGTCCTGTGCACACATACATGGGAGCCCTGATAAGGACTGTCACCTTTCCCTTACCTTCCCCAAAACCTTTACCTCTAGTTAAGTCCGTTCTCTTCTAACATTCTATTCCTCTTCTCCCAGCATCCTACCAAAAAGGTAGCCCGGAAATTGCAGTCAGAAATACAACCAAAAACGTTATTTGGTTTTATATACCAGAATTGATTAATGAAACGCCACCTTGCATCAGGAATAGGTTTAACACTCACTCATATGATGGTTTTTCTAGATATATAAATTTTTCTTCTTAAGTCAAATTTCCGAATTATGTAGGATCCAAAACTGTTTTGCTTGATATAACTGATACTGTGGACCGTTGGTCACTTATAATGTATCACAACTTATGCATACACATATTCAGCATTCGCTGAACATGTGTACACATATATGCTTTCACATTGCACATTTTGTGACGATGTATATACTGTACTTTAAGAATCACCAGTAGGTGACCCCAATAATAGCGGATGCTATTATCTTAAATTTAGGCCATCCTAAGTTATCCATCTTGCTTGTATTATTTTTATTTTTTTGCAGGGGATGTGTAAAATGATAACCTAGAATTTTGTATTTATATGATCTGTTTTTCTTGTAGAACAAAGAGCTTGAATATGAATCTGAATCTGAATCTGAATCTGAGAAAGTACTGCACAGTTCTGGCCCGTTTCTACCTCCTGTCAAACCTAAAAGCAATGCCGCACCTTCTTTTTCTCCTAAAAGCCGAACTTTCTCGGCTGCTTTTTCAGTTATGATCCTCATTCTGCTATTCCCTTAATATATTTCCCTAATCTCTCTATATGCATCACACCATACTTGGTCTACCGTCTCATCTGCTTCCCGGGAACAAACTCAACACTTACCATTGATACCCACCGTGTATTTCTTTCTTTCTTTCTTTCTTTCTTTCTTTCTTTCTTTCTTTCTTTCTTTCTTTCTTTCTTTCTTTCTTTCTTTCTTTCTTTCTTTCTTTCTTTCTTTCTTTCTTTCTTTCTTTCTTTCTTTCTTTCTTTCTTTCTTTCTTTCTTTCTTTCTTTCTTTCTTTCTTTCTTTCTTTCTTTCTTTCTTTCTTTCTTTCTTTCTTTCTTTCTTTCTTTCTTTCTTTCTTTCTTTCTTTCCAGGCAAATTTGTCTGCATTTCATTTAAAAAGTATTACACGTAGAAACGCCAAACATGGCACCATTATACTTCTATAGATCAAATCTCGCCTTTTTATAATGAGAGGTCATGCCTTTTAAAATTATGCAAAGGATGGCCAATTAAAATTTTAAATCTTCAATATCTTAAATACTATAGTAGATGTGGTTTCGAGTGTATAGGAGTTTGATCATAGCAAGGTAAAGGTCATCTCAAATGGCAAGGTCATGTCAGGGTCAAAGGTCATGTCGAGGTCAAAGGTCAATTTTAGGCCAAAATGTCATTTTTGAGGTCAAGATTCACTTTAGGTACAGGTCATCTGAAGGTCAAAGGTCATTTCAAGGTCAAAGGACAATTTCGATGGTGGTTTTCCTGTAGCCGTTCCTCGCTCAATTTTTATCCAATTTTGATCATGTTGGGCTCAAATTGTAGCTATGGTAACACTTCACATTTTTGTAATTTACATCTGACCTCTAAAGTTCAAATGTCAAGGTCATTTGGACCTTTGAAAGTTTCATTTTGTCAAAATTTGGTCTTTTTTATCCGATTTGGTTCATGTTGGGCTTAACATGTGGATGTTGTAACAATGTGCAATGTAAATGTGACCTGTAAAGGTCAAAGGTCAAGGTCATTTTGACTTTCAAATTTGCATCCAGCCATAAGCTTAATGTCATGTAAAGTGCCAAAGGATAAAAGTTTTAGCATTTAATATTTACAACTTTTGAAGGCACACAGACAGATTTGCTTTGAAGCAAATCTTCTTTTCTAGTTCTGTTTTCTCTTTGGTAAATTGGTAAACCCTACCCTACTCTGAAACAAAAGTCTGAATCCTCTCGCTCCGTCACAGCATGTACTTCTCTTTGGCTTTTCTACATCACAGTATGCTAAGTGTACTTTTTCTCTCACTTCTTTTTTACACTCTTCATTCCATCCTTCTGCCACTACCTTCCCTATATATTTTTTCAAATCCTCAATAATATTTTTTGTAAACTTCGGTAAACTGTCTTCAATTTGATCTGGCCCCTCCATGATGAACTTACTCAGAATATCATCTGTAATTGGACATGTGTAATGTACTGTGGTCTCACTGCGTGTTTCACGTGTTTGAAATTTTAGATAATTACAAAGGTAGATAGGTAGACAGATAGATATCCAGACAGACAGACAGACTGATAAAAACATTCAAAAGCAAAAACAGTATAATCCAAAACTGATTGTCATCCTTACTTATAAGAAGATAAAATACTTGTAATACATGTACTAGTTTGTCTACATCGTCCCGTTTCGTGTCGTATCAAAGTTTGTTACGATGTTTGAATTGTCCCATTTGTTCTGAGAAGAATTATACATTTGTCAATGTGCAGAAGCATGGAGTTGAAGAAGGTACTTTTTGTGAGAACTGCGCCTTTTCCGTCCGACCGCGATCATTGCCTGCAACCCCGGTCAGCGATGGAGGACAGCAGCTCTCGGTACGTATGAAACTTTACAAATTATGATCTGTAAGAAATCTTGATGAAATAAACAGGAGTTATTTTAAATATACACTGAATTTAGATATGAGTGATGCGAACAAATGATGACAGCATTGCTTGCGTAAGTACATAAGCAAAGGATAACAGCATTGTGTAGTACACAATGATGAAAAGGACAATACTGCTCCTGGTTTCGTTAAACCATACTATATGCAATAAAATAAGCAGCAGTGTCTAGCTCCATTTAGAAATGTTGCTTTTTTCCTTTTTCTTTTCCATTTTGGATGTCCTCTGTTTTCTCAGCAGTTTCAAGTGCAAGAACGACAAGCTATTAGCTTGCAAAGCTACTTCTTTGTAGTGACACCATTTTATTTTCATACTTTTATTCTGTGCATTTCTGCTTTACTCAGGGTGGTTTGAGGGTTAAGTACGAAGAACGCATCGATTCACGACGTAATTACCATGAAGTGTCTCCTGATGGGATAACCCGACCTGTCAGTGATTATGGATATCTTCCAGTGTCAACGGTATGCTTTATTCAAAAGAACATTAATGTATAAAGAAAAATCTGCCTCTGACCTTACAAACGCAGACCCTGCTGTGTATATGAGCCCTCTGTCTGGGAGACCATCTGGTCATTTTTTTCTGTCTACAAGACCTTTGCCCTGCACTGTGCGTGCCTTGGGATGGACACCTCGCAGACAGAGAGGACTCTGTTTCACTGCCTCGCGTACCATGGATAGAGGTAATCATAATATTTTGTAGCATGCCACTTATTTGTCACGGTCCTGTAGAAAACCAGAAACTATGGAAAAAACAAAACAAAAGGCATAGCTTTCCTACTGTTGCACACTCACACTCGGCATACCCAGAGCCTCGGCCTGTGGGTTACCTTCACCACCCTTCCTTTCCCTCAGTTACCCACTTTAGATTCCGTCTCTCTAAAACCAAGCACACTCCATCTCCTTTTCCCGCACTTCACCAGGAAGTCCTTCACATTGCCAACCTTTGCTCTACTACTCATTTTCCCCTTTAGTCCTATCTTCCAAGTTCATCTCTCACTTTCTGTCATATTTCGAACTTGTTCTAGGTTTCCAAATCTGAAACAGTCTCTCTCCAGAGTCCTAGTGTTCTGAACACAAAAGCAAATGATCCACTGTGTCATCCAGACCTTCCCTGCTTACCTGGCACTTCCACTCCCCTCTGTCCATTTGTGCTTATGGGTCTCAAGATTGATTGACCCTGCTTTCCTTTATAATGGTTACCTTATACCCTTAATTCCAGCCAAACACCTTCCCTCCACTGGCTTCTCTGTAATGCTTGTTTAGCACTCCAGGTACTTTTTCTTTAACTGCTCTTTAACGCTCCTCTTTGTGGTTTCCTACCACAACCTTACCAACATGTCTTCAATGAAGTGTCAACTGCATCTGGTCCCTTCGAGTCATACCTCTCTGTTAACTTTCCAGCACCCTCTTTGTCAGTTTTTAACCACCTCAAGATACACTTTCTGGCACCACCTATCCTCTTCCGTCTCCTGCAAGTAGCCCAATACCTGAACTTTGCCTTAGCCAGTCTATCTAGGATATTCAATTTTAATCGACCAAGTTCTCCCGCCACACATGGTGGGCTCATATGAGACAGAGGTCTCGTAAACAGAGCAGTTTCTGGACAGAAGACCGTTTCATTGCACTGCGCATGCATAAAAAATTCTCAGTCACCAGACGTGCCAGTCGCAGTTATTCTGAAACTGAAGTTTATGAGACTCTCCAAAACGAGATCACTAGACTGTGCAATCTTAACGTAGCCGTAAACAATATAAGTGTGTGTGTGGGGGTGGGTGGGGGGGGTGGCGTTTTCCTTTTTATTGATAACTTAAGGGCCCCCATGTTCTTACATTTTAATGGATGAATGTATGACTGGGAGATTTACGTAAAAAGCAGTAAATATGTATGGAAACAAAGTAAGCTACTTTCCATGACAATAACGTTATTTAAATAACTTTTGGATTTTATAAGTCCGGAAATTCTCCGTCCAAACGGAGAAGTTAAGAAGTGTGCACCTTACGTGCCTTTCACACGAGTGCGTGTGCTGATTGTGCCGAATGTGAATGAATGAATTAATGAACGAAAATTTAGGTTCAAAAACAAAACACGTTCTTCAAAGTCCATGATTGGTGTTGTTTAGTGGTGTGACACATCAGTGATATACTATCGTACAGCCTCATAGCATTATGAAATCCTTGGGCAATTCTACAGAACAGAATTTGTCTGCTTACCCCGATGATATATCCGCACATGAACTTCAGATAAAGAAACTTTACACACCCCTCAAACCATGAACACACAAGTGAACACACAGTTAATAGGGCAATCAATGGTTGCAGACACAGCAAAACTGGGTTACATTTAAATAGACACAGTCATTACGAAATCCAACATAAGATAATTAAGTTTTAAATAGTCATTCATGTCAACATTCAAATTTTGAATCTGGTACGATATATTAACCGACATAAAGCGGGGATGCTTAGATAACTGAATTCGATTGTTGCTCTATACAAGCTGAATAAGCCCACAACAATGCACTAAGAACAGTGGCAATGCGGGAGGCAATGGCCACTTAACGTGAAAGAATGCTCCAGTGGTACACGATAAAACTCAGAAAAGGGACCTGGACGCACAACAAATTCTGAACTTCTGGGTTTTTCCACGCGAGCTGGCCCGACTTTGTTCTGGGTCCAAGTCGGTTTCACATCTTTTACCATGTAAAAAATACTACTTATGCCAAGAATGCGCAATGTAAAATACAGACTTCAGACTCCCGATACGCGGTCGACAAGGCTTCCGGGAGCGGAGGGATCGTAAACAGAATTGTCTATAAGGTCTCTGGCTGTGTACGGTTCATGCAAGGACCACAGGGCTCCTAAACAGACATTTCCTCGCATTCCGGAGCAGAGACCTATCTGCCTATAAAATAGGTATCAGGAATCAGTATACCTTACCAAGAATGCATTGACGTAGTGCAAATTTTAACGGTTAACCTTTGCCAGTTAGAAGTGCAAGCAAAAAATACCTAATCGTGACAAGGTGTGACCAGAATAAGGATGACGACCATAGTTGGGCCTGGAGACTTGCATAAAGGTCACTGGTCCACCGCTATCATGCGAGCCTCCAAAACGTTAAGGTAAACTAATTGAGGAGTAGCGAACCTTTGTCACATAACCACTGACGTGACATATAATGTAGTTACTTTGAACCTACTACATCTATGGCGACAGAATTGTGAAAATGTTCAACTTATGAATAGTCAAAGCATGGTTCGGCTGAACTACAGACATGTCAGTCTAAGTATAGTTTAGTGTAAGAAAAGAAACCTCTAAAACTATATGTGTATACTTTATCTTTAATATGACGTGGCAATTCATGGAGATACCGTGTTAATTCATGGCTGGAAATATTGGTAGGGTATTGAAATAAGAGGGAAGTTAATCTTTGACTGATTTCTGATAGAATTTTAACAGTTAGTGTTTATAAAGGTCCTCCAGTTTTGATAAGGTCATGTGTTTGAAGATTGGCTAGGTGTGTGCCTCATATTTACTTTTATTTTTCTCACTGCTTTTTTGGCCAAGAGAAGCCTACGACATTGGTGGCCTCAGGCTAAGAGACAATAGTATAGACGTGGCATTACCAGTGAATTGTATATGATAAGAAGCGCATCGTGGAAAGACAATTTTTGAATTTATGCAGTATACCCATGGAGGATAAAACTAGCTCCATGGTATACCTGTAGCCTGCAAAACTTTAGATGCTACTGTTTCAGTGAGTTCGTTCCAACTCATGGGTGTCCATAACAAGGCAAAGAAAACTTCCACACGGTTTAAAATTTATACTTTTGATTTTGAGAAAAGGCACATTGACTTACTTTAATAGTTTGTGAAAAAACATAAATTGAGTTTTTTATGCAAAGGGATAGCTTGTTAACTTTTATAAGCAAGTACATATTTTGTCTAGCTCTAAGCTAATAAATTTAAAAAATATTGTTATCATTTGGAATTTAAGAAGGATCAAGAGTACTGAATAGTGTCGTATCATTAGCATAAATAATGAATTTGAAAAATGAAGATACTGAAGGAATATCAAACGTATAAATAATAAAAGCAGAGGGCCAAGTATTGAGCCGCGAGGGATACCAGTCGTTATGCTCCTACCGCTGAATTCTACATCATCAATAAGAACATATTGCTTCCGATTACTCAATTAACTCGAGAACATACTTAAAGCGGATTCTTTTATACCATAATAACTTATGATGTTATGAACTACTGTGTCACATGCCTTGGATAAATCCATGCATATATTAATGGGCACTTCATCCTTGCCCATCAGTAGAGGTGTTCTGTCTATAGGTTCATATGAAACGAACTCACTTGAGTGACACAACCTGAATCCATGTAGATTATCAAAATATAAATTGCGCTACTTGAAATACTGATGCACTAGGTTAAAGATAATACCCTTAAAAACTTTGCATATGACAGGCAACATAGAAATTCGTCGGTAATCATTATAATTTGTGGGCTCATGCATTTTTTTTTATAGATTAGTAGAACATGAGTAATTTGAAAAGTGTCAGGGAATATTCCAGTGTTACGTGTTCTTTTATGTATAAAGTGGATGCCTTAGATAGACCATTTTTGGCATAATTTAAAAGATTTTTAAACATTCTATCATGGTCACAACTGTTGTTGCCTTTCACGGAATGAGCTATATTCATCACATTTTCTTCAGTTATGTTACTAAATTTAAGCTCATGATTGTTTGGGTTTATAAGACTGTCATAACAAGACTTTGTATTGGGAACACTTATTTTGGATGTTAAACCCATTTGAAAAAAATCTTTCTTCTGCAGTCTATTCAGTCAACTATTTACTTTTATCCATGCGTTTTGAATCCATATTTACATTTTAAAACCCCTTGTGAAATAATACTTTTTTGCAATAGCTTTTGTACGCTTCAAATAATATTGTAAGTGTGTAGATTACTGTTTTGAGTTTCATGTTTGATAGTCTCATGATTTGTCTTTTAAGGGCTTTATGCGGGTTATGTATTCTTTTCATTGCAAATTATTATAGCTTGAGTTGTCTAGGTAGCCTTTTTGTGCTAATATATTTGGTACTTGAATGTTTTTATTAGCAGGTGCTTATCCAATGCATTTCTGATTGAAGTATTTATTATGTGGTAGGATCTGTTTGGATCAGACAGGGATCTTTGTTTAGGTTCTCATATATCAGGTCAGCTACTTTTTGTTCAAAATCTTATAAGGAACTTTGGCGTCCTGGACGAATATATGGGCAGTGTCTCATACCTGGGGGACCAAGATGTCTATACAAGTAAAATACGAGAAGTGATTAGAGATACGCGAGGTTATGATATCAGAAGTTGATAGATTTGTGTCCAAATCAGATAACCTATAGAAAAAAAAGTATCTATAATGGTAACTGAGCTTTGGGAGTGTCAGTAAGCAGAGTAGTCATAGAGTAAAAGCCCAGGGAGGTGACTCTATAAAAATGTAAAAAATTATTTTTGTGTAGTTTTATAAGGTCTATATTGGAATTGTTACTGACCAAAACGTCTTTTTTAGACTTCTGAAGATTTGTATTGCATTTGAGAACCCATTCCTAAATGATTTATAGTTTTCATTCACATCCCTAGGAAGCCTATATATGTTTCCTAGAATAACCTTATTCGACGCATGCCAATAGATTGCCATATACCAAATTGTCATACATCAGATCCCTGAAAAATATCTAAGTGTTGGTGATCATCATTATGTTTTTAAAAAATCGCTACTCTGCATCGCTCTGTACAAAATTTGCCTTCAGATATATGATAATAGTTGTCTGTGTGAACCAGAGATCAGTCAGTCATTATGTAACCATGTTTCCTGTAACAGGGTTTTGAGTTAATCGAATTTTGCATATAATGAATCACAAGTTAAGCCAATCACAGTAAACTGGGTTTGCCTGTCTTTTGAATATGAAATGGACTGACCAATATTAAAGTATGATGATGGTTTGGTTAGTACAGGCTCCACTTGATGGTCACCGTCGCAAGCCGCACACTTGGGGGAGACTTGCTATCTAGACCTCCATAAATATCGAGTATATTTTAAGTCATTCGACTTATTTACTTGTGTAATGCAGTTTTGTCGCCATGTAACCCAATCCTTCACAGTGAGATATTGCATAACCACAAAGTAGTTTTGAACCAGATACAGCAAATATACACATGGTATAAAAATATACAGGGTGGGAAAATACACATTCCGATTAATATGTGATACACTATTTATTGTACCGGAACAACGCTTACCATACAACTGTACGATAATGACATCGCAAAAATCAGAACAAGAATATAGATGACACAACAAATGTAGCAGGCAACAAAACTTGCCTGTATTCGAGTAACACATGAGAACGACAGGGATTAGTACAAAAGTAACCTGTGTTGTAGTGCAAAGTCACTCCAGTTGGGGGATCTTTGTAGGGGTCAAGGCGTGATTTGCAGGCAACTTATCAGGTGATAGACAGTTCAGCATAGGAAATCACATATGATAATGGGCACATACGTGTATGCCAGTAAATATGAAGAGATGAGCAGTACTGCTCACAAAAACTAAACAATAGATTAGACGGTTCAGAAAAAAAAATGATACAATGATATGTTTGCAATTAGACTGGAGAATATACCTGTCCATATTGGTTTGAAAATACCATATAAAACAAATCCTTTTATAACACCTAATATATTGTAAAGACAAGGGTTATTTTTATGCAGGTGATATCTAGATAACGGTAGTTAGTGTATGGCTGAACAATCAGACATCACGTTCAAGGGACAAGTTGAAAGCAATTATAATAATGTGTAGATGTGCAATAGATATGTGAAATTTAAGTAATTTTGGTATACTAACCCATCGACCTCCATTGCCAAGACCTCTGTGTCTGGATTGAATGCACAAAAAATCAAATTGAGTTCACTCACTTGATTTAAAAAACCTGACATTCCAGTGGCATGATGTCTTGGTTTGTGTGGATCCAGTGGTGCGCATGCTCCCAGTATTATCCTTCCTCTTTTGATGAGTGGTCAGTTGACATCAGGTGTGAGAAAATAAGCAGGCTGGTTGGGTGGGCTTGTCTGGAGGTCGAGAGGTAAGTGTACTTACTAATGCTAAAATTGCTAAAAATTGCATGTATTAGTTACGTAGCGTTACCTCCCGACCACCATTGCCAATTTACAGATAAAAAGGCAGAGGGTGTAAGGTTACTGGCATAGCGACCACAAATGACAGATGGGACCAACAGCCTGGAGGACAACATCGGTCCATGTGAGGAGGTGATGACTGAAAGAAAAACCTCAGGGGTACATGGACTTGAGGCTGCCAACAGCTGAATCCAGCCAAAGGCAGAAACCCTCCTTACCGACCAGCGTGGACTGCACTGAGGCTCCCAGAGCTTGTCTGCCAACACGATAGCTGTCCACCTCATCCTCATGGGTAGATGCTGTATGTTTTTACTCCTTTGGACCTTGAGAATTAACAGGATCTAGTCGTGAAACTGACCGCTGCTGTGTGTGTGTGTGGGGGGAGGGGCTGGTATATGGTTCCTTATGGGCAAGACACTCCTCGGTCAACTGGCTGCAGCTGTGCCAGGACAGCAGACATGACTGGGAGGTTTAAGTCTGAGATTAGGTCAATTTAATAGAAGACCCACTAAGACGTGGGCTGACCCATAGGCCATATTGAGCGTAAACCACAAGAGTGCCATAAACTGGAACAAAATGGCTGCTCTGATGAGACTCGAAAGCCCAATGGACCAGTATCGGGAACCTAAGCAAAGGAGCCTTTCACTCCTGCAATGGCGTACATGCCCTCCTCTAGAACTGTCATGTGATGCAAGTAGTGAATGGCAAACGTCGTGGATGATGACCAGCAGCAGGCCCATAGGATGTCTACAACCACAACAATCCCCAAGGCACGCCAGGGGGCATTAAAGGCCTGCACCTCGTGAGCTCTGGTTGAGACAAGAGCTAAGGCACCGGGCCTCCACAGAACTGTCTTGTAGGCCTTAAGGATCGTCTGCTGATCCACAAAGAAATCATGTTTCTGCAAACTTCCTCCTTACGAGGGTTACCGTTGGCTAGAAAGAGAGGGGACCTCTGACCCCTGAAACCAACCATGGAAGGTACCAACACAGCACACAAAGGTCTCTTTCCTCTAGAGAAAGAGTAGTATCCATGGCATCGAGAGTAATACCCTTGAAGGCTAAGCCCGATCTCGGACCACTTGGTTCTTTGCAAGGAAGCCCAAGGAAGGCCTCAGAGTGGTCTGGTGACCATCGGATTTGGTCATGAGCTGGAACATGAATCTCGCTTCTTTGAGGTCCTAAAGCGTGTGTTAGTACCAAAAAAGTTTTCCATGTCCAGTACTTGAGGTCCAGCCATTAGGGGTCCTCAAGGCACTCAAAGGGCCACTTCTTCAATATGATTAAGACCAATAGATGGTCCCACCAGGGTAGGACCTGCCTTGCCGCCAGCCTTTTGGTGTACAAAGAGACGATGAGCATGGAAAAATGATAAGGATTACCCCCAATACAAATGTCAAGGAGATTCATGATGCTTGAAGAGATAGCTGAAGGAAACATGCATAAAGCACTAAAACTGTGAGGATGAACAAAAGTTCACCAAGCTTCATCTTTACCAGCAAGCCAGTAGTGGTGCCCAAAAGAGGAAGGATGATACGGGTAGGATGCGCACCAGGAGTCACCACAGGATCCATAGGAACCGAGAGATGGTGCCACAGGACCGTCAGGTTTGTGGAATCAAATGAGTGAACCCACCTCGATATTTTAGGGAACTCGACCCAGACACAGAGGTATTGGTAATGGTGATCGAGAGGAAACATTTCATTACTATTACGAAAAACGTAACACTGAAATGAAGACAAAAATTAAATTATATACATCATGATCTCTGGACATAGACCTCACATCTATTCTAGCATAATGTCTTAGTTACAGCTTAGACGTTTGTGCGACCTTTATCTAAGACAGATAAA
This sequence comes from Hermodice carunculata, assembly GCA_964020975.1. NCBI lineage: Eukaryota > Metazoa > Annelida > Polychaeta > Eunicida > Amphinomidae > Hermodice > Hermodice carunculata. Next base: position 90,633,537 of record OZ026622.1, read on the forward strand.
TAAGTTGTGTTATATAACTGTGTCATATGCAGCATCTGCTCTCTGTGGGTTGTATTCAATATTATATAATAAATGAAATATGTAAGTGGAGCTCTAAAAGAGACCTATATCTGTGTGAACATAAAGGTACACATAATAAAGCTTAGCCATAGGCACAATTGTAGTCTGGTTGCAATAAAAGGCATGTAAGTAAGTGACGTATCATACCCATATCATACTGCATTTGCGCTATTCTAGTCGGTGCATAATTATCATAAGTGTCTAACAGAGCTCTGTTATATGTCTATTATATGCAGCAGATGATAACACTCTGCTCAGGAATCTTCAGAATCATGACAGATTATCAAGTTAGGCATCAGTGATAATAATGATAATGATGGCGACAGTGACGATAATGATAATATTGATGATTATAAAATAGCAATACTGACACTGACACTACTACCACTGCTGCTGAATGTTAACTGAGCATGCTCACAAAAGTGTTTTCTGTATTCAGATCAAAGGTACATAAATGCAACTTTCTTCTGCTCAACATAGAAATATAAAGTAATCGAAAATAACACTGTAGAATGAACAATGTTCTGAGTGCAAGGCCAGCCATGTCAGAGCTTGGTCAGTGCATGTTATTATCAATGGGCTGTTTTGGTAAATTGTTTCATAAAACTGGTTCAGTGAGGTACAGTCAACCACATGATGCTTAATTGAATCTACACCCAAACTTGAGGACTTCGGGGTGGAGTTACTAGTAACCATTAGGAGAACATGTAAATCTGACGTTATGATCCAACATGGCAGTATGAGGGCATTTCAAAACTTTCCCCTGCATTACATATTTAATAGGCCATAAATTATTGCATTAATAAACAAAAATGGTCAATTCTGATCCTGCATCTGATGTACAGGACCTGGTGGCAAGTTTGAATGCAAAGCTATAGCTTTTTATAGTGTAGGAAATTGAGATTAAACAAAAACAAAAAAAAAATACCCGCAATGAAAAGTTACCCCCAGGATGATACGGCAATTTCTGCGAACAGAATATTTACCTTTCTCGGTTCTGGGTGGGTTGTAAGTCCATACACTGTAATCTATTTTATGAGAAATGAACCCAATTTCCATATTGTCATGTTTTGCGTATTCGGTATATGGATCAGTTACAGGTTCATGCTGTTTTTTCCGTGAACAGGTGACAGATGCGATCATTTAAAATAATGATCACTCCCTATTCATCTAATGGAACCTGCTCAAATTCTCATTAATAGCTTGTCTAGACTGTCCACTCGGTATTAATAGGGGTAGCAAGACTCAGTTAATAAAGTAACAGAAATTATATTTCAGCCAAGGCACACCTCCTATTTCACATGAAATATGAGCAGCTCGCCAAACAGACCAATCGGTCCACCCCAAACCCAGTTATCTTGTCAGGTGTAAAATAGTAGATAATTAATTATGCTAGGCTGTCATTAAAGGCAATGCTCCCAGTATGGCCTGTTGCAATGGTAAACTAAAATGAAGGTTGAAAATTTTTGGCTTTACCCCGTATTGCAGTCCAAGTCAGGCCCAGTCTATAAGATCATATCACAGGTCAGGTCATTTAATATTGCAAAAGCGCCCGTGCCAAGGAATCTGGTCGTTTTGACCAGGTGGGGACACGGGTGGGGGTCGGTAATTGCAGGCACTACTGTCACATGACAGGGAAAGTGACATGTGACCTGTCACCAGAATCTGCCGTTATCTTCATCTGTTGAGACGGCGATTTTGCTCATTGCGTAGTGCCTACACTATTTTGAAGTTAAACAAGTCACTTTTCCTGGCTCACATAGGCCAAAATGTGCAATTTAATAAATTGCCAATAGCGTAGCTTTTTAATATTATAGAGTGCCAAACTTCTTCTGTAGGAATCGCAGGCAGCCCTGAGAGTGGTTCGAGATATGATAGCATCGGAATCTGCCTACCTCAACACGATCAAACTTATCAACGTTGTAAGTATGAATATTGCGTGATTGCCTGAAAAGTCATGATTATAAAGTGGGTGGAAAGATCATTTTATGAGTTCATTAAATACCCATCCCAATACAATATTTTTACGGAACGATAATTACGACCTGTAATAAAGGTAAGACAAATTAAGTATATGTTTTCAACATTTCCGTCCGGTTGACGACTGGCGATAGCAACACCACTGAACAGTGTTCTTTAAAATCTAAATTATGTCACAGAAGCAAATATCCATTCTACCAAGACATCACCAACGTACACATAAAGATTGATCATGGTTGTTCATTTGCACTTCAGGGTTTCAGGCAAGCAGTAGAAAATGCAGGAAGAGGCCTTCGCAGACGACCCATACCAGAATCAATAATGACAGAAATATTTCAAGATTTCCCACCCATCCAAAAATTGCACGAAGAGATTCTCAAAGATCTGCGTGGTCGGGTCCGTCAGATGTAAGCCCGAAGAGACAATAAATACGCATTTTCTGGGTGTCACGCGAAAGAGATTTGTTTTAACACGTAACAGTGGTAATTTTACCGCACGGGTGTACTACCTTTCACTGAAATACTGCCCATGCATGCTTGCAGAGTGGGGCGTGGGAAAGTACATTAACATCGGACCTTTTTACGGAAAATTTTAAAGTGATACGATTTGGGAATTGATAAAAGGCAAAGATCGGGTTCGTTGGCGGATATTCATGATATACAATAATATAATATTCCTATACAAGTAATATATGCCCACATTATTTGATTATATCGCGTGACATATTAATGATTTGCTTTGCAGGAGACAAGATTTGAAAGTGGCAGACATATTTATCAAAATTGGCCCATTTCTTAAGTTGTACAAGACATTCATGGAATGTGTTGACGTTACTGTGAAGAATCTGGAAGACGTCTGCTTGATCAATGTTAGGTTTAACAGAATCGTTGAGCAGTTTGAGGTTTGTTTTCATTTTCTTTGTTTTTACAAAAACATAATTCTAAAAGGCGCCTGGTTGAAGAATCTTAGGTTAAAAAAATCATTGAGCATTGTGAAGTTTATTTTTCTTTTTCTCAGGAAAATATAATCTGGATAATGCCTACTTGACTAACAGTAATTTTAAAAAGAACGTTGGACACTGTACGATTTGTTTCTGGTCTGTTATCTGCAACAAAATATAATACGTTTTGTTCCCACCAAAACACTGTTAAGAGGCAATCGGGAGAAAATGTTTTCTACGTAAAACACAGTCAATCATATAAAAACTCTTTCTGCCGAAAAGTAAGAACACAAGTAGCCTTAGCTTCGGATAGCATAGAAATGTCGTCATTTTAAGCAAATTTCTAACCCCGCAGACACAAAAGTTTTCATGTTAAGGCTAATTTTAACCCCGTAAGATGACCACTTTCAGACCAAGTATCACAGATATGTGTATTCCTCATATGATATACCTGTACACTCAATTTACCATAAGGCTTTGCAATGTCTTGCTTCGCTTCAAGTGGAGCTCATAATTCGAAATTGCTGTAAAAACATAAGTGCTCGGGGTAAAAATCTGGCTCCTAAAAAAAAGAAATCAAAATAAGTTACTGTATAAGCACAAGTGTTTGGGGGTAAAAATCTGGCCCTTAAAAATAATCAAGATAAAAAAGACCGATTTTGTGCTATAATGGTGTAAATATATGTGTCCGCAGAAACGTGTCTTTGACTTTAAACAAAAAATACTTGTTGCTTCAAAGGTGATACAAAAATAGGGCGATGTCAGGGGTTATATTCTGTTTTTTTTTTTTTTCCTTTTTTTTTTCTTTTTTTTTTTTTTTTTTGAAGATGGGTAACCTTTGCAAAACTCGTTTCTGATATGCATTTTAAAAAGAACTAATGATCTGTCAGATAATCCCGGATTTCTCTTTGTCCTCAGGGGTTTATTGAATTGTATAAGTTTTACAAATATATCGACGGGAAACGGCTATTTAAGTCAAGATACTTATTCCAAGTAATCATGATCTATAGGACGTCACGGTCCATTAACTGCCATGTTAACTCTTTTAGTGACAACCTTAAGACAGAGCTAACAGCGTTTCTCGCCTTGCGCCAAAAGCGCGCCGAGGAAATCTGTTGACTCGGATGATTACATTCTTTGGAACTATAGGCATGCTGGAACTTGAATGAAAAGTCTTTTCACGGGGAAAATGAATCCAGCATCCTTGTTATAATTGAGAGCAGTTCATCTTTTGTAGTTTGGCTTTAGTCGCTGTTGGTATTCGAAAAGTAAGCATAAAAAGTACTGTGCTCATATTTTGAGACTGTATTTGGGTAGAACTTGCTAATGTGGACTTGCGACAGAATTCATTTTTGTGTGGCAAAATATCTCAAAATTTCAAAATAAAATTATGCATAAGCGGTTGGAGATAACCTTAAAGTAGCTTTAATAACATTTCAACACGCTGAAAGTCATATTTGGGGCCCCTTCATACATGTACCACATACTCTATATGACTGATTTTCATACAGATCCACATGCTAAAGGGAACAGGTATTGAGTAAACTCATAAAACCATGCGTTTCCTTTTCGAAATCATTAGTTTATAGTCAACAGAAAATTGTTGCACATAGAAGACAAAATCTCACAGACACAATTTCTTTGAGTCCTTATGCGAAAATTATGCGCACGTTGGTAAGTGTTCATGCCCTTGTAATTATGATACAAAGAATATGCTGTGCTGTAACGGTAATATGATATGCTATTTATGATTGACTTATAGAAGAATCCACGTTGCGAAGGGAAGAAGTTACGCCAGCTGCTACGGCGACCATACGACCGACTGTCAGAATACCTCATACTCTTAGAAAGTGAGACGACATTAGCCTCTTCAAATATCACCACATTATACCATCTAACCTGAGACGACAACATTATCCTCTTAAAATGTCACCACATTATACCATTTAACCTGAGACGACAACATTATCCTCTTAAAATGTCACCACATTATACCATCTAACCTGAGACGACAACATTGTCCTCTTAAAATGTCACCACATTATACCATCTAACCTTTTAATTTTTTTAATTATTGTATGATAAAAACAAGGATTCTTGAGTCTGAGTCTGAGGTCTACCAACGTCGTATTTAACACTCTCATCCTCAAGCGGTCGTCAGGGACTGGCAGTTATCCATATCATTTACTCAATCGCAATTTCTTAAAAATGTTACATGCACGAACCTCTTACATTGAAAGGTGAAAAATGTTCTAAAAGATCCTGTTCATACCCTATTTATAGTATTGAAATGCTCGATGAACGAAAATTGCAGAAACTGCCAACATTTTAGGGCGTGGTACACTTTATGACTCTCATGTATAAATGTTTATTTTATGTCTATGGTTACCATCTAATACCCAAAAAAGCGTATATAAAGTTAGATTCTGGAACTGCAAATAAACGTTTAGTATCACTATTGATGCACTTAAATCTTAATATAATTCCCTTAATTATGCATTAAATTTGAAAAAGCATTTACAAAAATAAAAATCAGATTTAGTTTATAGTGTCAAATGGGAGAACAGAGGGCACTCACCAAAATTGTATTTTGAATTTTTGTAAAAGGGCTCAGTTCCGATATTATGACTATTTAAATTCTTTGAAAAACATAGAATTTGAATTTAAATTTAAACGCCCTGTAAAGTATGAACTAAAACCCTTATTCAAACTTTAAAATACAGTGTTGCTCCCGGTAGTGGACTCTGTCATTTCCATAACTAAAGAACGTTTCTCTTTTTTTTATTGTTTTGCCGCATAAATATGTATTTTTTTTTTCATTTAGGAAAATTTGAGAATTCAAATTTTTAACACTAACAAAGGTTGAATTATTTTCAATAGCCTAGCCCAAATGTATACGTTTAGGAAATATATAGTGTTTATGATCTCAGATGAGAAGTTCGGTGTCTATGAGGACATGCGTGGGGCAAAGTCCTGTTTTCTGTGCAAAGCGCTGTAAAAGTGTATGACGCCCCTAAGTTTGGTGACACAATGTGCATATTTCTTGGCTAAAACTTGATATAGTGTATAGGCATAAAAACTAGTTTCGTGGTCTTACAGATTATTATAAACTTCTGCCGCCTCATACCCAAGAATTTGCAGACACTGAAGGTGAGATATTAACTTACATTTACCTTCTGAAAAAAACAGTAAAAAAAGTAAGTAAACGCTATTTGTTTCCACGCAATACTTGTTAAAAATCTAAAATCTGTAATGATCGGTGATGTAGGGGATCTTGTGTCGTGTTTTCAGTTTAATTGGCGCATTGACGTAACATGTGACGTTACTTTACTTGGCAGATATGTAACAGTTTCGTACCTCTTTATGTATTGATGAAGCTCTGACTCTTCTCACCCCAGCTGTGGTGTATTGAACAAGTGATGATTACATCAAGCTCGGCATTCCAACTCCTTACTTGCAGTTTAATTTTGAGCACGATAATATAAATAACTGATAAAACCCTGACCTATCATTAGCTCTTCATTTTCAGCTGCTTTGAAAATGATTCAAGACATTGTTCTCCAAGTCAAGCATAAATCAGCTCAGCAGGTAAATTAATTGATTTTTCCATATTATTTTATATGCTTTTGATGGTTGAAACAACCAGATACGAACGTATACTAACCAATAGAAAACATTACTTAAAATAAAAAATTGTCATGATCATTCTTCCTTTTGTTTCCAAACAGCCTCATAACATGCCATAAATTTTTCTACAATTTTAAACAGTTCCATACCCTGTGATTCCATAACAAAGTTAAATAGAAGGTGACTCCTATTGTACTGCTTGCGATCCGTAAAAAATTCTTCTATTTCTTTATCATGTCATTGCAAGGAACTCTGAATGCGTTGCAATTTTTTTTTGCATAAAATGTCTCTCATTTTTGATAGTATAGAATATATTGGGGGTTCTGTAATGTGCCGGGGCTTTGTTTGGGCGTCTGTGTCTACCTGTTTCAATGTGTGAATTACGGGCACCAATGCCTAGCCTGGTGATATTTTTACGAATATCAGTTCAGACAATATCCAAATATAATTCATACTTTAGGGTTTTTTGTTTTGTTTTTTGTTTTGTTTTGTTTTTTGTTTTTGGTGTAACACGTAGGTTCTAAGGTTGGATTCATAAATATCTTGTTTCGACGTGTCATTTTCCCATTGGCTTTGAAATTTATTTTTGGGTAACCTGGATGGAAAAGTGCCCGAACTGTTTGCACGATATTGCCAAATTTCTTGAAGACCAGCCTCAAACAGTACATCTTTTACCTTTTCCTATACACACCGATAGATTTCTGTTTCCAATTTCAACATTACACAAATATGAGCTTCATAATAAGGAACTACTCTCACTATTAACAATCCGAAACGAATTCTTACATGTTTTTTCGGTAGAACGAGAATCCTCAAATTATCACCAAAAGCCGAAATTATGTCTAACATCAAATGAAATCTTCATTGATAGAAAGGTACATCAAGTCAAATTTTTATGAGAGAAAATATTTCTTTGGCACCTTTGGCCTTTTTTGACTTGAAAAGATCGAGATATGCTGAATATAGTACATAATAATTTATGTAATGAAATAATTGCACCTTTTAACTTTGTTCTGTAGAAAAGTCGAGAGACCCTTAAGATGGTACAGAAGAATTTAGTGGGTTCCTGTGAAATTGTCAAGGAAGGAAGGGTAAGTTATTGAGTATCTGGTGTATCAGGCACATCCAAGTATTTATTAATGTATGCGTGTTCTAACAACTTGCAGTTCGTTGATCCATCTGAAGGTTAAAACATCGTAGTAAGATGTTTAGAGAAAAGAGATAAATTAGTAATACTGTGGCCTTAATTGAACTTAAACAATGCATATAAACCTCAACCATATACGATATGACATGTGAAATTATTTCTTAAAACCCTGCATTTTCTCTCAATAAATGTAACGCTTCATGGCCCGCTGTAACTTAAGGAAGCATACTTACGATACCGCGGGATATATTCTATATTGGAACTACTAACTTTTAACAATCAGCGTTTGGTTTATTTTTATTTCGGATGCAGCACAAAGGTACTGACGATATTGGTTCAATGACCATTACCTATGCATACACTCGTAATTGAATAATTGGCGTCATAGCGATCCTATTACCGTCCATATTGAGCAGTTGGCGTGATAGCGTACTCTTACACTCCGGATTGAGCAATTGGCGTGATAGCGTATCATTACACTCCGGATTTAGCAATGGATGTGGTAGCAATATCATTACACTCTGGATTCAGCAGCTGATGATATACATGTGAAAATGACAATTATATTTGAACATTGGTGTACTCAAATTTTGAGTACCAGTTGAACGCCTATGGTGATATGCGGATCTTATTTTCATTAACATTTACTAAGGCAACTGTATGTAAAAGTTCTGTTGGATTCATCAGCGTGTCCTAGAGGGCGCAGAGGAAAGCTCTTGACTCAATCTCACAGTGTCAAAATAATATTTCCTAATCTAAATTTCCCTCTTTATTGATGTGTACTGCTTTACCTTTGAAGTAACATTATTGTACTTGGGGCATTCCATGGTATTTGCGACAAGAACACCACTTTTTCAAAATTAAATGTGTATGCAAAATTATGTATTTTCTGAAAGCTAACATCTTCAAGGGTATAAAAATGTGATATGTTATCAGATGTACGTTAGAAAATAATAATAGAGTAATTTATGGGTATGTTTTATTCAGAAATTAGGAAATTCATGTGACCGACGCCACCCTTTTTTCTCAAGATTTTCATCAAAGACCGTAAAGTGATTTTTTTTCTGTATGCACATAATAACCTACGTACTATGCACATAATAATCTACGTCCTTTTTTATTTTAAACTAGTTGTTCTGCAGAATTCCTAGTAATTATTTGATCACAGGTGCATAAGTGTGGTACGTGTTTGACCTGGATGATGAAATTGAAGTAAACTCTTTAAGAGCATCGGATGAAAGTAAAAAGGTATTTTCGTCCTCCACACATGTGGACAGGTCATGGGTCCTTCGTGACCAAGTTGTTAAAATTCTGAACACAGCAGCTAAAGATAACAGTGGACGTTAAGTATTTGAAAATACAATGCCAGTCATAAAATGATTTTTTTAAACAAAACAGATGAATATGTTAAACGCTGGCCCCGCTTTCACCATAGCTATGATCAAATTATTATTCCATTGGACTATCTGGCAGATTGACACTTATTTGTCATTGCAGCTTGTGCAGGAACGTCAAAGTATTGATTTCATATATATATATATTGCGTTCATACAATCGACAAAGTAACACATTTTGTTCCATGAGAAAATTATATGCGTTCATACAATCGATAAAGTAACACATTTTGTTCCATGAGAAAATTATACTGCACAGGAAAGTCAAAATAAAATTAGATGAGAAGGAAACGCATTCCCCGAAAATAGTCTTTAAGAATAAAAATATTCAGAAACCTTTGGAACTAAGAATGATGAACCTTTCGACATAAGTAAACAAGATTTGTTGCAACAGTAATTTGCACTGTTATCTCTATACATATATCAAGTTGTACTGTAACTTCTATATTTTCAAACGTTCTTAATGACTGCAACAACTTTTGCCCTCTAGGTAGGATATTATTTATAATGCATGAAATAATGAGACACAACTTCTGGAGATTCTCCGCAAGAGCACAAATGATTTGCAGCGAAAATACATTTGTACATGTTACAATTCAATAAACCGCATTTCATTCGTAGTCTGGCATGATGAATTTTGGTATTTCTCGTTCTGCCACAGTAGTAAGCTGGGTCAAATAAATCTTGTTTCTGTGTTTTCCAAATACGACTATCAATGGGATAAAATGGAAGTCGGCGTCATTGAGACGAGGGGAATATCTGCGGGATGTCATTGGCATGTCTTGTAGTATAAATATGTTAGAGAACAAGGGAGACTCTCTCTAACAAGTACTTTGGCACAAGCCGTTGAAAATTTTGTACATATGAACATATGAATAAGTTCGTGGCGCTCACGAGAGTTATAAGATATCTCCTCTTAAAATGGTAAGTTCCCAGTGGAAGGGTTTACAATGATAACCGCACCACCATAAAAAGAACATCTGATTTGCCTTTACGGATAAGGTCAGAAACAGGTCAAAACTGCGTACGGCGGCAGTCAGTCAGCAGTGTGCAAATCCGTAAATTATATCTTCTCTAAGTACTGCATTAACAAACCCCCTAATCTTGTTCAACTGGATCGTCTCAGTGTTATTGAAAGAGTTCGACAGACCCCAAATTGTGATGGACAAAGCTTCACTTTGGGCCATCTTAAACGTGAACTCTGTGAAATAAGAAATGGGGCTGTTCAATGCATAATGATCATAAGTGTATGGAAGTAATATATGAAATAAGCACGGCATAAGTGACCCAGTAGCCCCGGTCCCGTCGTCGTCGTCGTCTTCTTCTTCTTCTTCTTCTTCTTCTTCTTCTTCTTCTTCTTCTTCTTCTTCTTCTTCTTCTTCTTCTTCTTCTTCTTCTTCTTCTTCTTCTTCTTCTTCTTCTTCTTCTTCTTCTTCTTCTTCTTCTTCTTCTTCTTCTTCTTCTTCTTCTTCTTCTTCTTCTTCTTCTTCTTCTTCTTCTTCTTCTTCTTCTTCTTCTTCTTCTTCTTCTTCTTCTTCTTCTTCTTCTTCTTCTTCTTCTTCTTCTTCTTCTTCTTCTTCTTCTTCTTCTTCTTCTTCTTCTTCTTCTTCTTCTTCTTCTTCTTCTTCTTCTTCTTCTTCTTCTTCTTCTTCTTCTTCTTCTTGAGTTAAGAATTTGTCATAAGCATACCTGTTTTAGATGAACTATTTATAAATGGTCGAAGTGGATCATGTTCAAATTCATCTCGTTTGCGTTTTGACTTTATTGCAAAAAAAAAAAAATTTATGGCACAGCCTTGTTGTGATGAAGTCCATTTGTGTGGGTTCGTGTTTACGTGCTTTGTGAACCTGCCAATATTAAGCAAAACCACTACAATAATGTAAAAAAAACCCGTCTGAATGACCTTTTACAATGGTTCAAATTGCATACCTGTGGTCTCTAGACCCTTTCTAATTTAAAATAATGGGAACTGCTATGTATTATCAGGTCTTCCCTCGCAGCCAAGTCAAAAAATTAGGGAAAAAAACCACAAAAAATAATTTTTCCTATTAAAGGTGGTACGGTAAAAATACAACACATTACACTTCCTTTTTTATTCATAGAAAAGCAAACTAAAACAACTATGTCACCAATTTTCGTTTCCACTGCGTCATCATTTCGAACAGAGAGCCCCTGTATTTCGTCCTCTGTTACCTGTGAAATAATTTCACACTGAGTAGACAAGGTCACCTCAGCTTTATATTTCCCTTGCCGATAAGGTGTTGGCTATTTTATATATTTGTCTTCATGTGGTCTTTACATAATGTTACGAGGTGGCTTTACCTAGCACGTCTTGTGCCAACCTGGCCCTCAATAACAGAAAGAAAATAGAAACGCTACACTTTTACTGCCGTGAACAGAACACAAAGACAAAGCTTTTTGTTCAAATATATTGACTCACATTTTACACAAAAAACACAGCACGGCGGAAACTGGCAGTTCGTCTATAATGTCCGTACACTTGTTTGATAAGCTTTACACAAAGTGGTTGGCCGGGTCCGGTGTCCTGGCTTGTCCAATCGACCTCCGGGCTGCAACTCAGAATCAAAGGGCAGTATCAAAAAAATAAAATGAAATAAAACCTAGAACATTATCTTGTAATTTTGTAAAAACCCGTTTTAAATTGTCAGACCCAAACTGTGGTTTAGTTTTTTTTTCCAATTTTCTGGTCTTATCAGTCACCAAAAATAAGACGTATTAATTTACAGGATTTGCTGTGCAATCTCAAGACAAACACTTGACAAATGTCACACAAAACGCCACATTGGAGAGCTAACAAAGCTCTGAAAAATATATTTACACTTGTTTCCTCGTCAAAACTGGCTATTTCAAAGCCTACATCATTTAATTAGTGAATCGCACAAGATTCACAATACAATATTGGAGCATACAAGTGCTCAAAATGGCTTATTTTGAAGCCTACCTTACTAAATTGGGGAAACACACAAGATTCCCAGAACAGAATAAATTGGAGCACACAAGTGCTCAAAAATGGCTTAACCACAGGCCTACATTATTTCAATTGGTGGATTTCACAAGAGCCACAATAATACATATATATTGGAGCATGCACAAGCTCTCAACTAATCAATACTTACTTTGAATGCCTGGCCGCAGCAGGAACACTACCAATAATTTAACGTGCACCCCGTTCACTATATGCACGGATCATACATTTCGGACATCTGACACAAACAGTAGTACACAGCCCTTTTTATTTGGGAGAGAAAGCCCAATCCTGTCCCCACTGTGATCGCATTTCACTCACTGAACCCATCAGTAAATCTTTCTCAACCAATCAAAACCAAGCAAGATCTGCGATCACTCAACACTTCCTGGCATGCTGACACTTGGCGTTTTAACTGTTTCAAGTTCAAAATGTGCTTGCTGCAGCTTAATACAGCAGCCACAATGTAAATTTTATACAACAAATTAATCCTTGTGTTTTTAAACTTATCTCCTCATGACAATAATTATATTTGTATACCATACCACTGTTTTCTGTGGAACTTGCAAGGTTACAGGGACCCTTAACATGATTTATCTAAGATGTGGAAAGCCCTGCTTAGAGCTTCCTGTTTACAACTGTTATTCTGGTGTTCGATTAACAAATATTTGAGAACTTCCACTCGGTTAACAAAACTCTGTCTCCAAAAGTACTGGAGCAGTTGAACAACGCGGTGGTAGTATTGGTAGTTCAAGACAGCAAGTTGGATTCTTTCACAATCACCCATAAATTATTAATTGGACATGTAGCTGTGTATATCTTCCTTTCTGTAGTATCGAAAATGTATCTATTTATGGAGTGGTAATATTAGGCAAGACATGAATTATTACTTTATGTAATTTAGTGTCTCGTGCATACATAGCGTAAACACTTAATGGAGTTGTATCGAAGGGTAATTCAGTGGAATATTCCTTTTTTTCTTTAGTGCTAGGGCCGGCTGAAAAGTTTCAAGCCTAAGTGAGGTACCTCTATGGGATTAAAAAACACTTTGACCACCAACATTTGCAAGTACTATCATTTAATGAATCATAGACATAAGAATTGCAACTTAAGTGTGTTTAGTGTCTTTGTATCATACCATCTTGTGTACCTATGAATTGAAATACACCAGAAATGGACAAAGCTGGCTATAGGGCAGTCATCCAGTACCTGCAATGGAAAAGGGCTAGCTCCAACACAAATACATTCCGGAATAGTCTCCGCCTAAGGGGAAAAAAACGCCCCTTCCTTTTCCGCTGTTTAGAAGTGGGCTGCGGAATTCAAGCCTGGCAGAGAGAGCCTGGACGATGACGCGCGTTCAACAGCAACCATTTCTGAAAACATTACCTCATGCATGGGATGGTCATGGTTGATTCAATGGTTGATCACTCGACGTATTGCCAGTGTTATGGGCTTCTCTCATGAGAGGGGTAAGCGCATTATCTCCACTGAGTTGGGAATCACAAAAGTTTCTTCAAGATGGGAGCCTAAGCTCTTGACAGCGTATCAGAAACGTGTCAGATTCCTGGCATCATGTGACAATTTATGCCGTTTTGAAGCAGATTCCGATGATTTTTTGGCCCGATTTGTAACCAAGATTGAGACCTGGATTTATCACTTTGAACCAAAAACCAAAATTCAGCCTAAGCAGTGGAAGCACCCGGGATCCCTCCCCCCCCCAAGCCAAGTCGGTTCTACAAGCCACACCTGCTATAACATCACCCTGGGTCCTTGGTCAACCTTTTTTGGGGTTGTCCCGATGGCCTAGAGGTCAGAGTGTTGGACTTAACATTTGGCTAGGCGAGTGTGCCGGAGGTAGTGGGTTTGAATCCCATACAGGTCGACATAAATTTATCGTATTTTTCACTATCTGCTGGAAAGGTAATAGCTTCAGTCTTTTGGGATTCCAAGGGTATTCTGCTGATTGACTATCTTGTAAAAGACCAGACTATCAATGGAGGATATTATGCTGACCTACTGAGACAGCTGCATGAAGCTATCAAGGCTAAGCGACGGAGACTGCCCACTATAGGAGGCCTGTTCCACCAAGACAATGCTCCTGTTAAAAAATTCAGTTGTTGCCATGTCAGCGATCCATGATTGTGGCTTCGAACGTATTGACCTCCCCCCTTATTCAACCAATTTAGCCCCGTCAGACCTCTACCTGTTTCCCAAAATGAAAATGCAACTAGCCGGTCGCCATTTTCCTAGTAATGATGACGTCATTTCAACTTTGAATGACTATTTATAGGGTGGCTGAAGAAAATTTCTTATTGAGCGGCATCCAGACCTTGCAGAATCGCTGGCAAAAGGCCATACACCTGGAAGAGGATTTTGCACACAAATAAATGAAAACCATCGTATTTGTACGTGTCTTTCACAGCAAGGCTTAGAACCTTTCAGCCAGCCCTCGTAACCTAAATCCAGAATTCCCCCAAACCAACCACTTACCGTACTTGATTCCGACATCAGACAAAACTTAAGTATGCTCATCGGAAATTAATCTGTCCTGCTACTCGTATCATCGAGCTTTAATGTGGCCTTTCAGTTCATCAAACAGTACTCAGATAGACCATGCTCTATTCCATATGATTTCAGGTGTAAATTTCCCTGAATGTGACTCAAGGAACTTGCCATCTGGTCCCACATACAAACAGTAACAAAAGCGATGACAACCTCCAAGCATTGCACATAAGCTTCAAATTGTGTTCACAAGCTGAACATCTATTATAATATTGCAACTCTGTTCGCTTCCTTAACATCTATTTGTTCTGTTCAGGAAGATTGCCAAAAGATATATATTTGTATTGTGTGTATATATAACATTAAGATGACACACCAAATCCAGTGCAAGGATAAAATCTACTTCGTAATATATATATATATACATATATATATATATATATATATATATATATATATATATATATATATATATATATATGTGTGTGTGTGTGTGTGTGTTTGTGTGTGTGTGTGTGTGTGTGTTTATATATGTGTAACTGATGTAACTTTTTATGGCTACGAGAAGCCCTGAACGTGACCCTAGGGAAAATGCAACTGCACCCTTGTGTTACAAAAAGTCGAGGGTAATTTAAAGTTCCTAAACAACCGGCCTGCAACTGCTTAAATTGTTTTGATTTTTTTTTTGGTATGTGCAGTAGTTTGCATGTGTGACAAAACAACACCCCTTTTGGTTTTGATGACAAAACGATCGTTTTCATGGTACCACAAAGTCTTTGTGTTATCAGGCTTTGCAGATTTTGAAACGTAAATTAAGGAAAAACCGTTCGTTGACTCCGACTTATGTTTCATTTTTCGCAGTTCCAGATGCAGTGTTTTTTTCCTTTTTTCCATCTTATTTCTGCTGTTGGCCGTTATTTTTTTCCTTTTTGCTCAGAACACCACAACGCTACATCTTCGGTCAACCGGGCCCACAACGACCAATAATTTTAAATGTCGTCTGCTGCAGGGTCATTATAGTATAAATAATACAAATATCACACACATTTGGTCATGATTTATGATATGTCTATCGCCATGATAATGACAAACTTTTTTTATCTTACATTCTCTTAAGATCTGTTCTAATAGAGATGAGTCGTTAATCTATTTGCCTATTAATATATTTACCATAATGCATTTGCGTTAATGTTGATTATATATGTGCATGCTATTTAATATTTTGTGCATTGATTTTACAATCGTATTTTACTATATGCTTCTGCAAGATGTTCTTTCTTTTAAATGAAAAGGAAAACCCTGTGCGTATGGAGGTATGGTATATTTGGATGCAAAAATCACTATGACCGACAGGGACACGCCAGGATTTCATGACCTTTTCTCAATTTATCTGCTTAAATGCTACATAATAAAGTTTTCAATACAATAACGCGTGAACAATTCTCTCTATTGCTGCCTATAGGTGCTAGTAAAGGATGGAGTCTTGCCGCATGCTTCAGCAAATTTGGCAACTAGCAACTGCCTATTGGTAAGTAGCTGTCTGTAAAGGCATAGAGAACTAGAATGTTTTTTCTGATCTCTTCTCCCGAATCTTAAGCAATAACAGAGCTGAATTCTATGAGCTAATTGTTACATCTATGTTTTCATTATGTGATGGTTTTTGGTGCAACACGAAGGGCCCTTCAAATTCAGCTACGGGATGGAAACATTTTTTGTACAAAAATATCTTATGTACATTCGCTTATTGCACCAACCTCGCATCTTTCGTTTTCACATTGAAACCTGAACATGCATATCTGCAGTAGACATCCAGTGTTTTGAATATTTTTGCGCTCGTTATAGAAAACATAAATGGTGTCCTGCAGATTTCTCCGGTATTTTTGCAACATGAGCAGCAAAGTCTCTTTTACCCTTTACAAATTCTAGGGGAAGTGTCAAGGCTATTAAACGTCGTTAGTATTTTGCCATCAAGGATAATATAACTGCTACTCGCTACTCAGAGAGACATGTACGGGTAAAAGGCTCCGAAACATGTTGAGTAGTTACCCGCTGAAGACCCTTTAATTTATTTGGGCTAATACAGCCTATGTCAAAATTTTACAGAGGAACGTGTGCAATATGGACAATAGAACTTCTATGTATATAAGTTAGACAGGGACAGGTTAGCTTATGGAGAGTAAAGAGTTCGGACTGAGGAATAGGGTAATGACTACTAGGAAGTGGTTTTGGCCAAAAGACACAAATACAATAACCGGTGGTGGTTGAGTCAACCTGAATTTTATTATACTTTCTGTATCGCAGAATGGTATTTCAAGATTCATTTTAATACTGATACAAAATTCCACTAATAAGCGTCATTTGTTGCATCCGTTTATATTTTGTAATAACTCAGTCGCCATACTTAGATGTCATCGACCTCAATTTACAGTTTTGTGTCCGAAAGCCCGACATACAATCCCGTGTTAAAGGCTCATTACGCACCACGCAATGTAGTCCCATACATAAAATCCATCGATTTAAATTCGTATTTTTTTCAGTCAGAAGTTAACATGTGAGAAATGCTGGCTGATTTCCAATTTAGTCACTGTTTTATCTTACAGTTCAATGATGCTTTGATATTAGCTGACAATGCTTGTGGAGAGATTACTGCCAAGGACGTGTTCAATCTGTTGGGTATGAAGGTAAGTGTCATCCTCATCTGTAGGTCTGGAGGAAAACAACATATAGTCTTGTTAGTAAGTGTGGTGGCAAATCGCAAGTGTGCTCACCGTTACGTGTGAAGGTAAATGACATGATCTCATCTAGAGGAAATTAATAAAACAGTACAGTCCCGTAGGTGTGAAGGTACAATGACGTATACCATCATCTTAACGCAAATAATAATAAATGAAATATGCTCTCATACATGCCGCTAGATGTTAATTTGAATGATATTTACTCTCATCCCTAGGCAAGAAAGTATACCAAATCCACTCTCGGTCATGTAAAACTTACAAATACTGTCATCACTGAGAGTTAATGTAACTTCCATGCATCCTCATTTGTTAGTTACCACTTATATAAAAACCCGCCGGTACTTTCGGACCTGTATCCACTATCGGGGCAACCTTCTCCACTAAGGTAATATCCAATCAGGACTAACCAAAAGACTTGATTGCTTTTTTAAAAATTGTGGATTCTACACCCAATGATTGTAAATGAGGATAGTGCTGCGGCGATCGGGGGGGGGGGGGGGGGGGTTATAATATATGAAACCAAAAGTATATATTTTGCAAATGTATCAGAGCATCAATAATATTTTATATAAGCTGCGGCTGCGATTCACTTTGGTATCCAAATCAAATGTATTTTGTGCTACTGTCCCGTAATCAATGCATTACGCAATATTCAAAATAACTGCCCACGTGCCGGCTCCTATCGCATTTGGATTTTTAACTAACGATGATATCTGCTTCAGACACAACAGAGCGGGCTGATTAAAGTGAGATAGTAAGACATATTGAAAAGTACTTTAACGACCGTTCGCCCTGGTAATTCTGAAAACAGACACCTGGAACCTTGCAAAATATAACGATAACGATCACTAAACAACCGGGGCTATACTGTTTCACTGAACAACTGTGGCAATGCAGCTATGCTGTGTCCGTGGCCAAGTTACCTCCCCCCCCCCGACAACTTGGGATAAAATGCTGTGGTTGAGTTGACTTTGCGGCAAAATAACGGCACACGATGGGCACTTTCTTCATAAAATCATTCAGCCCAGGTCGATCAATTTTATTAGGGAAGGGCAACTTCAAAGTCCTTTCTTTGTTCCATTAATTCTAGGTTTGGGTCTTTTTAGTGAGGTCTATCAGGTTACCGGAACCACACATTTTTTTCGTTAGACCTTAGGTAGCTTAGACATATGTTGAAACTTGTTTAAAATGGATGCTCTTTCCCCTTTTACACATACCTCATTTGACGTCAGTTGAATTTGTTACCTTGGCACAGCTTGAGGCACTTGAATAAAGGTAAATAAAATACACTGTTACCTCCATATGTGAAAAATAAATGACATATGACATAATTCAGCTGTCCATCTTTCTCACATACCCCAAGAAATGTGGAAACATATTTTGTACATGTGATCTTATTTTGAGTTCTGTACAATTCAAAACATGCATCCAGATTATGTATAAAAATGATAGTTTTAGAATTAAGCTCGGCTCGTATCAATATCGATTTGTTGAAAAAGCGTATACAAGACTCAATTTCCCTGCTTTATCATTTTTATTGCATTTATTACACAGGTGTGGACTCCAAGAGAAGAGGTTGCCGAGGGATTTTTCATACATACGATGTCCGGCAGTCTTTATATGCTAGCAAGGTACCTCTTGAATAACACCAATTTACTCAGCCAATTTCCGACTATTTCGTAAACTGTAAAATTGCCTCTTTGACCACCTTAGTCGTTTGAATGTCAGGTGTTTCAGATAGATTTGGAAACATTGCTTTGCAATTACCAAGAGCAGGCAGTTACTTGGACAATCACAATGTGGGGTAAGTGGTTGGCTGAGCGTTGACACTCTAATGTGGGTAGATCATTCAGCCGTCCATCTCCCTAGTATCTAAAACCAATTTTTAGAAAGCAATAATTTGTCATATTTTTAGAAAGCTATAACTGACCATATTTTTTGAAAAATATATTTCACCATCATTTGTTAATAAAAAATAAAGTTTCGAGATAAAAATAAATTTCGCTTACTCAAAATGATTTTTATATATTGGAACATGTATTTTAAATGTAAAAGTATTTTTGATGGGGAAAAAAATTTAAAACTCAAGATATCAGTTATGTAGATGAAAGTTAAAACGGTTTGTTATAGAGATGCTTTCATTCGCTACACACGATGTTGCGCAAAGGTATAGGCCAAGAAGATCCAGAGTGAATTGACGTGTTAGCTCTTCCAGTGCCAATTGCGATTTAAGTTGAACTACGTAAAACATACTGCTGTGGATTATAATACGGATGCTAGACTCCTGCCACTTGTGAAAAAGACCGTTCATTCAATGCCAGCATGCATGTAGGTAGATGGAATATAACAGTGTAGGCCAAGAGCTTTCCTCCTCTCGCTTTGGGCGCAATGTGCCCAAAGTGCGCCGAGAAAAGCCGTATTCCTGGTCCAGAATATGGCACTGGAAGAGTTAGTGTCATACATGAATTTTACTTCGCCTGACCTCACGTCAAAATAGTATTTAACGTTACTTTGACTTGAGACTGTTTACTTTTATGTATATTTAAATTATTATCTTTCTCAGTACTCCAGAGGAGACAAATAATTGGAAAAAATCCATAACCAAAGCCATTGAAAATAATACCATGCAACGTCTTAGTTTTGATGCCAACAAAACAAAGGACGAAGAACTCATGAGGGTTAGTATATCATGGCATTTCGTACGGGCATTAGCATATCGTGAAATTGTAATGAGCATTTGTATACATGACACTATAATGAAGATTCATACATCATGTCATTATGTCATATTATTTTATGATAAGCAGCGTTTGTGTATCATGACGTCTTAATGATGGTCAGTGTTGCATGACATGATGAGGGTTTTCATATCATAGTATCTAACACTGAATTTATATATCGTGGCCTTAAAGTAAGGATTGTAACGTCATGCCATTTTGAAGGAAGACAGAAGTATACTATACATACATTATTTTGAAGCTTATGTAATAAGGAATATATACCTGAATTGGTCTCCCTTGTATTTCGAAATTTAAAAAAAAGTTAGTAATCAGGCAATATATGCTGAAAATGTGTGAAAGCCTCCATAGCCTAATAGTACAGAAAAACATGATCCATATTCATTAATTCCAAACCAAACAATGACAGCAAAGATATTCCAGACTTGCCAAAGCATCAACATTTCTCTTCCAATACCAATGTGAAGAAACAAATTTCCCTCCTGACTTGAGACAGGCAGTCACCCATAAAAGGCAACTGGTGGTTTTAAACCGGTCCTCTCAACCTTAGAAATATTCATCCTTAACTGTAGACACTAGTTCATTTCCAAAATGTATAGGCCTAACCACCAAAAACACAAATTTCTTTATTTCTGCCAAAAATAAAAAGAGACCTGTTAGGCCTATCACCTTTTAGTTCTCCCGACTTGTCAGTCATCTAAGTTTACAGCAAAAGACCAAAGTAGGCCTACATCGTTTTTGTGATATTTATGAATGTGGAACATTATAAACACACTCTACCTCCACTTTAACTGTGAGTCGCAGAACAAAGCCCACAGCACAACATAGCCAATGAAGTAATTTTCAAATAGTACAGAAAAACATGATCCATATTCATTAATTCCAAACCCAACAATGACAGCAAAGAAATTCCAGACTTGCCAAAGCCATCTAATGCTTCTGTATACAGCCGACCAATCACCAATTGTCTTATAAATTGATTCCAATGACAACATGACAACAAACTTTAGGATGGAGGCAGACAATCATACATATTACTATTATACTCATTGCAATGAGGCCCATTTCTCTTGACCAGGCTATGTGATTACGATTCTGAGGTAAAAGTTTTTATCACATTCAAAAGGAGGTCATGCTGACAATGGCCAGTTCATTGTTCTTGTTGATGCCCAGTCAAGTGCAGTAAGGCAGTAAGTGTGGGCAGGGATCTGTTCTGAATAGCAAGTCCGAGGTGTTAGTCAGCAAATCATCCAAGCCAATGACAAAAAATGTCCCAGAGGTCCCTGGGTATATATATGCACTTTAATAAGGAATATGGTAATTTTACTAAGTCAATTATATGTGGTAACAAGCTATGAAAAAGATTTGCATGGCAAATGTAAAAAATATAACCTACACCTTTGATGAGATAAAAATGTATATATACTGTCAGATAACCATTGGCATTCCCATCATCCTCCCTTAAGCCACCGCTTTTCTCTCCCATGGGATGCCCCTGAACGTAATTAGGCAGATTTCAGAGTATATCCTAACATTAAAATGGGAAATTTTCGGGCTTGCTTTTACAACTGATTTAATCATTTCTCACATGTATGTTACTACCTTACACTCCCCCCCACCAAATATAATAAATAATGGGACTTCTGTCTTCCTTTAATGTAAGGTGAGAACACTAGGTGGCAGTATAGCAGAGCATTATTGTGATTGTTAGCATTTCCTGACACAGTCATACTTGTCATATTACACACGTAGCTTTTACGTGTCGCAACTCTACCTCCATGTCTGTTCTAACTGTGGCTTGTCCCACTGGATGAAGACTGGTTCAAATATGTACTTTCCTTGATGTGAAAAATAGATTGTGACACGGATATTTTGTTGTTGAAGATGGCAATTTTATTTTTCCACCCATTCTACAAAACATATTCTTCAAACAGTCTTACACTAAAAGTAATTTTACAATATTATTCATAAATTGTTAATAGGCTGCTCAAATGCTTTCTCTAACTCCCTCAAATTCCTTCTTTGTCAACTGTTCATGCCTTTCTAGTGATGTCCAATAGAAATTTTGTCGCATTTCTCCTGTACCATGCTTTTAAATTTAACCATTAGATTGATCTCATGGATGGGAAGGACACACAATCCAACGGGAAAAGCAAACATACTACCATCCCACTCGGATCATCAGCAGCGCAATTCCACATTTCACCAACGAACCCTAAAAAGGACTTACTTCCCTGTATGAGTGAAGGAAATGAAACCACTCAGGTAATATTTTTGGGTATATGTTTCTCTTCTATAGTAAGCAAAATCAAGCTGAATGTAAAGTTTACTATATATATATATATATATATATATATATATATATATATATATATATATATATATATATATATATATATACATATACATATACATATATATATATATATATATATATATATATATATATATATATATATATATATATATATATATCATTTCTCCTAGGAAAGAGTTAAGACACAGATACTATGGAGCAAAATGCAATCATTGTTTTTCTACAAACGTGGTCTGTAAAAGCTGGACTGATGCAAATGTGTTTAACATTATGTAGCTTACACGGGCGAGGCACAGTAGTGAGTCAGTCCGTTGTTTGGTGATGAGAACAAGACAGGACAACAATGGCAAGTTTACAAACATCACATTTGTAAAGTGCCTCAGCCACTAGCCACAGGTAATATTCATGTCTCCTTGCTGAAAGGAACGCCGCTTACATAGCGTCCCAATCCAGGAGTTTCAAGTTTTGACTGTCTGTGTATCTGAAAACATTCACTGCCAGCAAATACCGCCACAGGGTTTTAACTACTGGTGGGGATGTTTTGTCGTTCTCCTCGGCTCTTATCATAAAAGACTGGCAAACGTCAATACCAACGAAGGGGTATAGACTTTTCTTGCAATCCTGTAGCTCCGAGATGTGTGCTTTGGTGAATGTCAAACCCTCCCCACATGGAATTAAACTCCTAAATTAGTTCGTACTAATATGATGGACTGTATGTGCGTATGGTGGCATTAGATACGCGCCACTCTGATCAGGGACCCATGATGATGATGATGATGATGATGATGATGATGATGATGATGATGATGATGATGATGATGATGATGATGATGATGATGATGATGATGATGATGATGATGATGAAGACTGGGCACATACCGCCAAACACAGGTAGCCACTTTCATTCCAATTCTGGATTGCCTTTCAAAAATATATCTGAACAATATTTCAGCCTTTTTTTAATTATATATGTACACGGTCGATGCTTTCTGCGGACGGAGAGAGAACTTCGATTTTATCACTTTCTATTGCATTCCAAACTTGTATCATTCCAAGCTATCTCAGACCCATGTTATTCACATGTGATATTATGTGGCTCTGAAAAAATTATATTCTTGATCCAAGAAAAGCAAAGGAATTTCTTTTTCATTTTTCCGATCACCGCGTCGCATTATCAATGTACTAATTAGAAAACACGGTTAAAAAGCAAATGTTATTTTGTGGACCGTTGGTCGAAAAGTGTAGTTTTGAAGTTTTTTCAAACTCTTAACATACACTCTCTTTGTCAAGAATAGTCCACGAACGTGGTTCACATGTGCCCCGCTTGCTGTTTTCCAAGAAGCTATCCAAACATTGTTTAGGGGGATTTTGTCACTGGTTTCGTGGTTCGTGATAGAAAGCCTCTAAAACTGCAACCTGCAGACAACATTGACCGCAGCAAAATCCAGGAGTCCTATCTCTTGTTGGTTTGGGATTCCCCGTGGCGACAAAGAACAAAACCGGATATCTTGCCCCGATGACACATTTCATTTTAAAGTTGATGAATGCTCCCACACAACTACATACTTTTGGAATTGTTAATGTCTCATAATTTCCAATGCACTGAAAAAAATAATGCCAATATGTTGAACTCTGGTGAAAACTGTGCAGGCAGAACAGCAGATTAATTTAATGAATAAACACATTTTTTTCCCATCTTCTGAAAATTTTTTTACCCAAACAATGCAAACCCAGATTGTAATGAAAATTATGTTGAATATATTTTTAGGGATGGATGTCTCAAATTTGTGTATTGTCTTCAGCCTATATCGCTTTCCGAGTTTGTAGTGTTAAGAATGGTGTACAATTTTTCTTGAAATTTCAAACTTCAAGTGGCCTGAAATGCATGGTACAAAAAAGTTTCAAAAGTCGATATACATCCATAGCTATTACTATTTTTAGAGAAAGCTTGGAACTGATTGTACCAAAATGGTTTGGTAAAGCTTAAAAAATGGTATCACTTGATAAGATTTGTAGGGTGCATAATGGTAATGCTTTTAATGAAAAGGGGTCATATTCACTTGAAAGTTGCTCCCGTCTAGTGTTGTGAATATCAAACGTAAAAACTCTAACAATTCCAGCCATATTCAGTTCTGTGGGCGTTTTTTATTTCAAATTTAAAAATTTTATGGACTATAGAAGGGAGCCGACTACATTTTTCTAGTCAAGGAGTGGGTTTCATTAGTGCAACCTTAAAATATCGTCTTTGTGATTTCAGTTTGGCAGTGATAAGCGATTATATCATATAGCGGAAGAGATCATGACTACAGAAAATACGTATCATCATCAGTTAAAACTGCTTAATGAGGTATGAAAGAATGTGGAAAGTGAATAATGCCAGCACACAAAACATTACATAACTATGCCTCCACTCTTGTTTAAAGTTAGATTCAGCGCTCATTTTTGCCTAGTTGATTTATACAATTTAGAGCCACGAAGGTCGGCCCAAGGAGGTATATAGTCAATTATTTTCATATTAAAGGCAATTGTTTCACCCAAATGCGTAATTTACTAAGTGTTCGTAAAAAATAAAACCAAACAAACAAATAAAAAAAAAAAAAAAACAAAAACAAAAACAAACACAAAACCTTGACCAATGCTTACCACGTTAGGCTAAAACATATGCAGAGTGGCTTTTGCAGATGCTAGCACATACGCATGTGGAATTTACAAATTAGCACTTTCTTATGGTTAGTGAAAAATGTCCACACAGATATATACACACACACACACACACACACATATATATATATATATATATATATATATATATATATATATATATATATATATATCTATATATATATATATCTATCTATCTATCTATCTATCTATCTATCTATCTATATATATATATATATATATATATATATATATATATATATATATATATATATATATATATATATATATATATATATATGGTGCCAGCAAATTATAATAATCACGAATGTTTGACTGGGGTCATACACACGGATGGTTCCATGCATAAACTGATATTATCTAACACAGTGGAACCTGTTTTGAAGGAGCACCTCACTAACCCTCATTATTATATTTCCTACCACAATATTTGTACCTCCGTTTCAAGTGTTTGTTATGCTGTAAATTCCTTCTTTGTAGAATTTTGGGTTGAAGAGCCTCATTCAATACAGATTGTCAGTAAAATATCCAATCACTAATTCTAGTCAGTAATATCGGGTGGTATCACCAGCGCTTCCTTTGATGTGCTTAAACCGATGAAGCAGTATTTATGTCCACACCAACATGTTTACAAAGTCTCAATCTTGCATGAATTCACACTGTTTGAATCACAGAAGCGTTTTCTGTCTACATACAGATTCTTAGTCAGTAAAAAGGACAAACACTACATTACACTGATCCTTTCATCTAAGTAATTGTAGCCTTCAGAAATGATTATCCTTGTCGTTTCACCTGGATTTGTTGCCGAAATGTGGCAAGTAGGTTAAAGGAGCGCTGAATCTAAATTTAACTTAAGTTGATATCTATATTTATGACAGATGTGCCTTAATTTGTATGTGTGGCAACATGACAGATGAATAAGTACCATTTGCGAAACAGAAATGTTATCTCTTTCAGTAAAGCTGAAAAATCTTGTAAAAGAAAAGAGCTACTAGTTGAACATTTCATCATCAACGAACAAAGAAAAGAAAACAAGCAGAAGTCTGAAATATTCCGCTAGATAATTGTTAAATTATTTTGCTTGGCAAGACATAAGGGATCTACTAATTTTTTGAAGTACCCTTTACACATACCGCTTTATATACTGTTCGTGGGCAGATCACTTAACACTGCATTCGTGTTGTAAAAGTAGACTTTGCAACAGAACGAGTATGTGTCTTGTGTATTTACTACTGAAATGGTAAGCGATACCTAAAATGCTATTTCTGTTGCGTCTTAATTGGCTAGACGTTTGTATACCATCACGGCCGGACACTTTTTGTTTGTACACATTTTGGGACAGCCATCACTCTCATTTTAACCTTTCAGTGCTAATCACAACAAAAGTGGTGCCTGCGAATTGTGATCGCGCTCCCAGACGCATATTCCTCAAATACCTTTCTTCAAATACTAACAAACATACTTCCGAAGGAAAATGGTTCAGATCAACAGCTTTCCTTGCACGCTGTTGACTCAGTCTTCAATTTACTAATAGAATGCTAAAATTGAACTACTTATAACCTTTTCATACATTATTTTCAAACGTTGTAAGGTGACCTCATGGGTCCCGTCCATCCTGAAAATACAGCCTGCAAACTATATATTTAGTATCTTTTACAATATGTCACTCAGCAAAAACCCTGTGACTATGTCAGTTTTCCAGGCAAATTAGTTCGTAACGAAAATGATACGAGATAAGGCATTTTATCGTCTGGTATGAACAGGCTATTAGAGAACTCTACTATCTGCCGCAACAATCACGACACTGACACTATGTTTACAGGAATTACGGAGTGCTTACAAAAAAGTATCAAAGAAGCTTCAACGACAGGGATTAACCGAAGACTTAATAGATAAACTGCTGAAGCATATCGCACCTATCCAAAGTTTTAGTGAACAGCTGTTAAGGGACTTGACAGACAGGATAGAGAAATGGTATGTTTACAAGTTAACTTTAATTAATCTACATTTTGTTTAAGACTGATTCTTCCCATTTAATGGAGATGAAATTCAATTTATTGGTCAGCATGATCATGGAAAAACTACATTATGGGTAGTGTTCAGTACCTTCAACTGATTGGTTGATATTTGTAATCATCAGTGGGTTGGAAAAATGAGCTATAAAATAAAAAAAACAAAACTAAATCTAACATCTGTGTGTTACATCTTTTTACCAGATCAAGTAAAATGTGGCAAAGGAAACGTTTGAAATATGCGTCATGTATGTGCATATGGTCATTCAGATTCTGATGGGCTATTAGTGTTTATATTATTTAAGAATGAGATTGAAAAAACATGGTTAACACAAAAATAAGTAATGACACATATGGGATCTTCATTGTTACGTTTCAGCATTTTATAACAAAAAATTACATTACATGGGTAAAAAAAAAAAAAAAAAAAGACAATATCCGACAGAAAATTAAGGTAATTAATCACTGGATAATTACACGAACTGATTGTTCCTCAACCCACGACCTGTTTCTTCTCTACCTTCATGATGTATACTTTTGCGGTAAGGTTCGTTTTATACCCCCCATGCCTTTATACATCAGTCAGAGTCATGCAAGATAGATAAACTATTTGACCATCTTTATGTTTTTTCATGTTTAGGAACGACACGCCAAAAATTGCAGACATATTTGTGAAACTGGGACCTTTCCTCAAATGTCACGTTGATTTTATAAATGACATGGAAGCTAAAAATGAATTGCTGGAAAAGTTGTGCGAAAGATTCCCAGATTTCAAGAAACTGGTTCAAGAGTTCCAGGTAACTATTACTTCGTCATGACTTATAATTCAGAAATTCTGCATTACAAACCAAAAAATTCATTTGGATGGATGGCAGTAACAGATACACTAATCTTCGAGGTGTCAGTAATATAAATCTTTCATTATCCTTCATGCTCAGAGAAAAAATGTTGTTTTCAATGAAAAATTTCCTCCTATTTTGTTGATGATGTTTATTATAAGATTGTATACATGACTTGTACCAATGTCATCATACCATAGTTAACTTTCATGTACCAATCAGTAAAGCGTAAAAACCTTTTGTTTCGCTAAGAACGATGGAATACTGTACTATCATTTCGTATATAGCCACTTAACACCCAAACGATAGGGATACTTGTTTCAATATTTCTCACCAGTTTGGCAAAGCTTGCGAAACAGATTCTTGAAAACACGGCCATGTTTATTTCCTTTGTTGTATTATAAGCTAGAAGAAGAGCTGAATGTATTCTAGTCTCTTTGTTAGCACCGAAAATACATAGAGGCGTTTCTTGCTGTTCTTATTCGAACATATATCATTGTTAAACATATATTTAAGCTGACATGAATGTTTTAAAAACTATTAATCACACAAATAATGCATACATGAATGAACCTGTTACATGTTGTCTGCAAGAGGCCCAACTTTCCCTTTTATTTGGACTTCATGGTAATTACGTGAAAATATTAAATTCCTTACAGATGACTAAATGTGCAAGGCAGACAATAGGGTCGTTATTTTTGACACCGATGCAAAGGATTACAAGATACAAACTGTTCCTGGAAAGTAAGTTAACTTTGAGGACACTGCTACTGATTAAAGTAGGATATAAACTGCTCCTGGAAAGTAAGTTAACTTTGAGGACACTGCTACTGATTTAAGTAGGATACAAACTGCTCCTGGAAAGTAAGTTTACTTTGAGGACACTGCTACTGATTTAAGTAGGATACAAACTGCTCCTGGAAAGTAAGTTAACTTTGAGGACACTGCTACTGATTAAAGTAGGATACGAACTGCTACTGGAAAGTAAGTTTACTTTGAGGACACTGCTACTGATTTAAATAGGATACAAACTGCTCATGGAAAGTAAGTTAACTTTGAGGACACTGCTACTGATTTAAATAGGATACAAACTGCTCCTGGAAAGTAAGTTAACTTTGAGGACACTGCTACTGATTTAAGTAGGATACAAAACTGCTCCTGGAAAGTGAGTTAACTTTGAGGACACTGCTACTGATTAAAGTAGGATAAAAACTGCTCCTGGAAAGTAAGTTAACTTTGAGGACACTGCTACTAATTTAAGTAGGATACAAACTGCTTTCAGAGAGTTTGTTGATTTCGTACCACACATGGGATGAATTCGCCCAGTACAGACAGCTTGGATTGATACAAAATTACATAGAACTTGTCACAATGTAACTAATCTAGCTATGAATGCAATTATTGTTGTTATGTTTCGTTGTTATGAAGGGAATTTATATCAGCATATGAAAACTGGATCTGTGACGTCGAAATAATGCCAGTTGAAATTGTATTTGTTGTTTTTGATAAATTTGGTGATTCCAAAGTAAACTGATTTGGTCGAAAATGTTATGAGCAGCTGGTCTTTGGGAAGGATGTGACTGTGGAAAGGTAAAAATATTACATTTTTTTTATCAAGATCTTATACAAACTGGTTTTGTGATAACTGAAGCAATAAGTGGCTATCTTTTCACATTCATGCAGCTGTTTGTAATATGTACAATGATATGGTACATATTACAAACAGCTGCACATTACAAAATACCTGTAGTGGTAATTGTAGATAAAGGAACAGAAACTATTTGCAGTGCGACTAATTCATGTTGCACTTTCTTCATATTTTCGATAATATACTATTCTGCTTGTGTAATTGTTATATTATTGTGATGTTCAAACTTCTGCCATGCTAACCTAAAATTTGCAATGCTAACTTGGAGAGGTATGCATGCAGCCAGTTGTGCCTTACTGGGTGCTTCTTCAGCTTTGCCCGAACCCATTGTCACTGGGTTCTATGTGCAAAGTTAATTCATGGAATTATTTCCTATACGACAGACGTTATACATGAGATTAATTCCAACATGTGACAAATAATCAGCATTAACCCTTTCCCCCTTAAACCGGTCAAAACCGGCTGGTGGTCAAATGTCGTCGTTTTCAACTAATTTCAACTTTGACTAAGAATTGGAGATGATCCCCATAAGGATCACGTGCCCCAGGCCAACAGCTTTCCTTGGCATGGGTTGGGCACTTGGTGACCAACCCATGCCAAGGAAATCTGTTGACTCAGTTTTAGTTTCAGGCGGGAAAGGGTTAAAGAATCACGCATACAATGTATAAGCCTGCGCTTGCAAAATCAATTTTTTTGTTTTATCCTTTTTAAGGATACATGGAGCATCTTCCCAAGGACGCAGCCGATTTTGAAGATACACAAGGTAACTAGTGTAGGGCACCTACACATGCATACATTAGGTAACTAGTGTAGCACACACACATGTATAACAAGGTAACTAGTGTAGGGCATACATGCAAATATATACACAAGGTAACTAATGTAGGACATACACAAGTATGCACAACGTGACAAGTGTAGGACACACACGCAGAAGGTTATTTGTGTTGTACACACACATGTATACACAGGGTAACTAGTGTAGGACTTGCATGTATACACAAGTACCTAATATAGGACACACACACACACACACACACACACACACACACACACACATATATATATATATATATATATATATATATATATATATATATATATATATATATATATATATATATATATATATATAAAGTAACTAGTGTAGGACAGAACATGTATGCACAAGGTACCCAATATACGACACACACACATGTGTATACAAGGTAACGAATGTAGGACACACATACATACACAAGGTAACTTCTGTAGGGCACACACGTGTATACAATGTAAATAATGTAGTGCACGCAGATATATACACAGGGTAAATAATGTACATGTAGGGCGCACATATGTATACACAGTGTAAATAGTGTGGGGCACACACATTTATACACAAGTTTACAAAGTAAATTATTTTGGGCACACATGTACATAATAATAGAATAATGCAGGGGATACACATTAACACGCAAAGTAAATAATGCAGGACACACATATGAGGTACATGATGATGGAGAAACACAGGAATACACAAGATAAATGATGTAGGAGGTCCATGTATATAATAATGTACTGTAGTTCTAGAAATTTTCGCGCGTGTTTAATTTCGCGCAAACTCATTTTTTCAGAAATTACAGAATTTTCGCGCATTTTAGTTTCGCGCAATCCAATGCCAAACAATGTAGTAAAATACAATGCAACTTATTTTCGCGCATTTTAATTTCGCGCTTTAGGTGATAGCCCGAAAAGCGCGAAATTAAATCGAGCGCGAAAATTTCTAGAACTACAGTAAATTATACTGAGTACCCACATGTTTACACGTAAATATTACAGGATACACACACACATTTACAGTTAGTGTAAATCATGCAGGGCACACGCGGGTGTACATAATATAAATAATGTAGGGCGCCCACGTTTACAGGTAACTGATGCAGGACACACACATGTATACATCAGGGATGCCAACATTCAAAATGTCACTTCAGGGACAGGTGGTCAGGACTATCATGGACACATATTAGTTAACAAAGAATATAGTAGCAAAAACTAAATGTTGATGAGGAACACACACCGTAAATTTGGCAAATTTTCAGCAAATTTCAGAGAGTGTCCCTGCGGATGAGGGACAGTTGGCATCTCTTATACATAACGTAAATGATGCAGGGCCACGCTATACACAAGGTAAATAATCCAAGACAGAAACATGTATTCATAATGTAAATAATGCAAGGCACACGTGCATACACGCAAATAAACCTATTTGAAAATCTTAAGTTATGATAAAGCTTTCAAAAATCGGTTTTGTGGGAACCCTTTCGTCGCTCATGCGATGGTTTGCTTCAGTATTCTTTATAAAGTTACGGTAAAATCACTGTGAACTTTTGGTATAATGCTTTTCTGCCCACTGGATTGATAAATTTACAATCTACATGATATTCGAGTCTATCTGTAGAGTACTTGTATAGATGTGAGGTATTATTCGAAGTTTTGAAAAAGTTCACTTCTTAACAAACATCCACAAAAACAATCAGCATTTTTAGACGTCACAAAAAAGCGCATATATAGTCGTACAACCCCCCCCCACCCGCGTATGACAAGTTGTTTTAACATTCCATATTTATACTCATGTGAAAATCGTTCTCACATATGGGTAGTTAATTTCAAATGGATGCAAAAGGATTTGACATATGTACAATAATTTAAATGATTCAACATGTGTGAAATAGTTTAACACATGTGTGCAAACATTTACACATGTTAGATAGTTTTACACATATTTACAATTGTACTTTTATTTTACACATGTGTTAAACTATTTCACATGTGCAAAATAATTTGATATATGTTTAAATCTTGTACACATATGTGGAATCAAACTTTTATTTCACATGTGTAAAACTAAATAGTTCTTGGTTTGTATTCTGCTCACACATTTGGGAGCCATTCACCTGTAATTAACCCATTGTTTCAGCTAGACTATTTATGTTGTTTTGTTTGACAGATATTTTTCGATGATGAATTTTGTAAATAGAGGGTCAATCACATATTCGTACACAGTGACTCAATGCCGGCAAGTCGTGCTCGGAGCACGTTTTTTGCTGGCTGTGAAAGGTAAACACTGGCATAACTTTTGATTCTATCTATAGACTCGCCTTTTTATCTTGCATGTTTTCAATGAAAGGCGTCTGCACAACACCAATTGCAGACTTATTTCTTAAAAAGTGGCGCAACAAAAGTTATAAGTCTTTATGCTTATGTGAAAATACACAGTAAATATAATGCTGGTGTTATGCCACGTGCTTAGTGTGGCCCATTACAAAATAGTTCTTTTGTAATTTTACATGACTGCCATGATCAACAATCTAAGGTTAGCGACTCATATAAAACATATTAGTATTACCAAATGGTCCCTCACTTGTGGCGACAAATTAAAGTGGCTAATTTTCTGGAATTTAAGCAAAATATAAAGGACAAAAAGGCCAATAGGAAGATAGTAAGTGAATTAGCCGGCTGTCTCATGCTCGTGTAAGTGGAGAGCTCCGCTGCAAGGACTGCCCTATGTCACGGATGCCTCTTGCAATTGCACATAGAGCTCCGTCCACTTGGCTGTGGTCGGCGTTGGTCTCCGCCATATTGTCATACTTGGGAAGTCTAACTTACGTGAGATTATCGCTAGGGATCAGTAATTTTCAGAGTAAATACTTTCTTGGAGTCTGGTTCACATATGAGTAAATCATTTTCACATATGTAAAATATGTGAAAAAAAGATTTATACATAATTCAAGACAGATTTACACATATGTGAAATAGTTTGACAGTTATGACCAATTCTGCTTTTGTTTCACATATGTGTCAATCTGTTTCACATATGTGTTAATCTTTTTCACATATGTAACAGAACAATTTATTTTATATATGTGAAAAATATTTGTACATATGCAAAAAAATTTACACTTATGTGAAATAGTTTAACACATATGTATAATAAATTCTTTCTTTCACATGTCTAAAATTATATCACATATGTGCAAAAGAATTTCACAACTATATTTCTGTGCACATATGTCAAATAAAATAATTGTACATATGAGTAAATATTTTTCACATGTGTGTAAATCTTTTTCACAGATGTGAAATAAATGATGTTTTCATGTATGATAAAAGATTTTCACATATGTAAAATAGCTTTCACGTATGTGAAACAGATTTCCGCATATGTACAATTAGATCTTTATTTCACATATGTGTGAACGAATTTTACATATATGTAAATCGTTTTCACGTATGTGACACAAATTATGTGAAATGATTTTTCATACATGTGATGAACATTTTCACATATGTTTAATCATGGAATAAATCCTAAAATGGCTAGCCATACTCGCATGCTCTGTGTACGATTCTGAAAATACCGATAATTTTGACTGGCCCCTAATTAATTTAAGGCACTTATATGTATACACAAGGTAAATAATGTAGGGCACTCGTACATTTAAAAACAAACCACATAGGCGTGACCAGGTGGTGTAAACTTCTGTCTTTTTGAAATATTATTCTCTGGTCCGGTAAATATCGATCCTTATCAATTAATTAATATATTTTATCACTGACTTAAGACTACAGGCATGTTGGTACTTGAATGAAAGCTCTTTTCATGAAGAATTATGTCTCTCCGTGCAACGGGGGGACATATTGTTTTTGTGTCCTTTTCTTCTTCTTCTTCTTCTTCTTCTTCTTCTTCTTCTTCTTCTTCTTCTTCTTCTTCTTCTTCTTCTTCTTCTTCTTCTTCTTCTTCTTCTTCTTCTTCTTCTTCTTCTTCAACACATTGTTGCGTGCGTTGCGGATGATGTTCCTAAATAAAATCTTGCTTCGGATGGCAGATGGGTGACCTTGACATATTTTTCATGGGCATGTCATATAAAATTGACGCGGACGCAATAACTCCCCAAAGATTTGACGTAGGAGGTTGACATTTTGCATGATTATGTACCATAATATGAACTAGGTTGGGATTGTAGATGGGTGACCTTGACCTATTTTCAAGGTCACATGGCCACTTTTTAAAAAGCATTGCAGATGCACTCGAGAAAGATTTGTCTTAAAGAGGTTGACATTTTGTGTGATAATGTTTCTCTGTAACATTTTTGTAAGACCTTGCTTGTGACTGCAGATGTATGACCTTGGCCTATTTTTCAAGGTTATGTAAGCATTTCATCTAAAATCAATGTGGACGTGATAACTCAAGAAAGATTTGACTTGGGAAGTTGAAATTTGTATAAGACCTTGCTTGGGATTGCAGATGGGTGAATTTGACCTATTTTTCTAGGTCACATGGTCATGTCATGTGAAATTGATAACTCAAGAAAGATTTGACTTGGGAAGTTGAAATTTTATGTGAAGACCTTGACCTTTTTCAAAGTATACCTATTAATAAAAATAAGGGTGACAATAGTAACGGCGCACGCGGAGACATTTGATTTTTTGTCCGAAAATCAGCCTGTTCTAGTTTAAATGTGTAATTGTCGTCTTAAATCCAGGTAAATATATAAAAAATTAGTGGCTGTATCGAATGATTTTAAGTATGAAGAGCCAGGAGATGCCGAGTTTACTTTACAATGAACATCAGCAAACTCAAATGTGTTTACCTATTACAATACTTGATTTAAACATATTTTATTTCATAAGAAACATGGACTAGGGAAACAAGCTGTGAAGCTTCTATAAATCCTTCTCCATAGTTACAGAGCATTACATTGATGAAACTAGTTTGAACATGAACACACAAAAGAAATATAGAAAAAGAAAGAAAATGGCGAGGACAATCAATCTGCACTAAATCTCTTTGTCTTAAGATTTACTTTTCTACGATGTCAAATAGTTCAGTATTCCAATCAAGTGATTTGTGAACGTCACCATACAATAAAATATCTCTGTTGGCAGTGATTTCTGGCTGAAAAGGTCCCAGGAATTCTATATTAAGTTCTTTATATTTATTACATTGTGTCAAAAAATGATTAATATTTTCCCTGGGAGCTCCACAAGCACACCTTTCAGTGTCAATGTAACCATACAATACTAAATTCTATATGTGGTCACCAATGCATAGTACAATTGCAGTCAAAGTTTTTGTTTGATATATCTGAAATGCCGTAGGCCCCTCAGAGTCAAGTTGGAGACTACAGCAACAACTGTTCATGGCGCGCTTTGGGCTCAATGTGCGCAATGTGCGCGCCTGGGAATGTTCTTGACCTGGTCTATTTCTGCTTGTACTTGAATGAAATCATTTTTGCACTTTAGGTGGGCACAAACATTGTTAAGACTAGTACGGAAAGATTTTTGTTGATGATGTTTCGAGTGATGAATGTTATTTGTATTTTGTTCAGGAAGAAACTCGTGTATCCTTCATCATTTCACATATTTTTCCACTAAAGATCCAATATATTTTGTGATGCCGATGGTTAAAATGTTTGCTTTCCAGCCGCTTTGAAAGTGGTGGCAGAAATCGCAAAGCACACCAACAACAGTTTGGAGATTTCCGTAAGTAACTATTTTCTCCCCTCTCAAATCGCCCAAAAGCGCCCGGACGTAATTTGTTGTCTGCCTTTAGGTTTTTACTTAAATCTCTCGTTAGCAGGAAACACTTTTGTATGAAAGATCATTCATGATGACACGCCCTATGCGCGGGTTGGACGCATTGTGCCAGAACCGCACCAGGGAAAGCTGTAAACTTAGTCGCACTCTCACGCCATTGGCAGGTACATTAAAGTTGAATTGGGATGCTGGCGAAGAAATTGAGAGGTTCATATTCTCAGTGACCTGCCCACATACTGCATGCATATGTATTTCAATTCCTACATTACGATGCTGGTGCATATTTTCTGTCAGTGCTTATTTTTTATTTCTGTTTTGTGTTTAAATGTTACTCACTTTGACTTGTATTGGGCACTTGAAGGAAAAGACCAAACGTGTGCTGGACATTGAAAAGCGACTTCATGTTGGACATTTTCGAGCGTTCAATCCCGGGAGGGTAAGGCAACAAGTCTGATCATTAATACTGATAAAGTTAATAATTTTGCATACATTAGAGATATATATACCATTAATATCATATACCGTTGACTGCATATAAGAAAACGGGTTTCTTCTTGTTATTGCTATTCTCATCACGCATTATGTCCGTTGAAGGGGCATTGACCTAACAACTAGCTAATGGTGGGAGCACATATGTATATTGATGGTGCTCATTTTGGTCCTGAAGTTGACTTTCACTTAGGGACACTTTAGTAAGCTAATCAGAACTTTGAAAATGCACAATTTCTTTTAAATGTCTTTTAATACGAGACGAGGGAAGACCTGGAAAATTTAAGATGCATGTATAGTATAGACGAACTTATTATTGCACTTGTGGCAAAAGAAATATATCTACATACTCCTTGCTTGTTTTGCGCAGACACTCGTGAAAGAAGGGAATCTCAGCTGCTCGTCCCATTTCTCCAGACCACGGTTATACCTGGCAAGTGGCAGTCATTTCTTCTTACGCTTCAAGTTGAAACTGAGTTGAGGTGGTGGAGGTGAATGCAGCAGCAAATTTGGGCAAAAAAGGCTTGACAACGAATTTACATAATATGTATTTAAATAACAAGTTGGCCTACTTTGAAGATTACATATGCGCTTGCTTTTCACGGTAGTTGCCGTTCACATATTAATTTTTGATTAAAGGCATGTACATCTCTTTACGTTCACTAAAGAGACAATAATGTATTTTATTGTTAGTTATATGCCACAGTAGTCTTCCTTAAGACCTTTTTTTTGGTTAATTCGATGTAAAAGAAATTGCTAATTTATTTTTAAAAAATAATGATGGAACGGTCATAGCGTCGAGCTAGGAAGAGCCAGGCCGCAAAGCGGTCCTTGCTTAAGACATTTCTTAGTATATTCTTGGTCAATTCGTTATAAAAACACTATAGCTGGGCCGACATAACGTCGAGTTGGAACGAGCCAGGCCAGGAAGCGGCCAAGGCGAGGAGTGAAGAAACTCTTCGCAAGGGCTGCTTCGCGTCCTGGCTCGTTCAAGCTCGAAACTTTGACCGCCCAACATTTTCTTTTTATTTTAATAATATTCGTTAGCCAACTTCTTTCATATAGTCCCGCAGATAAATGCGAGACATTGGCTGGACCTGCATATTATTGTTTTCCGGTTTTTGCTTTTTTACTGATTTTGAGAGACCTTGGTATAATCTTCCGAAAAATGTCGACTGACCTCCTCAGCAATTTGATATTTTGCCTGGTCCCCCCTCCTCAACATTAAAAAAAAACAAAAAAAAAAAACAAAAACAAAACAAAACAAAAAAAAAAAAAAAAAAAAAAAAAGAAAAAAAAAAAAGAAAAAAAAAACAAACCGCCCCAAAAACACACACACACGCACGCACGCACACACACACACACACACACACACACACACACACACACACACACACGCACACACACACTACGCAAGCTGATTCATCTCAAATTTTCAAAAAATCTTTAGACGTATTACAAAAGTAGAGTCGAGATGGTTATTTACAACTTCAAAAATGCATAATGGAGTTAAAGCATAAAACAGGAAGAACATGATAAATCTGTGCTCTGCTGACTGGAAGCTGCTTCTGCAAGTGCAAACTTAACTAATCTATACATGAAGTCTACTTTCTAGTACTTATCAATACTTGCCTGAAGCTTTATATTACCAACACAATATGTCAGTGTGAGCTTTGAAGGTCATTGAAAAATCAAAATGAAGAACGCGCAAAAAGGAAACTCATAGGAACATTCCTAGTAATGTTCAAGAATAAGCATGGGCTCAGGATCCACCATTATAAGGATATAAGCCATTGTGTCTGTTTGGCCTTCCAAGGTCACTAAAGATCAAAATAAACAAAATCAACAAAAAAGATATGTATAGTGCTAGTAGTGTGTAGTAGTATCCATGGGCCTAAGATCCACACTTACCAAGATTTAAGAAAATGTTGAGTCAGGAGGGAAAAAAGCTTGAACTCTACAAAACATTAACTGTCAAAGGATACACAATTTAGCTTTGCCATCCCTTCACACATCTGATAAACGCTGGCCCTTCTCATTTTTGCAAACTTTCATCATCCTTAGTCATATAATAGCCAGCTAAAATTTAATAGGAGTCTGTCAATCTGCACATATATATATATATATATATATATATATATATATATATATATATATATATATATATATATATAATGTATAGGATCAGCGTGAAGACCATTTTGGCCAGTTTAATTGCAAGGGTAAAAATATAATGACCCCCGGTGCCCTTTATATTAGGTCAATATCAATTAATGCCGAACCCCGTCAAGATTCTGATTAGATGCTCCAACAGTATAGGTTTTCCGTTGGTAGCTCCATTTCTTAAAAGTAATTCTATCCACAAGTCTAAAAATCACATGACCTTTAGTGAGCTTGGTCAAGCTCGCTGAATGTCAAACTCATCCAATTTTCTAATAACATACTTCTACAGTACAGGTTTCATGAGAGTAGCCTCAATTTCTAGTTTTAAGAGTTATTAGGTCCATAAAAGTAAGGGGGCAGGGATATGATAGACGTATCCGCTCATACACAGACATGACAACAATACAAATCTCGTCGGCCGATAAAGCCAACAGTGTAAAAATCTCAGGGACCTTGGTGGACAAAATGTAAACTACATGACCTCAGGTGGCAATATAATCAATGTCGATGCAATTAGCCAAGTACACTGTACTTCATGAGTAATACATTTTTTTTCTTGTGGGGGGGGGGGGCAGTTATTTGTTGTGTTTTGTTGTTGTTGCTGTTGTTGGTTTGTTTATTATTATTTTTTTTTGCTAAGCCCTTAAAAATTATGACATATATCTAAATTATTGCATTATTATCTTTTTCCCGAACTTGGTACAGAACCAACTGGGGAAAATCCATGTGCAAAATCAAGTAGAAAAATATATTGCATCATCATCATGATGATGTCGTTATCATCATCATCATCATGTACGCCAAGATGGTACAGGCCTCAGTACACAAGATTCATACAAAATACGAAAACACGCAGCGCCACATAATGTTCAAACTGTGAACTGCATAACGTCACGTGATTCTGTATGCAATATCAAAGCAATTGGCTTCGAGGTTTTTAAGGAGAATTTTTCTCAAATTCAATAAAGTAAAAATATTCATCAAAAGTAAGAAAATATTGGGTCATCTTCTCCTTCTCAAACTTGGTAAAGAGCCACCTACGGAACTTCCATTTTCAAAATCAAACATTCCCTGCAATGATTTCTTAGAAGTGGAAAATGTAAAAGGTGTAACGGACGGACGTAAACAGAATTCATCTACTTCGCAGTAGAATACAATTTCCATATTGTTTATGAAATGAAAGAGCAATTTTGGATATGTTCTTGGGGGAAGTCTGGTGACTGAGACTCCTATACTGTGTGTCACTCAGATGGCTATCAACTATATACTTCAAAAGTTTCATAACAAGTTTAAAAATAATAACAAGATGCTGGTTTTCAATAGGAATGTGATCCACTAGTATGTGCATTTCTGAAATACAATTGGTGAAGCTGCATTGGAGCCTAGTTGAGATGTTAAGGGAACGTCCTCCCCTGCTGCACAACTCAGATGACTATGAAGATAAATACTTTAAAGTTTCATAAAAATGTTTATAAATACACAGCAGACTTGTGGATAGGTTTTGGATAGAACCTTGTTCCATCATAAGATGCATCTCTGTCAAAAATTCATTAAAGCTGTGGTCAGTATTTTTTTAGATATCGCGGCAACGGTGTCAGTGTTGACGCAACTCAGACAGTCTTCAAATAAATACATCAAAAGTTCCATAAAAAGCTTACAAATCATCAGAGGTAGCAGGTTTTAAATATGGAACTTGGTCCATCATAAAATACGTCTCTGATAAAAATTTGGTAAAGCTGCAGTCAATATATTTTTTAAGATATCGCTGAAACGTCGTCAGGGTTGACACCACTCATACGGCCTTTAATAAATACATTAAAAGTTTCATAAAAAAATTAAATAATAAGAGGAAGCTGGTTTTCAATAGAAACTTGGTCCATCATAAGGTCCTTCTATGAAAAAAAAATTGGTACAGCTACGGCGCATATTTATTGATATCATGGTAACGTTGACAAGACGGACGAACGGATGAATGGACGGACGACAAAGGGGACGACAATACCCTCCGGCACTTGATGTGCCAAGGCTAAAAAAGTAGTTCGACAGTACTTTAAACCAAAAAGCAGCATGTTTACAGTATTGATTGCTTCATCGGCTACAGCAACTGCTTATCTGTAAGAAAAAAAACCCCAAAAATATTTGTCAGCCACTACCTTTACACCGGCAAACAAATCAATCATGATTTGCCATATTACAATATTTCATAAGTACCTGGAGATCAAGTTTTGAAGACTGAAGGTCTATCAAGGTCATGACCAAGGTCAAGGTCAAAGAGAATTTCCAGGATAATGCTAAATGCCCCCAATTATTTTACATCTATACCACACTCGTACAAAAACAGGAGAAAAACCAAAAACGTTTCAAACTAAAAAAACAATGAACAGGTGAAGGTCATGTGAAGGGCAAGGTCACTTCAAGGTACTGTATGGAACACATTTTTGTTTTGTTTTGTGCCATCTATTTGGAGGTAACAGGTCTTTCTATTATTAATTTGAATGGTTAGTTGGAAGTATATTGTCAGTTTGTGTTGAAAAAAAAGAAGCAAATATGGGGTAGGGGGAGGGCTAAATGAATAACCGTCGACATTTTCTGTTTTTGTGTGACCCAGTAGTCATAAATCAAGCAAGAAAAAACTGTAGACAATAATGTCAAGTGAACCCAAACTTCTCCCCGACTAATAATGAATTAACTAAGAAAGGGTCTTGAGCAAGACGGTACGCTACAGGTGACAAACTGAGAACAGGCGCTGTCCTGCATTTGTAATGACAAGCTACTCGCGTTGGCCTTTGACATGAAAACGGACCACAAATCGTCAAAAAACATGCGAAAAAAAAGGTGGTCCAAAGTTTGAACATTGAATAAAGGCACCCTTTTGGACATCTCAAACTACTTTTGGACACGTCAGGTTTTGGTGAAACTTTCTTACGATTCAAACTTGCATTTTTGCGCAAAAAATTGACTACAGAAAGTGATTCCTCAAGAAAAATTTACCTTTGAAGCACAAACGACGATGACGCCATCCAGTGTCAAGCAGTTCCCCATTTGTCCATACATTGCCGTAGAATTCACAGACTTGGAAATATGAAGACTTGACATAGACTTACATGTGGCAACACTCCCAATCTATGATCTGCAGTGTTCATTAGCAGTTCCAGTTTCCTTGTTGATGTAGACTCCACAGATCATCATCATGTTAACAGCAGACCATGCTTTATTTTTTTCTCTGTCATTGTTCATTCTAGTTTTCATGAACGAATTTAGGCTACAATTTTGCATGTGCAGAATTCGATTTGACAGCCACGAGTAGAAATGGCATTCAGTCGCCCAGCTGTGTGATGTCCTTCGAGGTTTTTAAAAGAAAGTAGTTTAACCCGTGGTAGATCATAATTTTTTGGTCTGAGTCAACAGCTTTTTTGGCGCACTCAGGACCTTAGGGGTCCTGGATGCGCCGGGAGAAGTCGTTGTCTTTTGGCATCTTACTCAGGTAAGTGTACCCTGCACACATTTCTAGAAAAGGCTATATTTGATACAATGAACGAAGCAGATTCATTTCATGATCGTCGGTCCTTGTGCCGTCATCGCACATTTTGATTTGAAGCAATTTATAATAACCTGTATTTTTACAGTTCAATGATTTGCTGTTACTGACCACCCAGACAGTCTATTGGTCTCGCCAAGAAGCGGCGTTCCCTCTGGACAAAATAGAGGTATATGAGATTTTGCGAAAAATGTAAAATTGTTTTAGGACGCCGAGGACGTTAAAAGCGGGGTCAAGCCAAGTTTGTCAATATTCACCCCATTTTCTGTTACATAGAGATCACTCGACCAGATGTGGCTTGCATGCTTGTCATCCATATCTGACAAAGAAGTGTGTTCAGTGTTTTCAGAACGTAAAATAATTTATATACACAGACGTCATGCCGCCGGAATGAAACCTGCGAGGGCCCCGATTTCCATGTTATAACCACGAATTCAGGTACAATATAATTAAGTGAAATACATGAGCAGTGGAGAGATGTCGAAATCCACATCAAATCTTATGTGCATACGTTTGCGTATCTAAGTACCATTTACAGTGATTATCAGCGCCAATGACGTGACAGAAAGTTGGCTCCAAGGATACTGTAAAGTATTCTTACCATAAAATCAAAGGGTTTCCTGTTTTTATTATGAAATCGTTATTTTTATGCTATTTTGAAATCTTGAATAAGCTGACACAAATTTGTAACAAAGCTTAAAAACGATGCCCATGCCTTTAAAGTGGCTCAGTTAATTTGGGTTTTATAGCTTGTCAGCAGACCAGTTAATTGCACAATGGGAATTTGTTGTATTCGTGATACTTTGTACTATATGTGGATATTATCTACCGAAATACCAAACAGTTTGCCTGTATTTATATTAGATTAAAAGGATGCGTAAACCAGATATCGACGCTAAAAGAATTGATACTATGGGGCTTGAAGTCAATGACAAAATTAGTCAAATCTATCTATCTATCTATCTATCTATCTATCTATCTATCTATCTATCTATCTATCTATCTATCTATCTATCTATCTATCTATCTATCTATCTATCTATCTATCTATCTATCTATCTATCTATCTATCTATCTATCTATCTATCTATCTATCTATCTATCTATCTATCTATCTATCTATCTATCTGTCTGTCTGTCTATTTATCTACCTACCAACCTTTATATATATATATTTATATACATACATACATATATATATATATATATATATATATATATATATATATATATATATATATATATATATATATGGACGTAGCAGACAATAACCGTTTTTGTACAAGTGGGCAATTTTGTAAATATATATGTATATGCCAAAACAAAAAGATGCGAAAAAATACTCCAATTTGTAAGTGACCATTTTTTTTACCTTGTGACTTCTGGACTCTCCATTTTACCACAACAACCTTTCATCTTGGCAGACTGAGAAACATGGGCGTTAAGGTGTACAAGATCTTGAACAACCTGGCGCCTGAATATCTCA
The DNA here is from genome assembly GCA_964020975.1 of Hermodice carunculata. NCBI lineage: Eukaryota > Metazoa > Annelida > Polychaeta > Eunicida > Amphinomidae > Hermodice > Hermodice carunculata. The sequence continues at coordinate 90,677,402 of OZ026622.1, forward strand.
ATGATCTAATTACTCTGCGAGTAAACACTAATCACTTAACGTCAGGGCCCATACCGAGCATGGACTCCACTCCTTCATGTACTTAGCTCCCAAGATTTGGAATAAATTGCCACCCTAAATAAGACAAGCCAAAAACTAAAATAAATTCCGAAGACTTGTAAAAACTTGGGAGGGACTGGACGGAAACTATCACTGTGCCATCTGTCGGCAGCATTGATGCCACTATCCCCTGAAACAAACGATCGATTCTCTTTGACGAAGCTCTTAATTTAATGAACTCATGAAGCATTGCTGCACAAAAGTATTCGCATTTTAACCGTTGTCTATCTTAGTCTTCATATGTAGTTTAATTGTGCAATTTTGTTTTTAAACCAGATTAACCTGATGGACAAAGATTTTTTCTATTTTAACTTTCAGCTGTTATACATTTTAGTTAAAATGTGTATATGTTTTAAAGCTTTATAATTACTGATGTATGTATCTCTTTAACTTTGAGCTTTGAGTATCTGATTTTTAATGTTAATCTTGTATTTTCTCATAACTATTTAGTCGGACTGACAAGCTCATGACGAGCTAATGTTATCTGTATATTTCTCCGACAATAAAGAAGATTTGTATTCTATTGTATTGTATTTCAGATAATGAAGCCGTTGGAGGATTCTGAAGAACCGAACAGCTACATTCTCACTTCAGAATGGCCAATACTCCTTTCTTTCAGGTATTCATAATATACACAATTAATCGTTTATGTGCAAAGATTTGATTAACGCTCTTTTGAAATTACGTTGATGACAATTTTTCCACTCTGGAGACAGTACAATACAAAATGTGTACATTTCCTCGAAGTGAAATGCACATAAAACCCGTTGACACGGTATTCCATGGTATACATCGAAATGGCTCCTTCATATAAATTTGTTGGGAACAGATATCGATTATGCACTACCTTGGTATTTGCTGGAAGTTCATTCTGACTTCTGTTGTGAGGGCATTTTTGGCATTTTGACCCGACGGAAGGCGGGGGGGGGGGGGGATAAAGCACAGGAATTTGCTGTCGTTTCTGCCATCGTACATGTTACATTTAAATGTTCTTGTATATGAATGTCATTGGCACCATCTATGTATGTTTTATTTTTCATATACCCTCTACAGCAACAAACAGGAACAGAGAGAGTGGGAAGATGTACTTCAGAGAACCATCGTCGAATACAAGACCAAAAATGACTGCACATCCATTTATTTTCATGGAACATTACCAACAGAAAGTACCAAACAATCTGTTGCATGAGTTATGCAAGTCCGTAAGGTGTATTGCGAAATCGAAAAGTAGAGACGAGTAGAGAATCGTGTCATTGTCTCTGCTCACAGTAACGTTATGTTTAATAAGGGCACCCGCTCTTAAAAAAGTCATTCTATTTGTGAGATCATCATTGCATGCCCCCAAAGCCAGGAGATACACGTATATCTGTTTATAAGGCAAAGGTGTCTTTTCAGTTCTGATTCAAGATTCGCTTAATTAACAGGAAACTTAACGCTGAGCTTGCTTGCTGAATGTTCCACGCTCCTTAACTATCCATTCAGGTCAGGTGAAATAAAGTGACAAAGAGACCCCAGAGAACTTGGTCTGAATAGGAGACAAAAAAAAGCGGGTAGTTTTAATATCTGTAGGTATTATTATTATTTATTGACTTATGCACCGCACAAGTTTAGGTCAGTTTGTCATTTCGTGTTGTTGAAAATGGAAAAGCTGGAAGATAATTTTGTGATTTTGTATAATATGCGGTATAAAAATGTTATCTATGATATATGAAAACTTGAAAATCCATACACTAATACAAGTGGAAAAATAATAAAAAAGTGTTCAAACCTACGATAGTGGTCAGACCGTATCGACTATGAATGCTCAAGTTGACAACAGGAAGCTTCAAGCTCCTAGCTTCATATGCCTATATGCTCTTCTTACCGGTCTTCTTGGCTCATTAGTTTTTGTGGTATGCCAGGGATTTTTGTCAACATTCGACTGCTCGATGTGTTTGCATTTTTTTAATTAAATACATTGGCTATTATGTAAGTATACTGTATGTTTTCGGTGCTGTTCTGATCATGCTTTATTTGTGACATCACGATGATCGGGAAGAGAATTAGGACCACAAACAATCTGATGCCCCCCCCTCCCGAAAAAAAAGCAAAAACAAAAAGCAAAAAACAAAACAAAACAAACAAACAAACAAAAAAAAAAAACAAAACAAAAAAAAAAAAAAAAAAAAACAGGCTATGATATCTCAGGCACCAGTTTTGGCAAAATATCTGTGATGCTTGAAAAATGTTTTTAGGCATTTCAAACAGAAAGTTTCAGTACAGCTGGGTCAGTAAAGGTGAGTAAATACACCATGTACCACTGGCCTACATTTAAAGCATAATATACATTAAATTAAAGAACACATGATCTCAAATAATGGGCTAACGGTTCATGACCCCACTTGCTTTATACTTCCTAAATGTATATGTATTTGGTGCTTTGTGTGTTGTACGTTGCTCAGAATAATTAAATAAACCTATTATCGATGATAATTCGAAGATGCAAGCGGAACATTCGTGGATGTGGCACCACCTACGCAATAAACTGCTTGTGAACTCACTATCCGCAAGCGTCTCTTGACATTCTTTGCATTTGCATTAAGCTTTATTGAGATGCTTGAAGAGAAAGTCCCCTAGTTTATAATTTTAAATTACTTAGGCATCCCAGGCATTTTTCTTGGCTATCAAACCTTTTCTTCAGGTTTTCAGTCTTTACACGTACAAAGTACCATAAAGTTATGAGAAAGGTGCAACAAAGTATGGCCACACTGACGTAACAGGATTTACTATGCACAGAAGCATGTACATTAAACGAGGAAGTATAGCTGACTGTTATAATGTAAGAGACTCACCATCAACAACAATTTTCGGGAATGATTTGGAGAAAATACAACAATTTGTTTTTTGTTCCAGCAAATGAAACCAATAAACGAAACGTAATATTTGTGATTTGGTAGCTAGTGATACTTCCTGTCTTGTGGGCTTCACATTTTTCCTCAGCTTATTTTACAGTCATCTGTCCTTTTCTCTTTTGTCTGATGCCAAAAGAAATTCCGTAAATAGTACATTAGGTTTAGCTACTTGGTTTTAAAGGCCTCAACGGACCCTGGTGGTAAGTGTTTTCTTTGTCCAGGTCAACAACTTTCCTTGTCTAGTGCGCCTAAAGCGCTCCGGAGAGATCTGTTCACCAGGTCAAAAACTTGGCGTTAAAAGACGACTTAGAATGTTAAGAACCTTGGAGTAAAGGCATACTGACCGTCCCACCTGACAACTCACCAAGCTACCTTATGCCATTACAGAAAAGCAAATAGAATATTTAAGGCAGGGAATGTCAAATTGAATATATTAATCGCCCTTCAGTAATATGTATTTGTTACAAAAATACAGGTAGGTGATGGCAAATAAGCAAAAGAAAATAAATAAGACCAAATGATCAATTTACATGCTAAGAAAAAGCATGCATTGACTCGGTGCACACAGTTACTCTGTTCACAGGCAAAAAGGATGTCGTTGACTTCCTACAAAGGAAATATTGAAAAGTCTGTACACGTGATCAGATCATGGCGCTCATTACATTTGTTGATGTGATAGCTGCGTGATCGGCACTCTTCGTGTAATGATCACAGACTGAGTTAAGGAAATCACAAGCTACAGAATACATTCTATGTAAGAAAATTTTCATTCAATTAAGGAAGGTTTAATACTATGTGGCACACCAACATGGCTAAGGTGTGTCTGCATTTGATAAATCAAAAGAACATTGATGTTGCTGACTTTACGCTCTGTCCACAGATGTATACATGCACTAACAAGGTGATACACTATCTTTCCTTGCCTTGGCTGCTCGCAGCATTTGATTTTTATCTGACCCATGCTGCATGCACATTCCTTAGACAGTGACACATGAATCATGCACCTGCTCTCTGAAATGCAAGGCTTTCATCTGCAATCAAAATGAGCACTAAAGCTACTTTTGCAGTCAGGTCAAGAAAGTTTTATCTTAAACAGAATGTTTATGACCCAATTACAATGCTGTCATTCGTCGTTTCTGAGCAAACGATATCAACCTTCTTCCGTGCGAAAACTGATACAATGACAGGGTAAAAGGCGGCAATTGCATGCTTTACAGACATATGTTTACAAATTGCTTCATTCTGTAAAAAGGAACTGTTGAACATGTTAGAGTATTTTTTCTTTTTTGCTTAGCTGTTCTCTTGTATTATAAATCTGTAGACCGATGTCAACACTCACCAAGCCTAGGTTATTTGCGATGGTGGAACTTAATAGGCCGTGCTGACACTTAATACTGTACGTTGAAATGTAAGCAAATGATACATAAAGATATGAGTAATACCATGAACCCATATCTATTATCTTCCTTAAATTGTCGCATGGGTATAGAGGGCATTTCATAGCTTTTTAATACCATACGAGAATTTTCCGTGAGGAATTTGTTGACGTATGAATGAAAAGCCTGAAACCATGGAAGCATATGATGGGTGTATGGCTGTAGGTTCACCTTCTTGCGCAATAAGCATAAGCTGTACTTATCATATTTTGTCAAATTGATTGAAGGCAAGCAAATGAAACATTCATGTAGATTTAATTCATTGTTCACGATGGTTTAGGCGTGCTATATAACTGTCCATGCCTTAGTCAAAGAACTAGATCTTGTTCTGTTCTTTTGTGTTTACTTATGCAATTTTATCTAATAATGAGAGTCCCTGCCCATCCAGCTAGCAATAAAAGTTGGCAGAACATTGGTCCAATGCTGAGCCAACTCTTTATTGCTAGCTGGGTGCCAGGGACAAGGTTGCTGACAAATCTGGGTCACACTATACATGTGTTGTTCAGTTGGATTCTGGTCTCTATTGATATGTCATATGAGGATCCCCTAGTGCTCGGATTAAATATTGTATATAGACAAAGTTCAAGTAGACGCAATCACCAAGGAAAGTTATGATTAAAGTTACGTCACAAATCCATGATATAATCCCAAAAAGCAACACATTTTAGGCTTTTAATAAGAACAAGTAACATATTTATATGTCTTCCTCTTCAAGTTGACAAGACTGACCCAACTGAGTAGGGCGATGGGTAGATTTACACTATGGTATCAACTTCCCTAATGGGATTGCGTGGAAAGAACCATTTCTTTATTAAAGACAACTTTTAGCAATAGAATCAGATTTAAATACGGAAATGATAAAAATCTAAGCTTATTGTGATATCTTTACAAATCTGTTACAAACTTTGAAATGACAAGTCTGAATTGAAAAAAAAACAACAAACCCACAAACAAACTGTCTGTGAATAATTCTCGCCAGGAAGAATAACGTTTCAGATATTTAACATGATTCACATGTTTTTATCAAGATTCGTGCTTCATTGCCGGATAAAACATCTTCTTTTTGACTGCCAACATTTGCCAACTGACAATTCCTGAACTCAATGGAAAGATCGTAATCATATGCTTTGGATTGCTAACTTGGGCACGTTAGTAGTTTTAGCTGCTAATTGCCAAATGCAAATTTTAAAGGGAACTTTTTTTTCAGATAATATTTTATGCCTTAATTTTACCACTAAATATCAGACCAGTTAATTCAATATTGACTGATCAATAGATACGCCTCTACCAATTGCATTCAATAAAATATTAGTGCTGTTTTTACCTTCCCTAACTAGAATTCTTGTATAAATATCCCTCAATCATTAACTGTTGAGTCTTATCCTATTGAGATCGTATCATGAAAAGCATACTCCTGACCAAAAGACCCGGCACCACCTTCGTCCCCATCAGATATCAGGATGTGCGTGGGCAGCCTGTTTGTTATATTGTACCAGTGCTTTTATTACCTCTTTTGAGAGGATGTGGTGGTCCTGAAATGGCCGTTTTATTTATTTGAAACCTGCACGCGTCTGTAGCCAGTGTGGCCACCATACTTCTTCGAGCAAGTCTGGACCATCTTTGTCATGCTGCTGGTGAGCTTGGCTATCTCAGTCTGGCGAATTTGGTTCCACGGGTCTGCGAGCCACTGTGCAATTGGAATAAAGTGGCGGGAACTTTATCATACTCTTCCCGGACTCGATGGCCAAAGACATCCCATAAATGATCAACGGGGGACAGGTTAGGAGATTTGACCGGCCATGGTAACATTTCAATGTTGTGCTGCTAGATAGACTACATGCTGATTCATGCAGTATATGGTTGTACATTGTTTTGCTAGAATAGCAACCCAGGTTGTTGCTGTAACCATTTGGAGACTGCTGGCAGGATCTCCACATAGTACTAGCCTATTAGAGCTACATTTACTGCGATGAGTTCTGTTCTTCCTGTCGCCCCAGGGTAACTACATGGGTGCCTTCCTATCTCAAGTCAGGAGTGAAATTTATTTCTTCACATTGGTATTGGAAGATGAATGCTGATGTCTTGGTAAGTTCGCATGTCTGCAGTTTGGTGTATTTAACTTTGCTGTCGCTGTTGGGTTGAAATTTTTGAATGTGGGTAATGCATTATTTGATCTATTGGATAAATACTTCACTCATTTCTTCACATTGATTTTGCAGGAAGAGTGCTGAAGTTTTGGTAATCCTTGAATGTGCTTTTAGTGGTATTTAACTTTGCTCTCGTGTTTGGGTTGAAATTTACGAATATGAGTAACGTTTTTTCTAAATTATTGACCTGATTGATGCCTCGGCCATTTACATATATTTTCAAATGGCGTCTGCTGAGACACTACAAAAACCGTGGACATGCTGTTTTAAATCATTGGTAAACAGTACGAAAAGTCCGATGATAGATCCCTGAGGCACACCAATGTTGACGATCTTTTGCATAGAAGTTTTCCAGTGACGCTTTACCATTGACTTGAACCTTTGCCCCAATACCATTACTAAAGTAGAATGACTGATAGCATCAAAATATTTCGCAGATCTAGTAAGCAAGTACTTATGCTCAAACCAGCGTTCAAATCGTGCAGCCAGTCATCCAATACTTTATGAAGGCACGTCTGAATTGAGTGTATAGCTTCAAGTTAGCTGGCTGGTCAGGTGTCATGATGTCGTGGTCAGTGAGGTACCGTTGGTAATCGACTGAAGATGAACCGCCTTCTCCACGTCTTTAGCAATATGACCAAGCACAGATATTTTCCTGCAGTTTACCTTGTCTGTACTGCTGCCACTACCTTTGAAATTAGTTACAGAAACCACTTTCCGGTCTTTCAATACCCCAGCATTGGCTATTTGAAAATTAATTATGTGGGAAAAAGCCTTTTTGAAAATCTGGGCTCCAGCATTAAGTAAGTATCCATGTCTAGCAATTCGAGATTACTTTCTCGGTAAAGCATTAAAAAACCTGAGGCATTGAAGATGGGAGTGTAAATGTAATTCGGATTTTTTATTTTTATTATTATTTTTTAAGAGGATTGTGGAGAAGGATGGATGTTCTCTATTGCGTGACCGATATTTGTAAAATGCTCATTAAACTGATCAGCAGTAAGTTTGGTATCACGATGTTTTGACTTCGTAACAGGAAAAACTTCGAGGAGTGCTGCACATAATCTTTCGGCTGTTTATTTTCTTCCCCTGTGCAAAAAAACACCCACACAAAAAACAAATACTGTAGTTGACCTTTCGTAATGAGTAAAGCTATTTCATATCGTTCACTTTTATATAATGACCACATAACGTCGCCCTATTGATTGGCTGCCTTCGTATGCAGGCAATTCCGTTCAAAATAATGTTCAGGATTACCAGATAAACTTTCATCCCATTTTTAATCAAAGTGAAGAACGGACGATGCAGTCTGTACGCCGAAGTTTAACCTCTACTCAGCAAGACTTTGTTACATCAACAAACGAAAGGTCTTGTCTGTGACATGTTTGAATGCCTTCACGTACATAATACACCTCCGCTCCCAGAGCTTCTGTCTGAATATTTGATATTCGGGCATGTCTATATCATTTCTAGGTATTTTATCGAATAGCCATGTTTCAGTTAAATATATGATATGAATAACATTACTAGGCAAAAACTGGTCCATCATATACATTTTAGGATAAAACCTTCTGATATTCAAGTGTGTCCATGTAATATTTGATTACATGGTAGATTACAATCGGATGAAACTTGTATGCACATCAATAATGACTCGCGCATAATCATCACAGGAAGGACCAATTGTGCTATTATTAGTGGATATGATAGATTAACTGTAATCGGAACTGATCAGGTGCCTCGATGCCTAGCTCCGTTCCCTGGCGTCGCAGTTACGAGGGTAAACGAATATTTGAGTTCCTTATGCTAAGCAAAGAGCACACTTTTTAGAGAACGTACACATTTAACATTTTAATAATCGCAGAGACCCTGGCTTTTTAGATTTAACATAAACCCATTTCATGTTTACTTATACAAAGAATACTTGCCCCCCCCCCCCCGACACACTCCGAACTTATCTGTCGGGAGTTTTCAGTTGCTATATCGAAAATAGGAACAATTTTACAAACCACACGGTTTAGCCTGTCGAGACCTGGTACATCTTGATGATTCTGACTTTCCGTCTCGTGCTACCAGTATACTATTGTTTGATAATATCTTTGAGTCATCAGAGGTTGATGAGGTGATAAAAAAACGTGAAACTGAAGAAAGGATGTGGACCTAATGGCGTTAGCCCTGAAGGTTTCATACTCCCCCCAGTTAAGTGGATTTTACAGCTAACTACCCTGTTCATGTTTGTTTTTGTGTCACATTAACCTGCAGCTTGGTCCTATGAGCAGCTCAAAATGCTGTTTAAAAAGGGCGACATAGAATGCCGCGAGAATATCAGTACCATTGAAAGGTATCAAAGGTATCAGCATCATTGAAAGTATTTCAAAGATATATATGATTATGTGTTGTGTAATCGGCTATCAAAGTGGTTCATTCCAGACCGAGATCAAGCCAGTGCCCTTCCCTGTTAAACATATAGTTTCCTTAAGACTTATCTTTGATTGTTGTTTCAGGAAAAGGATTTAACTCTATGTTGTTTTGTGGACTTCTTAAAAGCCTACGATCGTGTGTCCAGAGCCACGTTGATGAGAACCCTTAAGCTTTAAGGCTGTGATTTGATCATGTTGTTTGCGTTACTATGTACAAAGTACCCAATAGTGTGCTAGGTTTTGCTGTAGTATCTACTACTTTGGGAGTCCGTCAGGGCTCGCCATCATCCTGTTTTTTTGTTTACAGCTTTGTTAACCATTTGATTCGTAATCTGTTTGAAAGATGTAGTTCAGACGTGTCTCATCCTAATGCGGATGGGTAACGCTGTGATATAAGGGACTAGTCGTGCAAAGTGTGTTGAAAAACTGAAAGTTTTGAAAGAGTTTTGCAAAACTGCAGGCATGGTCATCAATGTTAGATGTACTAATTTCATGGTTACATCTGGTACAGAAGATGATAAAATGCCACTGGTGGCCCACCACGGAGATGAAACACCATTGAGAATACTTTATTGCAGTGTATACGCGTCTTTATATTGTTAAAATGGACATTGTAAATGTGATGTTGTGATATTCCTGAGGCGTTTGTATTATGTTGGGCAAATTTTGTCAATAAACTACTACTACTACTACTACTACTACTACTACTACTACTACTACTACTACTACTACTACTACTACTACTACTACTACTACTACTACTACTACTACTACCACCACCACCACCACCACCGATACTACTACTACCACTACAACTACTAGCTAGCATGGGGAAAAGACCTTGACAGATGTGTCGTTCTGAATATGGGTGTTGTTTTACTAAACTATTGGGTCAGAGGGAAGGGGGTATAAATCACACAAAATAACAATAATTCACATTTAAGAATCTTCAAAACAGATACAAAAACGCAAAAAATGAAGCAAAGTACAAGCCAAAACATTGGAAAGCAACCTTATAATACTCGTGCATTTGCTTTCACACAAAATCACTTCAATTTGCTTTATTTAAGCGCAAAAATCACAGGAAGCGTCTCCTTTGATAAAACATCACCCGCCTGCCACAAATAAAGCTGGGCCAGAAACAAAAGTAGCGGCTCACCAGCGCTCTCTGACCAATTGCGTAACATGGCGGGGTTGGGGTGGGCTGAAGATGGAGGCGAAGAAAAAGACTTGCAGCTTTTCAAGTGTGGCGGCTAGATCAGAGATTTCTCTGATTTCAAAGGTGTCTATTTAATTATTATTCATACGAATGGCACTAAAATTTGGTAAAGGCACAAAATACAATGATGCATAAGCCCATGATGGAATTGGTACCATACTACCGACGTTATGCAACATTTCGTCACCACGCGTGACCATGGGCCACACCATGGGATCAGACCACACATTCCATTGTGTGTCCACAAGGAACAAAACAGATTTTAATTGTCACAACCAGCACGTGTTGTAAACAAGTAACGCAGAGGCCTGAAATAAAAAATAATGGATACGTTTCCAGCTGTTGTTTATTGGCAGAGAGCGAGCGATTTAACGATGATGTCGTAGTCCATGTGCTGAAATCAGATCAGCTGTCTCATTATATTCGTACCACACACGATTCCGTCAATATTGCCGAAACGACGAACAAATTTATTGAAATATATATATATTAAATAATTAAATGAGCCCTTAGTCCTCTTTTGAAGCCCACATCTGCTTTACATTGATAACAGTCCAACAGCTCTTTTTAAGGATCTGGCACCAGTTCATGAAGACATGTACAAATTATTCCGTCAAAAATATATTTTAACTAAAAGCACTTCAAATTATACATTTTTGGGAAATATACCAAACCCGTGATTTGTGTTTTGACAGTCATATGCGTCCTTTGCCTCATGTATGTACAGCAATCATAGAAATGCATCATCTCATTTTTCAAAGAAATATTCATTCAACTTTGTTTTTATATATAAAGGGGCATTGTTTTGATATTTATGAATAACAAAGTCCCCAAACTTTTCTAAAAACCACATGTATTGTAACTTTTGTTTTGTTACCGAGAAATAAACGTTTGCAGTTGAAAAAACAATTCCAAGTTCCTTACATCAAAAGGACTGAGCTTTGACTTGATCTTTGACAAAACTAGGCTATGCATTACAAATCCAAGGCACACTTTTGTGATTTACATTATTTGATGGAGTTTGCCACAAACCTTGCCTTTTTATGAGTGTAAATAAACATGAAGACTGTGACAGTTCTGTGCTCAGCTGACCCTTGAAATTGAAGTGATCAATGCAACCTAGTGTACAGGTTACTTTGACCCTTCCACAACGAACATTTCCACCAAGTTTCAGCATCATATGAATGATCTTTTGGAGTTGATGTCGAAAATGGTAAAAAAACACAAAAATTCCTTAAAAAATTAGAGCATCAACTCCTGAACAAAATAAAGTCTAAGGATACCAAGAAATGTCCCTATGCAAGTAAGAAGGAATTGGTCAAGTGATTTCAAAGATTTTTGTCAAAAAAATTCAGGTAGTGCCGATCAAATTAAGAACTAAGAGTCTCTAGGAGTGTCCCTCTGTGTTATCAAAGGAATCGCAGGGGTGTTTGTGGAGAACTTTTTTTTAATAGTTGCAGCTTAATCTAATCTGAGTGACAGGTCAGAAAAAGTTGAAAATTGCATATACAAAAAATCATCAAAAATTAGAATAAAACCGAAGCACCACCCGTTGAACAATTAAGAAATTGGAGTCTCTAGGAGTATGCCTGTCTGATATCAAAGCAATAGGATGAGCCATTTTGACATGATATTTAAAGATTTCCCTCCAAAAACAACCAAAAAATTCATAAAAAATCAAGAAATCATTGGAGCACAACCATTTGAACAAATATGATAGAAACTCAACCAATGTACATCGCCACTAAGTTTGAAGTCAGTCTTGCTAACAGTTTCTTCGGAGAACTCGAAATTGTTAATAAGCAATAGAATGCCCAATGACTTTCATAGTAATCAATACAGCAGTGCTACTTAGTGAACAACTTTGTTTGACCCTTCCACAAGGAACATACCAACCAAGTTTCAGCTTTATCTGAATAGCGTTTCTTGAGAAGTTAAAAATAGCAAAAACACACAAAAGAATTAAGAAACGACTTTTTAAAGTTAAAATTCAAGGATAGAAGTAGAAAATATTTCAGGCAGCAATGTGGAAGAGATCTGCAAATGAACTCAGACTCCATTAAAAAGGCACAGACATATACCAAATTCAAAACTCATTTCAAAATGGAGAACTATTTACTTCATATAAAAAATCGAACTTTGAGAGACAATATCACGTGATTCAGAATAAGTGTACACAATTTGTTTAATTGAAACAGGAAGACACAGAAGACTTCAGAAAAAACATTTGGCTGACAGAATTTGTGATGATTGTAGTATTTTAGAAGACAAAATGCATGTAGTACTTTACCATGTGCGACATTTTCCCAGCATTTTCAACTTAACAGATCCAAATAAATTCAATTTCACCATGGACCTTAAAGATCATGATAAAAAAAGATTCTTAGTAAATTTCTTCTCTGAAGTCATAAAAAAGAGGGGATCTTTCGAAACAAATTATAAATTGTTAAATAGGGATATTACATCAACGGAGATTTTGTTTGATTGGTTTGTAAACTGATTTTGCCCTCTCTCTTGGGGACATTTTATTGTGTTATATGTGCATTGGGTTATGTTGTATTTGTATATGTATCTGTGTGTAATGTGTGTATTTTTGCAAAATGTCAATATTGATGTGAATGTGACAACAAAGGTTCATTGCATTTCTTTTAGTGCTGTGCATGCTACCTCTACTGTGGAATTTGTTTTTCTAAGCTCTCCAAGTCTTTTTGAAGATAGGGCAGCTTATATTTGACCTGCAGATCCTAAAGGAATTCTGGAAGTATGGCTGGTTTAGGCTTAAAACCAATCTTTTCCAGGCTGGCATCTTACGGCTTGAATTGCAGACAGAAGGGGCACAGTGACATACAGGCAATTGCTGATTGGAAACATGCTGTGGATGTGGATCTAGAGAGACCATTTATCTTCTCCCTTATTGGTTATAGAGCAGAAGATGGACTCACGGAACCCTTTCATGGCAGCCTGGGCTGACCATGAGCACTGTTATGGTTGTCTCCAATAGCTTGGTTGCATGTGTTCTCATGAGAATACACGCAGGTTTTGTGGTAGGTGGGGAGATGACAAATGGCTGCTCTATGAGTAGTCCTGAAGGAAGAGCGAGACTAGTTGTAAGCATGCAAATACCAAATGCTGGATCATTGAGTTTGATTCTGCTGAGTCTTCCACCCCAGGGATACCACCAGCGAAGCAGACGTGACCCTTCGCATGCAGGCTAAGGTGGTTGCTGGTTCTTGTTCCGAGATCCCCTAAGGCAATAGGGAGAAGGTGACATAGTTACAAGCTACTCCCTCTGTGTTGGAGTCAGTTGTTTCAGACGTTTTTTTTGCTCCCCATAGCCCTGCAGCATACGTGGCAGAGGTGGAACTCACTTCCAAACCCATGGATACTATTCTGGCACTGACTCAGGCTTTTGAGCAGGTCAAAGCTCTGATTCGGAGCCTAGTAGGTGACCAAGGTGTGGTTGCTCAGCTGGAGGAGAGGAGAGGAGCTGTTGCAATGTGCAGCCACGACTTCTCTTAGATGGGTGCCATAGGACCCCCATCCCGTTCTCACCCTTGTCACTATGTTTTATAACTGTGGAGCCACAAACATTTAGTTATCTCAGGCATGGGCAAGTTGTCCCCTAGCAGGACAGCCAGGGAAAATGGCATTCTGCCCTGAAGCAGATTTACTCATTCCAGTTACTACTGGGTTATTTAGATTTCAAGGGGTTTGATGCAAGGTGCCAAAGGCCATTTATACATCCTTGGTGCCTTCAGGAGACTAGAAGAGGATGCTAGAGCCTCTGTCCTGACCACATCCTACTCTGACATCTTTCTGTCAGCTTTGAAGTCTCTCTTGGAAGATTTCCATTGTTTGGTGCAAATCTTGAAAGCAGGACATGCTTGGTCGGGCAGCCTCGATCAGGACTTCGGTGTTGCAGATTATGCACCTTCAGATCAGGATGGCCTGCACCCTAGAGGCAAACTTACGTTTGCTATGCATGGATGCCCATCTGCAAGGACAGTTGCCTGACCCAATCTACTTTTAAGCACACTGGGTTTCTCTTATCTAACATGCTTTTAACAGGAGAGATGGTGGACTTTGTTGAATGAGTGCAGGTCCTTTGGGCCCATTCTGCTGAACAGACCCAGATGAAGGCTTTGATTGACTCCATTCAGTCACTTTCCTCCCTGGCTTCCACTATGAAGTGTGGCACCCAAACTGCCCTTGCTTGTCCCCCAACCCAAGCCATGCCACAGGCATTGCAAGGGCCTAGGAAGATCTCAAAGCAATTCAGGAAGTGCAAGAAAGCCAGCAAATTCAAGAAGCTGGGGAAGCCTCAGGGCTCCTGACTCCTGCCTTCCCGACCACACCATCTCATGGTTGCCCTCCACCAACACTATAGGCCTCTCAGTGCCCAGTCAGTGGTTGTCTCTCCACCTTTTGCTCACAGAGGGAGTCTATCACCGAATATTTGTCCATCTTTAATGCCCATTTCACTTCCTTTGAGTGAAGACAGGCCTCCACCATGCTGCAAACCCAAGTGGTTCACATGCCCCACAAAGGAGTGCAAAGTATCAACATTCCTAGAGGCAGTTTTAAAGGTAAAGAGCAAGAACACCATGGAGTGGGTGGAGAGTCCAGGGTCACCTGGCTTCCTCAACCTACTCTTCCTAGTCCCCAAGTGGGATGGAGGTTGGCCTCTGATTATAGACCTGTCATTGCTGACCGAGTACTTGGAGATTTGTCTTTCAGGATGGAGACTTCAAAGTCAGTGATGACAGCCCTGGGAATGCAGAGGTGGATGACATCTTTGGATTGCAAGGATGTATTCTTCCATGTGTCCAACATGGAGACTTCACAGAAGTATCTGTGGTTTGCTTTCTCAGGCCAAGTTTCCAAGTTCAGGGCAATTCCATTTGGCCTTGCTGTAGCACCTCTTGCATTCACCCGGTTCATGCATCTGGTTTGTCACACACCTTCACCAGAGTGCAGTGCACATTCATGTACCTGGAAATCTGGCTGATCTGGGCACTATGGTGCATGGATTCAGTGCACCACACACAGACCTTCAGCAACTTTGCAAATGCTTAGGCCTGATTGTTAATCTCCAGAGGTCTAGCTTAACGTCAGAACAGATCTTTGTCTTTCTTGGCATCCAGTTTGATCTGGTCTCTTTCAGCTGTCGCCCTTTGGAGGACAGGTGGGAGAAACTCTGTCTGATTCTCAAGGCATTTCTGACTCGTAAGGTTCCCCCCAGCTGGCAGAGGCAAACCCTGATAGGCTTCTTGACCTTGATGGACTCCCAGGTCCCCTTGGGCTGCCTACACCATCATCGTTTGCAGCATGCTCGGCGGGATAGATGGTGGAAAGACCAGAGCCACCAGGCGCAGGTGTCAGTACTCTCAGAGGACCACTGGCACATCATGAAGTAGACCAATGTGAGAACAACATATTGGGTCATACTTGATGCCATTCCAGGCACAATTCGCCATGCACATAGACTCATCTTGGTCTGGTTGGGGAGCCCACATGGAAGGCCAGACAGTGTCACGCTTTTGGCTGACACAAGCCATGTCTCACCACATAAATTGGTTGAAACTGGTTGTAACATACTTTGTGTTCCTCCACTTCTAGGGCCGAGTACATCACAAACTTGTTCTTGTTATGTGGATAACAGGACTGCAATCACCAAAAGGTGTAGTGTACACGTCTCTGTTTGTGACAAGTGCAAGCGCAAAACTTCTAGTTTATGCATCATGCATCCTGAATCCGCAGGCTGTAGTGATGTGTCTAGCCATGGACTGGAGCAACCTTTGGGCTTACACCTTTCCTGCTCCACAGATCCTCCCTGCAGAAGGTTTGGTCCAAAATCTACAATCTGATCTTAGTCACACATGGTGGCTGAGGATGGATTGTTCCCTGGACTTTCTGAAATTAAGCATTGAGCCACTGCTAGGCCTACCAGCATGGCTGTAACTTCTGGTGAAACTGTGGATGAGATTATTCCACAGGAGCCCTCAAGTGCTCAACCTTCACACATGGGTGTTCTTGTACAGCACATCCAGGACAGAGGTTTTTTCAGAGTTGTTTGCAGACAGAATTGCCAGAGGGGGCCTTCTCTAGTGGTAACTTGGATTAATGGAGGAAGCTTTCTGACTAGTGCACCAGTCAGAGAATTCATCTGTGGTCTCCATGTATTATTGACTGCCTGGTGTACCAATGGAAGATCCTCAGTAAGACTTGAGAACTTGGGAGGGGTTTGTGGCATGCTTCTTCACGGATAGATCAGCTGATAGCCAAGTCCTAGCATGGTGGGACCATTTGCTGGTCTTAGTACTACTGAGGAAGTGGCCTTTTGAGTGCTTAGAAGACTTCTGTAGGGTGGACCTCAAGTACTTGATGTGGAAAACTTTTCTCCTAACACTTGCTTCTCGGGCTAGCAGAAGCAAGATCCACACTCTGTCACATGGCCAAATCCAATGGTCCGCTGACCACTCCCAGGTGACCCTAAAACCCCACTAGGGCTTCCTTGCAAAGAACCAAGTGGCTTGAGATCCATCAATGGCCTTTATGGGCTTTTCCATTCATGCCATTGATACAGCTCTACCTGCTGAGGACAGAACCTTGTGCCCATTGACAGCTCTGTGTTGGTACCTCTCCTGCATGGACAGTGCCAGGAGTCAAAGGACCACCCTCTTTTTTCCCAAAAGGAACAGGTTTGCTGAAACACAATTGCGCCATGGATTAAGCATACCATCCTGAAGGCCTATAAGAACACTTTGGATAGGCTTTGGTCCCTGAATCAGGTCTCGGCTTGAGCTCACAAGGTGCAACCCTTTCATGGCTTCTATCCATTCATAAGGAATGTTGTTGTTGTCAATATCCTCCTGGCTTGTCACTGACGATCATCTATGACTTTTGCCAAACACAACCTGCGTGACTTGATCCTGCTGGAGGAGGTTATTTGCTTGTCCCCTCAGGGCAGCCACCATGATCCAGTTTATAGCCCCTTTGGGTGTTTGACTCTAATGCAGTCTATAGGTCAGCATACCCAGTGTAGGCCTGGATCTTGTCTCAGAGTTGTATATGGGGGTGTTCCTGGGGTCTACTAGGCTGATAGCCAGCTGACCCATTTCAACTGGACACTGCCTTACGGAGCCATATGACTGCCCCCTGGGTGCCTCCCATGTTTCCACAATTCACTGGTCTTGTTAGGTCTCCAGGACTTGAAGAGCGCAAAAAGACAGCAGTTTCCTTGTGGCAGACTGCTTTCAGGTTGGCTTGTGGCATGGGGGGGGGGGGGCATTGGTGGTCCCATGCTGGTTGGTAAGGAGGGTTTCCGGGCTTAGGCCAGGACTCTGCTGTTGGAGGCCTCACATCCATGAACCTCTGAATTTTTCCCAACAGACATTGCCTCCTCACATGAACCCATAGTCCCCCCCAGGCTGTAGTCTGGGTGGGTGTTGATCAGTATGTGTGGTTTGTTACTATTTCCTACCAAATTGAATGCATTTGTATATTGGCAATGGTGGTCAATAGGTAACGTTACAAAACACATGAAATTTTTATAAATTTTGGAATAAGTGAGTATACTTACTTCTCGACCACCAGAGTAGCCTAACCAACCTCCCTGCTTCCACTGCACAGTTAACATCCATTGCTCGATCACGAAGAGAAAGGAAGCTGGGGGAACAGAGTGGTGGCATCACCAGGTTTTCAGTCCCAACTCAATTGGGTCAGGCATTGTGATCCAGATATGAAGGTTTTGGCAATGGTGGTCGAGAGGTAAGTATACTCACTAATAGTGGAATTATGTACACTTGTGTGTGTAACTTTGCCATGATCAAGAATTTTGTGTAAAGATTTTTCCAGGCCACTCATTTATTCTATTTGTTTCAAAACAGTTCAGAGACAAAAAGAGGGCATTATGTTCTGAATAACATATTACAGATATCTGCAATCCGAAGCAAAATAAAACACATTGAAAGACCAGGCCGGGATGTATTGGCAAGCCACAGTACAACAAACTCATTGCCACAGTAGGAACTGCTGTTCATGCACAAGAATTAGTGGCTGAAGGTCCCCATATAGTTTTTCAAAGTTATTCTCCACATTGTAAATTATTTAAATGAGCATCGGGTGTGAAGTAGTGGCAGAACTTTGTATCTTTTTGGAAGCCTAGTTACTTATTTTGTACAAGAAATACTGGTAAACTGCAATAGAGGCAGCGCACCTACATTTTGCAAAATTGGGTGCTACATCAGACTGATATTAGAATGAGGAAGGATCAACTGTGCTCCAATATATGTGTGACGTATGTGACAGGTCTTCCTTAAAAGGACGGGATGTTGTCAAATAAAGTAACACCTGTGACACTTTGACTCTTAGTAATAAACAATTATGAAAGCAGGGAGCAAATATATTTTTGTCTTAATTTATTCACAAAAAAGCCTACAACTCGGGTAGTATGCCATGTAATATAAGTACAGTATAGCCTACCAGAGAAATACAGAATTTCGTACGTAATGTAGTCTATTTTGAGACAATGAAACTGTCTGAAGTTTATGTACATTATTGGAGACACATGCTGTATATACATTCATAAGTGATACATATACAAAAGCAAAGAACGTACTCTGCACAAATGTTTTGTATACATACAAAAATTGCCGTGACAACAGCTAAACGTTCTAATTCTTATTAAGAAGTGAGGTGAATGGTGGTCAGATGGGATTCAAGTATACTAACAATTGCCGTTTAAGAAGCCTCAAAAGAAGGCCACGTATGTGAAGATTGACACATACAACATAAAACATCAATAGTCTCACTGTAATTTGCCCTATAGAAAATCTGACATGTTTTTACACCCAGTGTTGAAACTTTTGGAAGAGGAATGTTGAAGCCGCTCGCCCAAGACACTTGTTCCTAACCACCAATAAACCGTAACGTATAAAGATTTAAAACTTGTAAGTGTGAACAAATAGATACGCAGAACAATTGTGTACAGCACAGGCATTCTGTAATAAATTTTTCATTGATTAATTGTATAAATACATGAACCATGATGTATTTTTTTCTAAATTATTTGAATGTATAGCCACATGTGAATTGAGTTCCAGGTTTTTCAGTTAAACCACAAACAGATGTTCTGCATGCAATGACATGTTACTGATACAGACTCAATTGTCGATGACCCAATTGATGAGAAGGACAGGAGCTGTATGTTGTAAATGTCATTAAAAATTATACAGATGACATTAAAATTAGATATATTATTAAATATTTGAGAACTTGAGGAATGTTTCAAAAATTTCTCAAAGATGGATAACAGAAGAAATAATAGACGAGGGAAGACATACAATGCAGAATTGATGATGCACAACACGATAATAATGAAGGACAAAAGTTAAATACTAAAAAATAAATATTAAAATATGGACATTGGTATTAGATTAACCCTTCTGCCTTAGAAAAAACATGATAATTGTATGTGATAGACACATATATTGTCTATACGTTGACGGGCCCAAAATAATTAGAGATGAGGATGAAATGGGATTGTAAAATAATTGGATGTTGAGGTAAAAGGGAAAAAGTGTAAAAGATTTAAGTACGTAATAAAAGCATATTAGAACCCGAGGTAAACCCAGGAATTAGCCCATAAAGTGTTTGTAGAAATGGAAAAAGAAAGTTTGACAAATTTATCACATGATTAATGTATTATAAAACTAATGAACACTCGAGTTGAGTATAATCTGGTACATGACCTCTCGCGGGAAACCGAAATTTCTGTCAGATTACTCCACGGGATCTCTCATTTGGATATTTTAAACTGGATTACCATCAGAAAATAAGTCCCAAGTAATTTTGCTCGTAGTAATTTACTTACAATATTATTTCATGGTATCCTTTGTATTTTAAAGAAACATTAAATTGGTCGAAATGTAAAACATTGACATTTGTTACATTTTTGGGAATGTGAATGCATTGATCATCATTCTATGTCAGGAGAGTATGTAGTCATTAAATCAGAAAAAAACATTGCTAATCGATTCTTACACAAATCCAAAATCATGCTTTACTTGTTAAACATCGTGTTTGGCAGAAAGGTCTGATTTACCGCCCAAACCGAAAATATACAGTTTGTTCCAAAACGTGCAAGAAAGCACTTTAATAAGAAAAACAGAAAGTGTGCATTGTAAGAATAAAACGTTGAATAGCATTTCAAAACGAAATTCAGGAAGAGAAATCAAAGTTCCAGTGTAAGTGAAAAGTATGCAACGAATGAATGAAAAAGAAACGAAATTGATTTATTTTGGTCGACATTAGAGGATAGAAAAATATCATTCTAGAGCAAAGCTCTAAAAAAGTGTAACGTTTGGAAAATAGCAATTATGTTCAATGCAAACAAAACTTTCAAGTGTAAAGTGTCTAAATATCAAAGTTTTGTATTAAAAAAGTGCAAATTTATCTACAAGATCCAAATAAAACTGAAAATTCAAATTTATATGAAAATTGGGATAAACACTTGAAAGAGTAGTGTTACTTAAAATTATTGGATGAATCGAATAGAAGTTTTTGTTCGTTTTCAGTTTTACAACATTGGATAGCCGTATACCTTAACTTGATATCTTTAAATGACACTTGCATCTAGCCTTAACCTTGAAAATAATATCCCACTAAAACCTTGTGTAAAGAAACATCTTTGCATAAATCTAAGGTCTATTATTTAGGCAATTTAAACTCACAATTGATTCAATTTCCTTTACCACTTCAGATAACTGATTAACGAAGGTGACGTTTTAAGAATTGGAAAACCTCATATGTTTAGAAGTAAGTTGAATTTGGATGCTAGTTATAGCAGTGGCTTATTTATAAAGTCACTTATAATAATTATGAACCCACAATCAAGTCAACACTGACCTATATTCAATATGAAAGCGTCTCAATCCCTTCCTTAATAAAATTATAAGAATTACTAAAACAAATAAGGAACTACTAAAACAAATAAAGAACTATTAAAACAACTAAGGAACTACTAAAACTAATAAGGAACTACACTGTCGCCCAACAATGTAACGCAAAAGTGCTGGGACACTGAATGACATATATTAAATATGACTAGGTTCTATGATGTATTAAAATGACTATCATTTAACACTGAAGATGTCGATGAAGGTAAAACGTAAGTATTCCTGTTCATCCAGATGGTGTGGCTCAAGACATGGATTTACCCTAGAAGACCAGAGTCTCCAGAGAGTGCCAGTCGTCAGGAGGAATCGTAACACACCTCCTGACCAATCAGATACAGCAGGAACTGTCACGTGCATCCTCTTGACAAGCGGTGCCCCATAACGATTCAAGGTGCCGGGATTAACTCGTTCGTTTTTAGTCGTGAGCACCATCAGTAGTCAATATAAATATGTGGTAATTAGGAACACAATGAGGACATTCCCCTTGTGTAATTGCTCACCAGATTATAATACACAGGCATTGCTCACGATAGCCATCCATCTGAAAAAGACATAGTATAACATCACGCATAATTCAGATTGCATTCATACAAATATTCAATTTGGTAGATATTCTTTTGCCTTTAATTTATTACTTACCTAAACACATTTCTTGTGTTTAGCTTCGACTAGGGCTGCAGTTGTCAAGACACCGTAAACAACAACAAATGGACAGCGATTTTAATTAGTTTTCACTGCATGGTGTTCATTGACATTTACTGACCATACCTGTAAACCAAATTATAATATATTAAGATGAATATGCTTATAAATGTCGGATACTATTTTTATCGCCCAATGTCACCATAAAAAGCATGTACATATGCAAAACATCCAGGAAAGTGTTCCTACCTGTCTCTTGCCGTTGGACTCTCAGTCTTAAATACCAATGGCTCCTCGTCACTGTGTGTCAATTCGAAAATTAAATTTGGCTCTTTGTCTGGGAAACCCTGTGGTAATTAAAAGCTCTAAGGTACAGTACCATTTACAGGACATGGAAACAGAAATGAATTAACCTTTGTCGAAGTACACTCGTCCCATTTAAAGGTAGCACTGGAGCGTACTTTTAGCTCAGCAGCAACATAATCCTTGTAACAGTGATGTACTGTTGTGTTCGATATCTGGCTTCTAAAAGTTCTGAGGAAATGCACGTAATTAATAAAATACATAATCTCTCGGCTATAACCATGACAATTTAACTACTCAATCAATTGTATACTTGTCCAGGGGTTGGTTGGACACCTCTCCATGTTTATGAAAGCATATTATTTAGATGTAAGTGCATTTACACGTGGAGCTTCAAAATGTCCGACCAAGGCTTTTATTGTCTTACAATTATTTAAAGCGCGTGTTGCACTTTTGCAGAGACATAATGTGTCCATAATTCATTACTTATCTGCGCAATTTATCAGTGATGAATACCACAGTGACTGCTGCTAATCTGGCCAAAAGACGCGAGAGCATTACCTGTCTACATGCATGTACTTCACATCCCGGCAAGGCTGCCTTCGCTACGGCTGCAGTGTCCTGTATGATATATATACATACTTCACTAAGTTTAGCACATCAGCATCGCAATCGCTTCTCATCGTACACTTGGCTTATATTCCTCTTAAATTAAGACTGAATCTATAGCCTATCTAGGCCTGGGATCACGCACCAAGGCCCCAAACCAAGGAAAGCAAAGCTGTTGACCTGGCGTATGTTACTTTCATGTGTCTCATCTACAATTCTCGGTCAAAATTTTTTTGTTGTTTTGTTTTTCTTTACTGTTGAAATTATTTCAAAACAGACGAAATATGCTGGCTTTGGCCAGTTTTACGGAGAAAGGCTTAAATCACATGTATGGTTTGCTGTTGGATTAGTAACATATGCGGCAAAGACAGACTGATGAATACCACCATACGTTTATTTGCGTATTTCTTGTGCTGTATATGTACGTTTTGTAGAGTTAAAATTTTGATGAATCAATTCTTTCATGAAAATTGAAGTTTACGAAAGCCCTCATGTAACAATAGTAATCTTTCTTTCACAGAAACGACACATGTTACTGTAGAAAATTTTCACGTACACTCTCACACACAAATTTGCAAAAGGATTGCTTCATGTAATCAGAAAAAAATTCAAAATGAAAATGAATCAGGACCCCCAGTTTGACCTATCTAAAGTAAGATGACGCAAATAGACTAACCTCGCTGGCTTTAAACATATATAAAGTATTGTCCTTTAGAGCAATCCATAGTTTCTTCCACTTATGGCGCTTCTGCTTCCACAGTTTCAAGTAGCCACTCATGTCTACCGTTTCGTCATTGGCTGCAATCTTGAATTGACGTAAAATATCAAAGGTCATTCTGCGTAAATTAATAAAGTATAAGGGTCAAAATGATTCCGAGTCTCAATTTCGAGATGTGATCAGTCTGGGTATTCTTCTTCACCACTTGTGATTGCTAGTTGAACATATTGAGACCAGTACTATTGAGCAATCTTTTCACATTATATATATATATATATATGTATATATATATATATATATATATATATATATATATATATATATATATATATATATATATATATATATATATATATATATATATATATATATATCGCTGGTGTGTTTACTGCAGCAACCGTTATAAATGATTGTAATTTAACATGTGTCTGTTACGATACTGCTGCAGTGAGTTACCAATAACCCTTGACTGTTATGCTGAGTTACTACTAAATGATGCAGCTGGACTCGCAGCGAAACTGTGCTTATCTGCCAGTGAGTTTATGTTAAGATCAGGACGGACCAGACCAAAACAGATTATAATTACGTGACATAAATACAGTACCGTCCAACATAAAAAAAACCCGGATTTACATGAGATGAGAGTACAGTGATTCGTGCCACTGCACTGTACGGCACTGTACCTGCCGATTTACCATTACCAAGCCTACTGATGATGTTTGAAACCTCGCTGGGTAAAACATACAGATCATCATGGTAAAAAAGTGTCAGAAACGTGCTGAGTCACTGCGGCTTTGGCATAGTCATTTTTTACAGAGTTCAATAGATTATCAAATGAATAATATGATTTCCCCACATTTTTGCCATATCAACAGTGCCTGAGACTCAACCTACATTAGATAACAAAGGTAGATGCTTGTTGTTCATTACTGCTACACTTTTCCAAAATGACTCAAAGTCTTTGTCTTTTAAGCTTTTATCCATGGCGTCTGGCCGATGACAGGTTTCGTTGCTCTTAAAAGCTCTCAATGCACAGACAAAATGTGTGCATGAAAACGACGGTGTCGGGATACTCTACGATATCTAGTGGAGCACCCACGATACTGTACATTTGGCTCCAATGAGTACATACTGACAGAGCTCATTACTTGGGCTTTTTTAGAGGTCGGCCTTATGACATGTGTACAAATGAGATTTATTTGTATTTTATTTATCGTATCGTTTTCTTATATTTATTCAATTATCTATTAAATTATCGTACTTGTATTCAGTTACTCCACGTATATTTGATTTACCAGCGCTTTTACAATTTTTTACTTTGAATTCATTATGTGTGCTACAAATGTGACTTATTTGTATTTGGTTACTGTTCTGTATCTGGATTATTTTACTTTTCCCAGTAATGGGGGTTTTTAATAAAGATGTGAACATTATTATGCCGTACAAACGCCCATGTCAATGTTTGTCATTTTGGCGCCAAAGCTGACACGCATTTCTGGCATCACTAACTGGCACCTTTACATGTTCATTCCAATGAGGCACTTGCTTAAATTTACCCTTATCGTGAGACCCGATTGCCTCTACATCCACTTGATACAATGCATGGGTAATATCTTGATAGAAAGCGTCAAGTCCCTGCTGGTGGCTGTGATCGCCGCAATTGGCAATCTTACATAAAATATCATCAACTGGTATGGTCACAGAGGATAAGTATTTTGCAGTAAAAATTATTGTACAGCTTGAGCCTAGTGGGGTCAGCATTGCTTGACCATGCTGCCGGCTCGAGCGTATGCGTGACCAGTCTGCCAGTTGGTTACCGTTTAAATCTTGCGGGCGGGAGCAGGGCCAATGTCCTCGACCTTCCTATATGTTACAGAGGTGTATATTTCAGACACACTCTTCAGAAAGACACTTTTAGATCATATAATACGGAAAGGCCACAAATATTTTCACAAGAACTAGCAAACAATACACGAGATGCCTTATTGTAAGTGCTCATCCTGCCGCTGATAATGGTAACTTATCAAATGTTATGAAGACCAAATTAAGAAAAGTTCACAACTGACTTTCTGCAAACAAATAACCTTTAAATATTTCAAAAAACAGTACATGATTTTTCACTTTCCACAGCGCAAAATGAATCTAAATCTGGAACACGAAAGTAATGATACTCCAATACAAAAAAAATTGAAGTTTAATTCTTAGGCATAGCGATTCATTAAAATAGTAATCTGTAACAACTGTGAAAGATCTTTCGCTTATATACAACTCATTTTTTTAACGTAACGCTTAACTTATTCCATCCTTGCACGGGTCATTCATGCGATCGAGTCGAGTCATTACCGCAAATCCTATGGGCCCTGTTAGCAGATCTTTTAATGCACACATTGAACCGTAATTCCAGCAATATAAGTTACTGAAAATCAAGACTTGTTACATCAAAAAGCTGTATATACTATCGATACAATAAAAACCAACTACAAAGATGCTTTGACAATATATTTTCGGACTTTCCAGTCCCTAATTTATAATATACAAGATAGCAAGACGCACCTCGCTACCCATTAGCTTCCAGACACATCAGTCAAAGTGGAATTCGGTACATGATTCCATCATTATTTAAAGACAGACCTGCAAATATTACTGAAAAAATAATACGCACTCTTACTCTTATTTTTTTTTTCAAATATGTAAAAAATATTTATTGGGAGTAAGTACTCTGAAACTTGTTCTATTCCAGCCTGTTACATTTGTAATAGCTACACGTAGATGTAAATTTGTCTCTTTTCAGTTGTATGTGCGTTTACTTTCAGTAGTCTTGCGCTTTGTTTCTTAGCCACTGTCTTCATTATCTAGTCATTTCTTTGTGGTAGTCTCTATGGTAGTGGATTTAAAATCCGTTGTTCGGGTTATCCTGCTTCACATAAGATTTATTGGTATGATCAAATTTTATGTTTTATACTTCTTCGAAATTGTACTAAATGTTTTTTTTCAACAGATATCACATCTGCTAGTTAAATATTGTATACTTATGTCGAATAAAATTATTCGGAGTCAGGGTCTTTTGTGAAATCATATAAACAGTTGGCTGTTTCAATATTGTGACAGATGTATCTAAATACATGAAATATGAAAAGATCTAAAACTAACACCCCGATGGCATTAAGTTACGGAATTATGATACATAGTTACATGCTTATAGTAACTTATCGCAGCCAGTAACAAAAACCATCACAATGAAAAAGTTTACCGCATGCAAAGGATTACAGAAACGGATTGTAAAATACCTGATTTTTCTACTCTCAGACCCTAGGGCTGGTTATTTTAGATGGCTATTCTTTTGACTTATATTAAACACACTTTAAGGAATATAGTTTATCTCAGCGAGTCGTTTTGCCACAATTTATCCAACCAACACGTAAGCGCCGATTGTGGAAAAGTTAACAGTGTCAACGATATATCAATTAGAAAAGGTTGCAGAAAGTACGAAATACAACGGACAGGTGGGACCAATAGGTATCTTATGCTAATTGCCCTGTATGTTTCCTCAACAATTTCTGAAGAAATGTGTTTACTAAACAACCAGTGACAGGAGAAGCAGATATTTTCAAAGTAAATCATCCATGACGTTTTACCTTGAGTTCAGCGGGTGTCATCCGAGTCCCTTTACCGAAGCTCCCGAAGCGAGCACCCACAGACTGACGGGCAGAGTGCTTAATGACTTGAGGAGCTGCCGCAGGGTCCGAAACTGATCTAGATCTTAAGGGCTACAAGAAACACGTATATTGCAGGAAACTGTGTGCATTATATCAATTTTTGACAAAATCCTCTTTATCATGAAACATGTAACTAAAACATTACTGGTTGAAACATTCCACCAGAGTTATTAATTTCCTTTCAAATTTATGTTAAGCCCCTACGTTGTCTTGCACAACAAGGGGAAATCGGGTATGCCAGGTAAAGTCTAGCTAAAGGCAAAGTATGTATGTGTGTATGTTTGTGTGTATGTATGTATGTATGTATGTATGTACGTATGTATGTATGTCTGGATGGATGGATGGTGGAAGGATGTATACATGTGCACATGCATGCATGTATGTGCATATGTACGTATGTGTGTATGTATATACATGCACACATCATCTATACATGTATGTATGTATGTATGTATGTATGTATGTATGTATGTATGTATGTATGTATGTATGTATGTATGTATGTATGTATGTATATGAGTGGGTATGTTTTATACCCCCAACATATTGATACATAATTCAGATCATGCGAATTACAATATAAAATACTCAGGCCTCCCTTGTCCACGTTTATGATCCACCGGCAAACCCGGAGAAGGTAAATCAAAGCATATACCAGTCCAAAAGGCCAGAGCATTATATTTATATGTATATATTTATATATATATATAGTCCTATTTGTTGTAAATTTCAGGAATTTGCATCTAGAACCAAATTTATTTTCAATAAACTTGAGTCAAGAGGATTAAAAGATGTCCTTTGGATCAAATGTTTCTACAAATTTTGCTGTAAATATCAAGATATTGTTAGAAAGTTTGGCTTCAAAAATAATATAGCGACTTTAGACTTGCCCCTTTTTTGCTTCTTAATTTTATCTTTTGTCATCATTCTGTTTTAATGTTCACCTTCCAGACATTTTAGGCTAGCTTATTTTCCGTTAGGTTAACCCCCAGGTGCTGTCTATAGCATCGGCCTACCACAGTTACAGGCTTGCCTAGTTATACTTGATATCGGGTTAAGAAAAATTATATTTTGATTACATTTTCTTGACTTCAAGGCTAATGACTTTCACTCTTTTCTGACATGGCCTACAAGATTTGCTGTTTTTATCCAAAGATTGTTAGAAAGTTTGGCTGCAAAATTTTGAAGATTTCAGATTTGCCTGTATCGTTACTTATCGTTTGGCATCTTTCTGTTTTAATATTCACATATCAGACATTTTTTTGGTCGGAATTGACTTGGATTTGTTTCGTTAGGACTACGGTTTGGATATGGTAATGACACTGTCTAAATTAAAATTATATATTTTCTGTCAGGTAGACCCCTAGGAGCTATTGGTAGCAAGCAGCGGCCGACGACAGCTACAAGTTTGCCTAATTGTAGTAAAAATATGCTTTACAAAAATTAAGTTTTGATAGCATGTTTTGGACAATATTGCTAATGACTGTCCTTCTTTTCTGACGTGCTTAAATACACATTTACTCAATGTTCAACAATTACTCAAATTTGACATATTTACTCAAATGTAACAAACTTAAGCCATTATGTTGAAATATTGACTCAGGGTAGGCATCGAAATAGAGTTTTGTTGTTTGGAGACTTTCAAACTGAGGAGTAGGTGTCATCTAGGATTTGTTTTACATTTCTGGTGCAGGATGTCCATTGTTGCAGTACTTCGTAGGATTTCCCTCGGTTTGCACAGGTGGTCTAGCTGCAACTGTTTATTTTATCACTGTAACTGAATATAATGCCCCAGTTTGTGTCTACTTCAGTTATACACTGGCAGGTGATTGAACTAAGATAAGCTACCCAGCTAGAAAGGGTACATACTGGTTCACGGGTAAGTATTTTTTTTCTTACCTGAACTTGTACTATACAAATATAGTAATTATGTTTGGTTTGACGGGTATTCTTCGTCATAATGAAGCACTGCATTTGTAAACAAAACTTCACGTATTTAGCTAATTTATCATTTGGGTGTGTTGTACACCGATGTATAAATGATGGAATATTGAAGGTCTATTAATGATGGTAACTGATGATGGCTCAGGATATCCAAAAACTGAGGGTGGCTGGGGCAGCACACCTATGTGTACATGGTGGTGAACTGAAGGTATATAAATGATGGTGACAGATGATGGCTGGGGCTGTAGACTGATGGATATATGATGCTTAACTGGTTGTTGCTGCAATTATGCACCAATGACAGCAAATTACACCTACATCAGGAAACTCTGCGTGTTTCTTCTTGGATCCTTTACCAAAGCTGCCTAACGTGGAGCCGATGATCTTGGACACCAGGCTCGAATGACGCCTCATGGGCTTGTTCAGATCCAGAAATTTATCAGACATCTCATCTGGAGGGAGAATAACAAATAAATGTATAATAAACTTCCTATTTCATTTACACTTGCATCAAAATGAATATGTTCTACATGTAAGCTTGTTCTAACCTTGAAGTTTTACTACGTAGACGAAGAAATTGTGTTGAGATATGTGATGCTCCCTAACAATGTACCTAAATTAGCCCCCTCTAGTGGCCACCTGAGAGAGTATCACCTGGTCATCTAATGGCCACCTGAGAGAGTATCACCTGGTCATTGTATAACAGAGCCACCCTCAAAATGTTAATATGACCCGAGGGGGATGATGCTTGAAGAGTTCAGGGCGGAGCATAAATTGACCATGACCAAAACGGAGTCTATCAATACACACTCTGAGCGTATTTACAGTTTACTTTTCTGTTTATGTACCTATGCGGGCTCATCGCTACACCTTTACACAGAATATAGTACACTCCTTTCATAAAGTAGAAACATGTCACACTCACCACTGCCTTCTGTGAGTTTATCATAACATTCCCTACAGGCACGTTCTTGCTTATGTTTTAGGTATTTCAATGGGACGCGATAGTCTGAACACATCCCACATACAACCTGGAATAAGATACAGAGAAGAAGATGTGGAATATATTTTACCATTTTAGTATTTTAAGGTTGAAATAATTGAGATGCGAACTCTTCTTACGCTATTTTTAAATATTATAATTCGATGATCCGTAACTCAAAACCCATTTCAGTCAAAACACGTCTCTGATGCAAATGACAAAAAAAATGAACGATTGTCAATTTATACACACACATTCACATACACACACAGACACACACACAGACACAGACACAGACACAGACACAGAGACACACACACAGACACAGACACACACACACACATACATATATATATATATATATATATATATATATATATATATATATATATATATTCTCTTATGAAAATGGCAGAACAGGTTTTTAAGCGATTGACATGATCGATATAGCAATTATATACATGTAATTAATAGAAATTAATGCACTAATAGTCCTGGTCAATAAAGCCACACACTGTACCAATGTACATATAAATATTCCATGCTTTACTCTTTGCCTGCAGAGGCTAACCTTGCCACAAGCCCTGCAGTGGTGTCTGCGGAAGGTTACTGTAAATTGCACTGTACAAAGCATACACATGGACACTCTTGCATCAGGGATCAATACAGGCGCCGTGGCTCCAAGCGTGAAGGCTTCCTGGTCTTCCTGGAATAATATGAAATAAACAAATATACCATATCAAGCTTATTCAAACCTTGTACAAAGTAGTGAAAATGTACTATACTGTCTTTGGGACTTTCGTTTTGATATTTCGGCTGTAAATAGGACTTTGTGGCTTATGTTCACAAAACATTCAAACTATGGTTTACAGAAAGGCATAATATTTTAAATGTGACAATGGTGGCCAGGTATACAAAATATATAGATATGATAGCATTTTGTATAACTGGGTGGTTCCAGAAGGTTTAAACACATATATCCTTCACCTTGCCATTATCTGAGTATACAGTATGCATTCATTGTTGGAGCGCGACTGTTCAAGGAAAAAGCAAAAAAAAAAAAAAAACAAAAACAAAAACAAAAAAAAAAAAAAAAAAAAAAAACAAAACAAAACAAAACAACAACAAAAAAAAAAAATTAAAAAACTAAAAACAAAAAACAAACAAACAAAAAAAAACATAGCAGCCAATAATATTCAAATTTTTGACGTAACCATACGGCAGCCAATGGTATTTAAATTTGTGGCGTAAAGTATTGAAGCCAATTGTATTTATATTTATGTCGTAAATCATGGCAGAAAATGATACATGTACGTTTATGACGTAATAAACATAGCAGCCAATGGTAGTTACATTTGTGACGTGTCTGTTTCATTGCGAACACAAAGTAAAGTTATCAAATACACAATACATATTTTATACCCACGTTAGTGTCGCTTTGAAAGGTGTATCTCTTCTTCGTATTTTTATCTATAGTTGTGTTTAGTGCTGTCAGCCATTCGTCTCGCTCCCACGGAGTGCTACAAAAGTGTATGACACTTACTAATCCTGGTGGAACCCCAGTGACTGAGGTAATGCATATTGCGAATCTCACACAAACACCGTAATAAGTGCATCCCCATACAGTTTGCTACAGGAATGATAATATGTTGCAATAAAATACCCCATATCACAAGTTACAAACTACCACATGCCCCATCGTATAAAAGCACCAATCAAGTAGGTACCACGATAGTCTCCCTGCAGCGGGATGGGTCAACAAATAAATATAGGACAACCCGCCCGTAAGTGGTTGGCGCCCCATAAACTAGAGCTCTGCATAAAATACAAAAGAAGAAGATAAGGCAACCTTAGAAGCAAATCTGTCTGTGTCCGTATCCCCAGAAAAGGTTTTATTTGTTTTGTGTATGCATCCACAGGCTACTTACAGATGTGTTCTGGAAAGTATCTCTATTCATAATGATTCTGCATATCTTCAGGTCAATGTTTGCAATTGAATACTCGGATTAAGACACGAATACAGAACTTTGAAAATTGCACTTTGAATTGATGGATTTTTATAAGTGAGAAATAAATGATTCACCGTTCCAAGATAATGTGAGCATACCAGCTATTGAAATATATAGAACAAAAAGATATTCACCCATAACTGGCACTAAGGTATCTCATCTGTGCAACGTAACAGAGCTCATGTAAAATAGGACCACCTATGTGCAATTTTGTGTGACGAGAACATTTCCAAAGTGCCATGAAGATTATGGGGGTACATTTTGTCCAATAAACATTGAGCACCTTCCCCATACAAAAACTACAGTTGACGTGTGTGGTTACTTCAGATCAGGTTTGCATATAAACATGAAGGGCAAGTCAGTGAGTGCCTGTCATGGTAAAGTATGCTAAAGGCGAATGATCTTCCGCTTAAGGAGCACATACTTCTCTCAATGACTGCGAATTAAATACCAATTTGAATAATCAGCTTCGCATGCAGTCACAGTAATGTTACTTCAAAATATTTTTTCCTATGGTTTTCTATACAAACCTAGACCTTTCCCATCTTTTATGACAGTTTCTTGCAGTCAGCTCTAAAGACTGGACCTTCCCTATCACATATACAGCCAGGTTGCAGACGTCAGAGTTTGGGGCATTGTTGCCAGTGTTGATCATAGTTTATAGTTGAATTTTTAGATTTCTGTTCTCTTTGCGACCATGCACCAAATTATGTTGTGACGGCTGGTCCTTAGAGGGCCCAGTTTGTCAATAAAAGGAACTTTTCCTCAAAGAACTTTGAACAGGGATAAGTCCTTTTTAAGTTATCGGGTTTTCTATGAAAGTATGTAGAGCTGGGACCCATTCACGCGCACCCGAATCCAGCTGAAACCCATTTAGACAGACCCAAGTACAGTTGTAACCGATACGCGCATACCCAAGTACAGTTGAAACCCATTCAAGCACACCCAGGTAGAGTTGGAACCCTTTTACGCACACGCAAAAAAAAATTAATTTCACAACATAAATACTACATGCGGATGCTGCTGCTCATGGAACGTACATTCCGTCCTTGTATGTTTGTGATAAGTAGAAAAGAAATGTGTGCTTAAAGCGAATATATCTTTTTTTATAACATACTAAGGGGCACAGAAAGTAAACCAGCAGTGTATAGTTCTGTACAGAACTTGTCTCATATGTATTAACTTTTACCGCACCCAATGAACGTTTTTTTTTCTCAGAATTTTTAAGGTGCTATTTTGGATATGCTAGTACAGTGTAATGTATGCTAAGGATGGAACAAATCCTTACACTGGGTTCAGGAGCAGTTGCACAAAGAAGAGGAAACCAAAACAATGTCATACAGAATGGTGCTTACCTGTACATTTCTTGACATAATACTTAATATTAATAAGGTGTGGCGATACATGTCATAAGGCAGGAATGTGAAACCGGGGTTACTTTTTCTCTGGAGGAGTAGACTAAACAGAAGGAAAAGAAATTTGGACCCAACTAAATGGAAAGATACGTATTTGCTTGTTCACCAGCACTTTCAAATGCTCGGGCAGAAAGACAAGGTCCTTCTGCCAATGCACTTTCAATGCCAATGCTTAAGACAAGCATTGGCAATGAAAGTTTTGCCCTCAACTGTGAGTCAAGTGATCGATCTGCAAGAGGGGGTCACCTCCTGTGAAAATGACAAGTCTTTGCATTTCAAGTTTTGCTTATACTTTGAACGTTTCGTCATTTCTACTGAGGAGTGTACTCAAAAAGCCAGGATTCAAACGAACAACTACAATGGAAAATGGGAAAAGCTTTGTACAGAGGCCAGATATTGTAGCACCAAGAGCACGATATTCGAGGTTACTAAAAGAGCAGCACCGTGATGGATACCAAGTAGTTTGTGTTGATCAAACATGGATAAACAGCACTCACTGTCGTACACATATATGTATTCTGGAGAAAAGTGAGCGGTTTTCGTGGTTCAACATCGGGTGGTAAGAATATGAACGTCTGTAGCAGATATAATGCATAATTATGGAGTTGCGTAACACGTAACCACTAAGTAGATAGTGGGCAAGTGATTGTAAAGCAAGGTTGAGGTCATACCTCCCTGCAATACGAATACCTCTTGGCCCTCAAAACAAGGCTACTTTCAGCAGTTGAGTTGAGTTGATTTTATTCAGGTACTATACAATACATAAAATTTACATTAAAATGTTTGGAGAACCTGGGATGGCACCAGAAAGTTTTGTGGACTAATTTCCATGGTGGTCCTTATATCTCTTAACTACATACATACAAATAGCATACAACATAAATTAGACAATAACGAGTCGTATAAAAGCTGAATAACTTAAGAATCTTAGTAGTGTTGGGAGAGCCCCAACTGGACCCCCGAGTATTCAAATGTCATGTGGTCTGATAACACATATTCTGTCTGGATTGAGATACATAAGGGTACACCGCACTCCATCACAGGAATGTGCAGAAAGATGCACTGTACAGCATGACTGGAATACAGGTGGCAGCGTAATGATGTGGGCAGCGATCTCTGCAGCAGGAAGAACTGAACTGACCAGCGTTATGTGATTGAGATTCTCAAGTGTTACAGTGGACACGGCGGCATCCAGATTTATTGCTCTAGTAAGATAATGCTAGATCCCACACTGCCAGTCTGAGAGTAAGTTAACATCAACTGAATGACAAAAACACCCACATGCTGCCTGGGCCTGTACAATCTTCAGACTTATCCTTGATGAATCACTTGTTGGATGTTCTGGGTAGCCACATCAGAGATTATTACAATGATCCCACAGCCACCCTTAATCATTATATATACACAACAGATGAACAACATCCCCCAAGCAGAGATAGCCATACTGATCAACAGTATGCCAAGGAGAATAGAGATCTGCGCACAGAGGTGCGGAGGCCACAACCACTACTAAAAAACCAACATGCACATCAAAACAAAGCTGCTTTTCAGGACCACACCTGTATCCCAAACGGTTAAATAAAACAGTGACATGAATAGAGGAACCATAAATTCCGTACACACCCTCCACAATATGCCCTATATAAAGCAAGTCGGACTGCTCACTTTTTTCTCCAGAGTACAGTCAGTATTTAGTGCTGGTAGAGGCTGGTTTAGTGCAACATCTTTGAAATAAAGATGGTAACCTACCAAATATTTCCTCAGGGAAAGGTGGCGAGTTTATTGTGCTAGATACTGGGAGTGCAGAAGCTGGTATCATTGAAATATGTGGCTTACTGTTTATGGGAAACAAGCGCCTAAACAATCTTGATTACCGTGCTGAAATGAAAGTTCGTGTTTTCCTCAAGTGGTTGGAGGAACAGATATAACCTGCTTGAATACACCCAGCGTCATAGTTACTCATAATGCTAGTTATCATTACACAAAGATGGAGCAATCAAAGTGTCACACCCATGAGTACCAGGACAGCTGAGATATAACAGTTGTTGAAGATGCAGAAGGTCCGCTTTGATGACAAACTTACCAAACCATAGTTGTTCTGCGCATCAAGAGAAGTAAACCAGAAGTTGTCTACGTCACAGATGTAATGGCGGTCAAGTTTTACCTACCGTCATATAGCACTAAGAACTCAATGCAATTCAATTAATCTGGACTTCAGTGAAACATTTTGGTGCCAATCGAAATATCAGCTTTTAGGTAAATGATGTTTAAACATACATTTATGTAGCCTTTGCACAGATCACTAAAGAAAGCCGAACATGACATAAACCCTATCATTGAGCGTCTCGGAGAGCGCAATAGTGAGCCTTCTGATGAGTCAGATAAATGAAGGTATTTAACAGAAGTGAAATAGTTAAGAGGCTGTAAACATGTGTGAATTTGGTATAATCATAATTTGAAGCCATTTATGGTAAAATAACAATATACTATTTTCAAATTTTATGGCTCAGCCTAAAATGGATAATCTCATACAGTGGTGCCCCATTAACAGAATGGCGCCATTTCCTATATAAGAATTCATGATATATATGCATACATCATGAATAAATCCACTTAACTATTTATTACGTGTCAATCTTCTTCCTCCCTTATACAGGATTGTAGACGGTAGGTCTACTACACACTATGGTATACGCACGTCTTGCTGAATATTAGCATCTCATGTTTTATAGTGCCATGCACCATTTATCATGTTGCTCTGGGGTAACCAAAGTACGTGTGCCAATTTTATGCCTTTTACAGATGAAACTGAGGTGATAGTTTTACCAGTAGTCACTGACATCTCCTTTGATTCAGTCTCTGTCTTTTTTTTGGATGTTGGTTCATCCTATGGTCCGTAACATCAATAATGTTTAACATGCCAGCTCCGGATTCCTACCCGTTCAAAACGTGGCATATCTCAGGGAATTAAGTTTAAAAGTTCACATGTTCAAAGTCAAGTTAAACTGATATTTACAGCATACTTATTTTAGCAGTATATATATATATATTGTAATTTATGACAAGCAAATCAAATGTGTATAGTAAATTAAAAGATCGAGTCATAAGACTCTCAGTTTTTCTGTTTTCTACATCGGCAAATTATTTTTATAAAATAAACAACCATGATGGGGTCTGTTCATAGAAAAATATATTAACTTTTTTCCTTGCTTTTAAGGGGCTGAATGGCGACATTGTAAATTTCCCTTACTTTAAAGAAATTGACAAAAACTGTAAAAGCAAAAAATTGGAACTATAAATAGAATAAAAAGTGTGTTGTCACTGATGTAAAGTGCTATTTTACATGCTCTGATATCCTGAAAAACTATTTTGCCAAAATCAGAGAATGTATTGCCATGATTACCCTAGTATATAAGCACATACTGTTGATTTAGTTTGTCGTTAATATTGGCACACAAATGTATACAACACCTGACGCATGCTGTGGCCCAGACTTACAACAGAGCAGGACGCACAGAATGGTTGAGAGCCCCCTCTCCCACGCAACTTCACACAGCGGCCACGCTGTTGTGTCTCATGACGTCATATGGTCACAGTCGGGCGGGGGGGGGGGGCATTCTATATCACCCAACACTATATCTATGTACAGCTTTTTACACCGTTCAGATAAAATCAAATGCTGGCGGTAGCTGTAACTGTTGTGGCAAAAAATAGCTGCCGACGATGTGAGTTTCGTTCAGAACTATATACTGCAACTTTACACTTTCTGCCATTTTGTAGGTTAAGAAAAATATCTTGGCCTTTAGGTGCACACTAGCATGATATTCCCATCTACTAAACATATCAGGGTATTCAAGATCTAAAATTTGATTTGTCTGAGTAACTACACTTTATAGTGCAACAACCATTGCTCAATATTCCTTAGATGTGAGAGGGCCAATAGAATATACAGAGACATAATGACGGTATTTCAGCCTGCTGAAGTTCAGAAACATCAACGACATAGAACTAAAAACCCCTCTACTGAGAATAATCCAAAAAACAACAACTTTTCTCCAATATTCATAGGATGCGCATTGCTCTACAAAAATAAGAAAGTCGGACGCCACCTATCATATTGTAAAGATTCTTATAACATACAAACACCCCTAAATAATACAAATTAAAATGCACAAACTTTTACTCCATATTTATTGCATGTCAGTGTTGTTAAGACCATACAGCGAGAAGTTTTGAAGATATTAAAGTTTTAGAGTTTGCAATATTCCTAAATTGTATAATATATTACATGTATGTTCGTCATCCTATTCCACAACAATTGCACAATTTTATCCATAAGAAACAGAGAGACACAAAGACAAAAAAGAGAAAAGAAAAAAGGAAAGATAACAAAGAAAGAAGAAGAAAAGAGAGAAAGAAAGAGAGAAAGTAAGAAAGCATAAGAAAAACTTTACATGAACAACATACAGTCACCCAGTTTCTGACTGACTGATGATTGCTAATTTCGACAAAAACATTAACGTGTTTGCATGAATATTGCGATACTAGATCCATATTCTTTGTAAACTGACTTCTGTCTCAGTACTGGTATGTCTACAGTCGCAGAGATCATAAAAATCGTCCAGGTCAATAGCGCTCTTTTGGCCCAATACCCCCACAGCACCGAGGAAGACCGTCCACTCAGGTAAAACTTGCCACAGAGAGGATTAGTGAACAAAATTGACATGACGATTTACCTTATTTCTATGACTGTAACATTCATTGAAAATTGTTTCAAATTGGACCAAACTATATAATACAGATAGTTTTGCTCAACTGGCGAGATATGAGTGTCAAAGATGTCATATGTAGAAGTTGTTTCTTACCAGGCTGACACTTTGAAGGACCGCTCAGTGCTGACAATGCTGAATTCGTTCTGAAATTCTTCATGGCTTGGTTGGCTCACCTTTCAGTAAGAAAAACACATAATTGATACGTATCTTCTCCATACGATTGAAACAACATTTCCATGCTCAAACCAACAACAGGAATGTAAAAAAGATACTTGTAGGCAAACAGCAACGCGCTTCGTCTTACATCTTTACAATGTTACAGCAAACTTTGGATTTTATCGATCATACAAGAAGACCTAAAATCCTTTTTACAAAAATGGCATTCGTAAAATTCCACCATTTTCAATTGAGTTCTAATGCCTTAAAAGTGCTTTAAGGTCCGACACCGGAGCATGCAAGCAATTT
The DNA here is from genome assembly GCA_964020975.1 of Hermodice carunculata. NCBI lineage: Eukaryota > Metazoa > Annelida > Polychaeta > Eunicida > Amphinomidae > Hermodice > Hermodice carunculata. Next base: position 90,716,147 of record OZ026622.1, read on the forward strand.
AAAGACCGGTTACTGATCGTATCCATGATCATGACCGTCATACTATAACTTGTGAATGAGCTGAGTTTATGCATACCTTCATTTCAGTCAGAAGTATAGCATTGTTCAAACGGTAGCCTCCAGACACCGGGGTTGTATATAAAAGCACGTCATTGAACTGAAAGAAAAAGCAAGACATGTTCAGTTTGATCACACATACCTAAGTCGGCAAATTAAACAAAACACCAGTAATTATTGTGCCATTGGTATCTTTTAAATTATACTTGTTTTCTTTTATTGATACTAAGGACATTCTGGCATATAGTTCCACTAGTTTCGATAAAAGTAAGCGTTGAATCCAGGAAGTGTTTGTTGCTGTTTGAGTTTCTAAAAGTATTTCATTTATGCAGGGACGTATCAGAAGAGACTAATACGTCTCTGATTTATGGCTAAATAAAATTGTAGTGATGTAATTAAAAATTAATCTCACCAAGAAAAACTGTCGAGGGTGGATGCCTTTGCGAGAATGCTTCAACAGTTCTCCCTCTTTGACCAGGTGCTAAATATAAATGCAGAATCAAATGAAATCTAATGGGATGCCATCATTCAAAGTGTCTTTTCAGGCCAAGTGATCAATACCAACAGTGAGATCAAATAACTTACAAAGAACATAGAAGCAAACCCTCAATTTTGATAAGGAGTACACACCGTAACTTGGTTAAATTTTCAACCAATTTCAGGGATTGTCCGGGATGATGAGGGACAGTTGGCATCTCCAGATCTACACTGAGGTGCTTGATACAGTATCTGGTCTTGGCAAACGCAATGGACATTCTAACTTACTACAAGCTTAAGGCATAAACAAGTGGAGTCGCTCATCAACGAACGCCCACTGTATCGTAGAATATTTCATACTGTTTCTCCAGCATGGAACTTATTCTTACAAGACTTCTTTTTAACCATTGACACAACTATAGAGGGCATGCTGAGTTACAGTATTGTAAGGCAAGAGTCTTCGCTTATCTCCCTGGCTCTGCCTTGGCAGCTATGCCAGACATCACAAAGCTCACACACTCAAAGTGTTGCCGATTCTATCAACTTAGTTTTTGACGACAATTTTACAAAACCTTACAAAAAGGAGCATTTACAGGTCTCGTTCCTACCCTAGAGCATTCTAGATGTACTTAACTAAGAAGATCTTCCTCTGATGCATCCCCATGTACTTTTTTGTTTAAGAATATAAAAAATATATAAAAGTTCAGACCCTGGCCCCGTTTTTTTTTCTCGAGTATAAAAATTGTATAAGAGTCCCGTCTCTCGCCCTTTGTACAGCGCGTTTGGCCGTGCGATTTTGATCTCACGGCTCCGCTCAATGTGCTCTCTAGCTGCAACATGTAGATCCCATCCTGAATGTGTTTGGGATTCAGTGCCAGAAGAGTTATTGCATGTGCTCCGGATGTACTCATTTCCCCAAATCTGATTTTTCTTTTAAAAAATAAGATTACAATAAATACATTCACCGGTGACTCTTTTGTTTATCGATATTAATCAACAGCTATTTATGCTTTTTAACGTATTCAGCTACATTAACGTAGCGGAGGGGATTGAGCCGGGCGCAACGGTTCCGCGAATTCGACGTTGCGTAGCTGAACTTTATTTCCCATTTCACCCGCAAAACCAAACATTTCATTTCTGTACAGATATCTAGATTTGTTAGAAGCAAGTTTCATATCGATATGATAAATTTCAAGAATTTATAAGCCGGTTTATAGGAAGGTATCAGCTAGCGCATTTTTTCAGCATTTCTTAAAAAATAAAACATGAGGCCATTGATTTCATTATCTTCATGGCTATTTGTGGTGATTTTACAACAATAAACCAATTAAGCGGTGGTCCTGATCTTGTCTTGCAGTTTATACAAGAATTATTAGCAGCATACCCCAAAGGCAACAACTGGTTGTTTGTCGGTGCTACGTTACAGGGTTGTAAAAAGCACCCGACTGCTATCCAAACTTTGGCGGATAATTAAGCATATGTTAGTCAACAAGCATGCACACACTCGAGTCAGCTAAATAATACACGGCAATGTTTTCGCCCTTTTTTATCACATAAATTTGGGTTTTGGAGGATTCATGTTTCGTGACAAAAAAGCTAAAATGTCAAACTTTATGAAAACGGAAAAAATCATTTTGTGTCGGGTCATGACTTTGCCACTATAGCTCAACCTCCGCCGCTACCTTAAAGTATGAAGGGTGTGAGTACAACCTGTATTCAGTCTCAACAGCAAAAGCTCGTCTGAAACTACATAGTATACATTTACACTGATACTGTTATATTAAGCATACTACTCTATATTCTTATTGATTATCAAGTGATTTCAAAATGATTGAAGTCCTAAATTAGCACCGCTCTCTTATAGATATACTTGATAGAAAAGAATTCAAAGTAAATTTATACAAGGTTCCAAGGAGAATTCCGTATGCAATGGTAGAAAGCCACCAAATTAAGCAAAGATAATCGGAGGACTGTGTGAACAGCTCGTGCTGAGCTGACCTACGTTTCCTGCTCAAAAGTAAGTCCTCATTTAGCTAAGCTGTACTGAGCATGAGTTGTAGTCAGTGGCTTTTCAGAATTAAAAAATGGAAATTAAAAAGGATTTGCTTGATACAAAATCCGTGAGTTTTTAATTTTGCAGTAATTAAAATGCTGCAACTTTTGTTCCCTTCTTATTAAATATGTCTATTGTGCACATGATCTGAAGATGGACTGGCATCTCTTCCCATATGAGAACAAATGTCCTATTGATTTTGGGTGGCATGTCAGTCTATTATAGACTTCAAAATACATTTTAATCTACATCTACATTTTAACTGTTCAACTTTCTCTAATTAGCATAAAATAAAGCGTTTGTTCGTAGTTCATTAGATGTACCTACAGCACAAACCTACAAAAATTAAGTTGGGATGGCACATCTACCTGTAATACTGTTGAAGAAAGTCAGGATCTGCTTTTGTATATACTGCACTAGTCCTTTGACGATTAATTACTAGACGTACTATTTTCAGATAATTGGAGTCTGATATGTTAGTATGTGACAGTTTTGACGGAACGGACTCGAGGAACTCATCAGTTGTGAAATTGTACCTACCCGTCCAGGCTTAATAACATCGAAGTTACCGACCAGGTTGTTTTGAATTTGCAGCATTTTTGTAACTTCGTCCTGTGAATTAATAAAAGAAAAAGACAAAAAGAACTAGATGCTTTTGTTTTATGTTTTTTAGTCCCCCGCCCACTTGGTGGGGGACTATAGGTTTGCACCTCGTCCGTCCGTCCTTCCGTCCGTCTGTCCGAAGCTTCTCCGGACCAAATTTCCAACACCATAACACCCACAGCTACCAAATTTAATGTGTTTTTGTACTTCCTAGGATAGAGGTGTATGGTGTGCCAAAAGTAGGTCACTAGGTCAAATATCTGGGTCACAGAATACATATGTATGAAAAATCTTGTCCGGGCCATAACTTTTTTGTCCTTTTACTTAGAGTCATGAAATGTTACACAAATGTGTGGCTTAGTCTAAGAAAGTGTCATAAAGGAAAACTAGGTCACTAGGTTAAATATTTGGGCCACCACAATATGTAAATATACAGAAACAAATTTTGTCCGGCACATATCTTCCCTATATTAATGCTACCTCGTCAATTTTTTTATGGTGGGTAGACCTTAGGTAGTAGCTGTGCATAGGCATTGTTTTGTGTGGCTAATTACTTGCATTAATTAATTATTTAACAAAGTTCGTTAAGCAAGACAAATTTTGTCCGGGCCATATCTTCTAAACTATTAATGCTAGCCCTTTGAATTTTTTGTGGTGGATAGACCATAGGTAGTAGGTGTGCATAGGCATTGTTTTGTGTGGCTAATTACTTGCATTAATTAATTATTTAGCAAAGTTCGTTAAGCAAGACAAATTTTGTCCGGGCCATATCTTCTAAACTATTAATGCTAGCCCTTTGAATTTTTTATGGTGTGTAAACCTTAGGTAGTAGGTGTGCATACGCATTGTTTTCTGTGGCTAATTACTTCCATTAATTAATTAATTAACGAAGTTCATTAAGCAAGCTCAAGATACAATACAAATTTTGTCCGGGCCATATCTTCTAAATTATTGATGCCAGCCCTTTGATTTTTTTTATGGTGGGTAGACCTTAGAGGGGATATGGTAATGGGCACTGACCGTGTGTCCGTCCGTCCGTCAAATATTTGGGTCACAGTAATACATAAATGTACAGTATTTTCATGTCCTTACTGTAATTCTTAAAAAATTTTGACTTCTTGTTATAAAAGTTTACTGATAATGTATTGTGACCTAAAAGTGTGTCACGACGCAAAACTAGGTCACTAGGTCAAATATCTAGGTCACAGTGTAAACTCCATGTAAAACCTTGTCCATGCCATATTTCCCTTACTATAATACCTACAGCTACCAAATTTATTATTTTAATACTACCTGGGGAGTTGTTGTGTCACATGGCAAAAGTAGGTCACTAGGTCAAATATCTAGGTCACTGTGAAATCCATTCAAAATCTTGTCCGGGCCATAACTTTTTTGTCCTTTTACTTAGATTAATGAAATTTTACACAAATGTGAAGCTTAATCTAAGAATGTGCCATACTTTTAATTTTTTTTTCATCTAGGTCACACCCCTATATAGTAGTCCATTCAACCTCGTGGGCGACGAGCGGGGGACTATGTATTGCTCTGCAATACTCATTAACTTGTTTTTTTTTGTTATGTTTGGGCACTGATATACATTTCCAACCAGTATAGAAGCGGATATTATGTTTATAGAAATTGCACCGACAGTTTAAACAAGTTAATGAGTATTGCAGAGCAAAGGTTATTTGCCGTGAGGCTGCCATTATTATGCTATATATTTTACATCTATTTATGTCATCAACATTCAGGTTAACACCTTTCATTGACATGTTCGCAAAACCATCGAAGTGAATAAGTGCGCTTTTCATTTTACGTCACCCTTGGTTTGGACTAAAATAAGTGAACATAGGCGCTTTGACCTCCAGTTTCGGTAAAGATGTATACATAATCTATAATTGATTTTTCGATATTTTGTCATCGTTTTACCTTATTTTACTCCATTTCCAACCTTTAACCATTACTATGGCGTGTGTGTTATATAAATAATGAATACTTCATCATAAATTTGTAACTCTATATAGTGTGTGTACACTTACCCCATATTTTAGTCTTTGGTTCACATGATTGGCGACTTCATTGACAATACTTAATGCACCTGTTACATACAAAACGTGTGTTGGAAATTAGGTGTAAAACGGCACCAAGAAATATTGCCGATACTAGCACTGGGCAGATCATACTGGACATTGCTATCAGGACTCTTCTACACTCAAATAGATCTTAAACTTGGGGGATTTGCAATTCAAACAAAACCATACAGAGTACATTTGAATACATCACATTCAATGTTGTCTTATTTAAAGGTCCGCTTGATTGAAGGGTTTCATAAATTAGATAGTTGATGTTTATGGTGGTATCAAATGATATCTGAAAACCAAAATGTTAAATTTCATTTTCGAATAGTGTTTTTTAGCTCCAAAATTGCGCCACATTTGCAACAGGAAAGCGCGGGAATTGTCTCCGATCATGGCCTGTTGTGGGAAAGTGTTAGTGACGCCACAAACGCAACCCGCTGGCTATGGGGCATGTGTTATGAGCCAGTTTGCCCAACTGTCATGGCAGATACAACAGAGGATAGTGATTCCGGGGAGTCTGAATTGACTTTTTCATGCACGTGGTCTGATGGGGATGAATTAGAATTAATAAGAAAAGCTGAAGCATCAGATGATAAGACCATTTAGCTTTGCATACACGAGGGGACGCCCAGAACCCTACCGTCACCGGTACTGCAGGGAAGGCAGCCGTGGTGCAGCCAAACGATCCCATCTTGCCGTCTGGGCAGTGATAATTCGTTGCAAAAGATATACTTCCTATCACAAATTTCTAGATTTCATTTAACACGAAAAAGCATGAATGCAAAAAATTGAAATTTGCGTCAGGATAGGCCAGGTCTTCCTATCACAAATTTCTAGATTTCATTTAACACGAACAAGCATGAATGCAAAAAATTGAAATTTGCGTCAGGATAGGCCAGGTCTTGTAGTCTTTTAAATTGTATCATTCACGGAAACAGCTATGGCCTATGCCTACAGTATACAAAGGTTTGAACAAACAGTTAATTTTCCCTTCCCATCTGTGTGGTCTATGAATGATTAAATATATGTTTGCATTTATGAAAGCTTTCAACATCAGAACTACCCGGCCGTAACCTTGCGACCCTTGGGTGGATGAGGGGGCGCAGTAATTTACGTTTCCGTATACATCATCATCATCATCATCATCATCATCATCATCATCATCATCATCATCATCATCATCATCATCATCATCATCATCATCATCATCATCATCATCATCATCATCAGTACACCTGCTTATGATGTCTTTTATTCCAGATCGTATCCGTCATGTGACAATGGTAAATATTTTTCTGTGATTGACTTATTTTCTGGTTCCATATTAACGACTAAGGTGCAATGAGATGGAATTTGCTCACCCGATTATTTGGAGCTGGCAGTGGACTATCACATACAGTGGTACATGACTGAAAAAAGATGAAAGGCCAGCCGCCCACTGGTCTTGTCAGCTGCGTAGATGAGGCGCGAATGTGTTAGCTATCCAAACAAGTGTTACCCAGTTATGGGATTACACACCTCGTAATGTACAGTAGCAATTGGACATACACATTACAGTGTCCAGCTTACTAAACCTGTTATAGACTGTTCAACCCTAAACCTGGGTATAGAACAAAATCGGTCCTTGTTTGTCTATGTTTTCCATCCATTTTTTCCATCAATTTAATGAAAATGGTTAAACACACTAAAGTATTGTTACAATACTGCTTTGTAACAACATCACAGACCATCGTTGTCACTGTGCAGTCGATTGATACATTTTGTGATACATTGTAACAGTCGTAGAATTACTAGACCTATATTTTTGCTGTAATGCACGCTTTTAAATCAGTATCATGCTGAAGATTAATTTGTAAATACTGTAAAATAATAATAATTAATTAATCATTGTTCCTTGTTTTAATAAAGTAATGCCCAATTTGGCCAGTCCCATGAATCCTTTCATAATCCAGCGATTGGACCGCATTTGGCAACATTAGTTTTTTTCTCGCCAAACCTTGTCCAAACATCATCATATTTGACAAATCAAAGTCACTTTCCACAAAGTGTTCTCTATATAGGTTACATCGGTTCCTAGGGCCTTGCCACTTATCCCTGCAAATCTTGACCGTACGAGTCCACGCTCTCTGTAAGTTTAGGCCTTGGGGCGGGGGGGGGGTGGGGGTGGTGTAAACAAGCTGTAGAAATTGTATTGCTTCAATTGACAGCAACAAACACACCGACCCATCCTGGGCGGGAACAGGGGGGAAAATGAATATGTCTACATGCATTTTTTATTCTGTTGATGAATGGTGAAACAAGTAAGTTTTAACTAAGTGACACTTGACAGCCTTAGCTCCCTAGCATGGTTGGAGTCTTCCCTGTCAGCCAGCGGTGCTGCGTGTGTGACGTCACGAGTCTTCAGCGCCTTGTGGGTGTCGGAAAATATACAGAAAGGGACGATTGAAGGCGCAGTGAGTTTTTAAAATAAAAATGTGAATAAAAGTATTATTTCCACACCCATTTGTTTAAAGCGCACTGTAAGGTGAGAACATGCCATGAGTCACCCATGTATCAAATTTTACCATGGTCAATCAGGAGAACCTTTTATTTATTTTTTAAGTGCAAGACAACGATGATAGGCATACACGCCGTGGCCAAGTGTTATTTAACATACGGCCTGAAAGATCTGTAATGTGGCTAAATACAATACCCATGACGTATGAATAATAGATACTCACTCACTGTATCTTTGAAGTCTGGTGAATCTTGGCTGAGACGCCCCAGGTAGTCTACAATAAATGTTAACCTCAATATTTTTTGATGAAATGAAACGGTTTAAATCACGTTAAAGAATTCCAGAGTCTACTTTTGATAGTCACACAGACACCCCCCCCCCCACACACACACATATTAATCCCTTCAATATGTTAGATTGTAACATTTTATTATGAATGTAACGTTTGGTAATAGTAATTTTTCGTTTTTAAGTTGTTGGTGCGATTTTTCTCTCTCTTCAGGAGATGCTGTGTCGATGTAAAGGGAGTTGAACATATGAACGTATGTAAAGACAAAGCACTTGCGTCCTAAACACTCGAAAAAAAATTCTTGTCACTCTGTCAATTTGACAAATCCTTGAGGTTCTGTCCACCATAATCTGGAATTGTAAGGAATCGGTTATTTCATTCATTTTGTTTTACTTAGCAATTGCGATACGCTTCGACACGGCGAGGGTAAATTGGCAGGTGTAAGTGATGGAAAATAATGGGTATGATATTATCGAAATTCATGGTATGATTTTTATGAAAATAATCATTTCCCTCCAAGGACTGATTTAGTGGAGGGTGTTGGGTGAAAACTTCAGCAGTCTAGGGACTAGTTCCAAATGATGCACAGGTGGATGCATGCCTTACCTTGCAGCATCATTCTGTATTGCGGAATTCGCTGAATAGGCTTCAGCATGTGGTGCTTCAGAGCCAAATGGTTGCACTGGTCGCTTCTCTGAAACACAAATATTACAGTGTGACTGTGTTCCCTCTTACCAATTCAAAACATTAATAGTTACCATGTCCTAATTATCAATGTAATATATCGGACACTGGAAATGTTTGCACAGTGTGGTAAATAAACATTTGAATCATTTAAAGACTATACCGCATGACAAGTTTATTCCGACATTTCGAGATTCACATTCGAACATAATCTCCATATGTCATTCTTGAAGCTTTTATGGAATTTGATAGGTTAATCGCTATGCTATACTTATTGTACTGTGCATCAACATTGGTATTATTTTCTTATTATTAGACATTTTAAATTAATTTTTATGACAATTATCGGCTAATGTTTACAAATTAAAGAAGTTCGATTCTGGATATTTACGTTATTTTTGACCGTCTCCAATTTCAAATATATAGTTATTCATGGGATATGACTAAGCAGTAACTGTTGCTTCATTTTCTCCTATCAAAATGCCCTATTGTCATTACAAGCTTGCCTAATTGTCCTTGATATCTGGTTAAGAAACATATTTTCATTGCATTCTCTTGACTTAAATACAAATGACTTTAATTCTTCTCTCACTTATCTTGTAATTTTGCTGTTAATATCCAAAGATTATTAGAAAGTTTGGCTACAATAATTTTACAGTTTTTAGACTTGTCCGTTTTTGCTGCTTAATTTTACCTTTTGGCATCATTCTGTTTTAATATGCACTTTCCGACATTTTACGCTCATATATTTTGTGTCAGGTTAAACCTCCCTGAGGTTATCGGTAGCAAGCAGCGGCCGACGACAGTTACATGTTTGCCTAATTGTACTTAAAATCGTGTTAAGAAAAGTTGTTTTAATAACATTTTATGTCATTAATGCTAATGACTTTCATTCTTTTCTGACATGCCTAAATGCCCATTTACTCAATAGTAAAAAATTACTGAAAATTGACAGTATTTTCTAAAATGTCACAAACCTGACACATTACGTTGAAATATTGACTCAGGGTTGGCAATGAAATAGAGCTTAATTATTTGGAGACTTTCAAAGTGAGGAGTAGGTGTCACCATGGAATTTATTTTACATTTCTGGTGCAGGATGTCCATTATTGCAGTCCTTGTTAGGATTTCCCTTGATTTGTACAGGTGGTCTAGCTGCAACTGTTTCTTTTACAATCACTGGGACTGAATGTAAGGCCCCAGTGTGTTTCTACTTCAATTATACACTAGTAGGTGGTTTACCTAGGATAAGCTATCCAGCTAGAGAGGGAACATACTGGTTCAGGGGTAAGTTAAATTGTTCTTTTCTCAGCCTGTATTATACAAATTTAGTAATTATGGTTTGTTTGACAAGTATTCTTCCATAATGAAGCTCTGCAGTAATAAGCAAAACTTCACGTATTCAGCTAATTCATCATTTGCCACGTTCAAATTTAATTATTATTATGTGGGTTGCCTTTGCTGAATATTTAGCGTAGACAAGGAGCCGCTACTCAGAGAGACATGTACGGGTATAGGCTCCGAAACATTTAAGAGCAGTTTACCGCTGGAGACCCTTCAATTTATTTGTGCTGATACAGCCTATGTCAAAATTTTACAGAGGAACGTGTGCAATATGGACAATAGTACTTCCATGAGTATGTAGGTTAGACAGGGACAGGTTAGCTTATAGAGAGTAAAGAGTTCGAACTGCGGAATAGGGTAATGACTACTAGGAAGTGGTTCTGGACAAAAAGACACAAATACAATTGACGTTAGGCAGAATGGGTGTAACAGTCTTCTGGCCCTTGTGTGTCAATTGCTTATTGATGAGGCGAGGTCGGAGAAATTATGGGTGTATCATTTCATCAAAACTTTGGCTCACAATTGAAATCATCCGGCGTTAAGCATTTATCAATTTCCTATGCTTGTAAAGCTAAGGATAAGAGCAAATATAACTATTTAAGAATACTGGCCTGTCTGTTTTCATGCATACCTCAAAGTCTTGCAAAACACTACGAAATTTAGGGTACTTCCGACACGCATTGTCCAGAGCTAGTTTCGTCTCCTCGAACTCCCTGACGTAGGAGGTGTATAACTTTAAGAACGGGCCTTTTGTCACAAAGATGTCCGCCACTTTAGGGTTAGCCTCCCTGTGGAATAAATTTATAATGGTAAGACCTTTCTGTGGTTGAAGTTAAATTTCCAGCTTGGGCGAGCACTTGCATCAACTGTAATTATGCTTATTTCTAATCCATGCGTATTCATTGAAAGAATTGTCCTGCTTTTGAACTCCAGATAAGACAGCTTCAACACTTTTTATCCAGTAGTTATAGCTGTATTAGCCTTTAAAAAAAAAAAACAGAGTAGGGAATAACACTATCCATATCCTCCTAGTTCTCCCGGTACTACTTTCATGAGCAGGGTCAAAGGTCAATGCCTAGCAGAAGATATTTTTCCCAGGCACGGGCCCCCTTGACGCTGACATCGACGTCGCCCATAGCCCAGGAACCTTCTCTCTTTCGCTGAAATTTACAGCTCATCCTCAGGCTCAGTAGAGAGTCTTATATTTTGGACTTTTTGTTTTTCTGCTAGACCACTGTAGACGGTTTCACCAGTTTTCAATGTTCGAACTCTTGAAATTTCACCCAAGCACATGTTGGCATCCCACGTGACTTACTCCGTCATCAAGTGCCGTATCACCACATTTACTATTTTGTTACGCGCTTGAAATAGAGCTTGTTATCTCTTTGAAAATAAATATATCATTGCTATATATACGTTTTCTTTCTTATTCTGACCATAATACAGCTATAATTACTGGATAAAAGTAAAACCAACCATGTAGAGAATACTGCTGCATTCCTCAGTTTGACATGATAAGTTCTCCGCCGTTAAGGGCAGCTGAATTAACTTACATCTGTTTCAATTAGGATGTTACGCCCTGCTTTTATGGTTTTCGTTTCCAATTATATTTTGTGTAATTTCTTTTCGACATTAACAAAAGTACGTAAATTTATCCTTTCTCAAGTTCCCCTTGACATAGGAACCCTCCCCAGCGACACGATATCACAAACTCGTAAATATTACTTCTTCCATCCATCATGCCACAAAATACAGTGCCAAAGACAACTCTCTATTAACGAAGCAACATAGGTAATTATTTAACAACAGATGTAATTATTTGTTCCTCATGCCACAAAATACCTCGCCAAAGACAACTCTCATGTTGACGTAAAAACATATGTTGTTACATGTTTTTTAGTTTTTTTTAGTTTTTTTTGTTAGCATTGAACAAAAGCAGTGCTAATTTGTGGATTTCTGTTAAATATGATTCTGCATAAACTTTTAAATCGACTTTATTGTTAATTTCTTGGCTTCTTCAATTCAATCCGATAGGTTCACTTGCATTATTCAACAATATATACAAACAAGGATTCTGTGATGTCCTGAGGATGGGAGTATTATTGATAGGTAAGTAAACAATTTCTGTAGTCTTCCACTCAAAGCACTTTTCAGTTAAATACGTTGAAGAACAGAGACACACGCCTTGTACTACACTGAATATTTTGTAAAATATATGAAAAAGAGTTGTTGTGGCTTTTTAAATGAGATATGACGGAATATTTGAAAGTAAAGTCATTCTACGGACCAATTATTGATTCTGTCCGTGAGATCTCTAAGCAGTTCCTCGTTAAAGCTTTCCAGCTCTGGCAGGTAGATCAGGATTCTTTGGAGCACACTAGATGGCACCACAGGCTGGTCTGCTCCCTCAGAAGCTTTGTGTACGGCTGCTCGAAATTCCTGTGTCAAACATACGCAACTTTACTTTAGAAACCATTTTTCATGTTAGATGAGTTTGATTTCCAGTATCGGTAGCCAGTGTCATCTTCTCAAGTAAATATACTGCTGTGGGCCTCAAAGGACTACATAAACTATTCAATCCCGGTACTCTATTCACAAAATGAATAGTTTGATCCTTCTTTCATAGTCAACCATGTTCTGTGCCAACGAGCTATCCAAACAGTTTTAAAGGAACTTATCGGAATGAGTGATTTTTGAGATGGTAAATAACATTTTACACGTAAGGGGCTGCGCCCAATTTGTTTAAATGCTATATTTGTTTTTGTGACATTATTTACTTTGCTTTGACGTGTCATTTTGCTGTATTTCGCTGGATCTTTAAAACTCTTCACGCGGATAAAAAAATCCTATTCAAATGTAAATAAATAAATATATAAGATAAATAAATAAATAAATAAATAAATAAATAAATAAATAAATAAATAAATAAATAAATAAATAAATAAATAAATAAATAAATAACCACGCCTGCGACAACACAAGCACTCGAATGAATGGTCCGTGGTCAAGAAATATTTTTTACCGCCTATTTCCATTGTTGTTAATCGGTTTTTATTTCATAATTTGTCATAACTTGACGTTCAGAAAAAAAACAACTGCATGTCTACTCCTCTGTGTACTGAGTCATTAACTTCCCCCAGTGCTGTTTGGGCGCATTGTGGCTATACTGTGGCGAGGAGAGCAGTTTACCCATCGTCCTATCATTCTCCATTAAAGTAAGAACCTAACGACAGAGGGCAATTTCTGGTGATTCCAAATGGAAGAAAAAGTTGCATGTCAATATATCGGCCTTAGGTCCCTATAGATTCGGTTGAACAATTTGAGCCATAATATATCGCTTCTTCTGGAATGATAGAGTTTATGTGTAGCCTACATACCGCACCATTATATATATCAGTTTAAATGTATCCATGTTTCCATCATGATAATAAAAGATAGCATATATTACTTACTCTATTTAGAAGTTTAAGGATTTTAACAAAAGTCTTCTCTGTTGTCATTATCTCCTGGGCGATGAAAAAGGCTTTCTGTTTGTTCCTCCATTTCTGAAACACAAATAAGTGTGTCGGTTGTGAGAAATTCACCACAATAAGACACTTTTTCTTAAATAACTCCATTAGTGTTTTTGACAGTATTTCTTAAGTCTTATATTCATAATTCTATCCCATGCTAACAGCAATTGTCAAGAAATCTGACTTCCCTCCGATTAATTTTATAATTTTTTTTGCGGGACTTTGTTGAACATGACCCCCACCCCCGCTTGATATAGTTTTCTTTTAGTGTCGCTTCAACGGACCCGCAGTAACCACTTTTATTTGCACGTGAATTAATCAAAGAATAATCGGGATATTTTCCCAGCAGGGCTGTTTGATGTTAGGACCTCATGTTCATAAGATCGGTTCCAACCCCAACAAGCACACTTAAAAGATGGGGAACAAATCTGCAGTTCAAGTTCAAATTGTTGGTTCAGATACCATTACTAATCGCACAATGTTTGAGAAAACGGAAGGGGATAAATCAAATATCTATGAAACAAAAGGGCTGAGGCAGTCATGTGCTCGGTTTGCCTTACATACAATCGCCGATAGTTGCAATTAGAAATGATCATATTGCACCTGTGCATGGCATGTATGGTGGAATGTTGTTGCCCAAGACCGTTTAGAACACCAACACGCTCGACATTAAAAACTGTCAAGAGTTGAGGAATATATAGCCCGATCTTTAGCGGATATGTCGTAGGCAGCCAGCTGCTTTATTTTGAGAACAGTTGTCCTTTGACATTAGCATTGTGGTCAAGGTCACTCAAGCCTTCCTGTGGTCCATCACTAAGCGGTTAATCAAATCACTTGGTCAAATAGTTCTAGGGTCATAATCAAAACTAATAACGTAAAACATGGCCTCTTGATCTTTTAAATTATGTTAAGGTCAACCAAATGCAAGACTAAACTAAGAAAGATGATTTGCTGTATGCCAAATCCGTGTGCGTGTCTTCAAAGCATATTGATATGGCAATGTACAACTATTCCATAATACAGGGGTAGGAGTTGGAATGGCATCTGTATCTATTATAGCTTTGAAGTTGTTTGGTTTAAACATATTTTATTGTCAAAATTTACAAGAAAAAATCCACAACATGATCATACATAGCAATTCGGAAAAGGGCATGCCCTATATCAATCCTTCTTACGAGAAGGGAAGGCAAATTGACAGGCCAATACAGAAACACACACGTACAAAATAAGAAAACATGAACACTGACCAGACAGATAGTGGGGCAATATCTACAGTGTTCATGTTATACACTCCGAACTGCATGGGAAATCAAAATACATAATAAAGATTGCTGTGTATTGAAAAGCAGAGTACAAAATTTTGAGGAACAAAAACCCGAAAGGTGATCACAAGTAGTTAGAAATTCACAAGTCTAACCAATGCCAGTTGGTTTAAAGCGGTCAGTTGCAGAAATGTAGTCATGAAAAGCTAAAAAAAAATCAATTTTTTCTTGGAGAGAGCAGTCAAATGAACCATATAATAAAGTTTGTAACGTAAAGGGTGCAAAACGGATGACCAATGTGTGCATGTGCAGTCGTGGTACAGTATATTTCGTACAGGAAAAGAAATAATGCCATATGTCTTCGTTGGGTGCACCACATGAACAGGTAGGGGGATCCTTAACACCAGTTTTAAATAGATAAGAATTTAAGAGGCTGGCGCCAAGACGAAGACGTGTATGCTGAATAAATATAAATCTATCTCCGAGATTGAATAATTCTGCAAATTTCGTAGGTCGTATAATTTGGATAGCTATTTTCGATTGAAATATTGGGAGGGATACAGAGTTTCTAATATCGAGAGGCAACTGGTTCCAAAGTCTAACAGTGGAAGGGAAAAATAACTTATCAAAACGTTCAGTACGAGCTCTAAAATGAGGGATATCAAACTGTTGTCGGGTACTGTAAGTATATGTCCGTTCTGGGAGACGTAATAATAGAACACAAAGTTTCAGGTACAAGCTTGTTCACTATTTTATACATCAAAATCAGTTTAGCTGCAATCCGACGGTCAGACAAAGTTAACCACCCAAGTTCTTCATAAAGTTTTGTGTTACTTGTTCCATGCATTGCACCGATTACAATGCAAGCAGCTTGCAATTGAATATTCTCAAGCCTTTCAGCGTCTCATTCTGTACAACCACTCCACACTGGACTACCATACTAAAGAATTGGTCGAATAAGAGATGTGTAAATAGCGGTAAGGGTATGTCTATCAAGAAGAAATTTCACCCCCTTCATGATGTTGATCAGTTTACCGGTTTTAATTAAGATTTCACTAATGTGATCAGACCAACGTAAATCCGAACGTATAGTAAAACCAAAATGTTTGTGATGAGAGACATTTTCCAAAACATGGCCTAAAAAAATAATAAGAGGATGATTAGTTGGATTGACCTTCCTGGAAATAAGCATTGAATCAGTTTTCATGGCATTAAAAGTCACAAGCGAATCCTAAGACCACTGATCAACATCTAGGAGGTCCGAGTTTAAAGTGTTTGCTGCAGTAATAAGATCATCGACAGTTAGATAAATAAATGTATCATCAGCGAACATTTAATATTTGATCGAACAAGGTCAACAATATCATTAATATAAGTGAGGAACATAAGCGGTCCTAACACCGAACCCTGAGGGACACCTGTATTTATTTTAGCCCAGCTGGACGAATGACCCTGGATTACAACTCGTTGATAACGACTGCTTTATTTAAGATTGAAGTTATTTAAGATTTAAAATTTATAATGGTGCTATTTAGCATAATTTAAATTGCTACAGATTTGATTTTTAATTCATTAGGTGGGCAATGGTCAACAACCCCCTGGTAGAGGTTGGAATGACATCTCTATCTATTAAAGTGTTGGAGATATTCAAGATTGAAAAGTTGGAATACTGCTAATTAGCATAATTTAAATTGCTACAACTTTTGTTTTAGATTCATTACATGTGAAATGGTCAATAACCCCATAGTAAAACTTAAAATCACATCTCTATCTATAATAGTTTTGAAGATATTCAAGTTTTAAAATTTCAAATGCTGCTAATTTGCATAATTTAAATTGCTACAACTTTTGTTTTTAAATTCATTAGATGTGCAATGGTCAATAAGCCCCCAGTAGAGTTTGAATGACATCTCTATCTATTATACTTTTGAAGATATTCAAGATTTAAAATTTCAAATGGCCCTAATTTGCATAATTTTAAACATCTTCATTCCTCTGTATACAAAGGCCCAACTGCTTGTATGGAGGTACAACCATTCCAAGTTTGGAGTTTCTATGTATAATAGTGTCCGAGAAAAGTGTCGGACAAATTCACGGGTAAAGAAGAAAGAATAAAAAAAGAAAGAGAGAAAGAAAGAAAGAAAGAAAGAAAGAAAGAAAGAAAGAAAGAAAGAAACAGAAAAGTGTGTGTTGACACAGACACTTTAATAACGCGTAAAGAGGTCCATAGTCATGTGCAATATCCAAGTTAGACAAAACCTACAATTTACCTATTGGCCCTCTGATCTTGAAATCAGCTCAAAATTACCCAAGCGGCAGTCTAAAATAACTTTGCTGGAGGACCATGTGTACATGTATGTGCAATATGAACGACCCAGAACTACCGTCTAGAATATGGTTTTACTTAATTTGATCAGTGACTGTGGGAATCAGATCAAAGTCACCAATCGAAAAATTAAGAACAAGGGACCCCTAGATGTGTCCCTGTGTACTTGACAGAGCACCTTCTGGGAAGATTTTCCTTCAAATTGAACATGAAAATATCAATGAAGCATGACCCAGTGAGGACAGCTGGTCCGGCTTTTGCAAGGCACATGCCCCAGAAGTTTGAAGAATAATTCAGTCAACGTTCTGAAGGAAAAGTCGAAAATGTATCGTGGAGGGATGACTAGAAAGACACATCACAGACGTTTTAATATAGAATACACTGTCAAGAATGCACTTACAGGATACACTGATCCAATATCTCAATCTTAAACAGAGGGAAAACAATATGACTTGATGAGGGAGCGGTCGGGGGGGGGGGGGATCCCGTAACGTCTGCTGGTAAATCACCCAGTCTCATCATGAACCACGACCGGCGCTAGCCTGTAGATGTCCGTACTGAGCACCGTATGTAATGTTCAACGATGAGCTCCCTTCTTTATCAAGCACAGCTTAGGTACCTTGCACCATGAACTCTCCTCAAGACATTAGAACCACCTGTCCTGATGTACTAGAAGTAGTATTCGTAGATGTTTTTATCATAGACCCACATATGTTGTACTATTTACACAGGAAGACAATAATATTTCTCAAAGGCAAAGTAACCGGCACAAATCCCGCAAGTCACCCTCAACCAAGACACCAAATTATACCCATAATATTGATACTGGATTAGGCCAATTCATAAGACTCGGGTTTGTTTGGGAAGACGCACCCCGCTTTGTTTACATTTTTTGCTCGACCACGCTGGCCGGATTACACGTGGAAGGACAGGGAAGTAAAACACAGGATGTGCTTGGATTTAACGAAAAATCATACTGTCAGCAAACTATAAATGCACGTTTCACCACTGATGTGATATTTTAGGCAAAAGTTTTGCACTGTTATGCACAATCCATGATGTAATCACTGGCGTTAGCCGTCGCATCCGTTGTAAACATATGATGGCGTTGGCCCCACTAAGCTACTTACCTTATGGACTCAATGACAGAATTTTAGGCTTCGGTGATGTTAGGAATTTGGACTTTACAACTCTTGACAGAAGTCACACACCTTTTCATAATAATCAGGCTGGTATTCAAAGAAGAAGAAGAAGTCATGGACAAAGAAAATCACAGAAAAACAGGAAATGTAGGAACATGGATACTAAAGACCTTGTCCAAAATTTACTACAGGCTTTCTCCAATGGTATTGATCAATTACATACAGCTCTTAAAGCACTATCATTTCGAGACATAACAAGAATTAATGAATATTTGGGTCTTACTGATTCAGAACACACATTTCCGCAAAATTTTTGTGAAATTGTGTATGCTTACACAACAACTATTCGGAAACCTGATTCTAATAAGAAAAAATTAGATCAAATGTTTTGTAGCATTCCTTTCAAACACAAAATCATTGACTCACTAAACATTCAGTCCCTTTTCAAATTGAAATTTGTTCGTAACATGATTCCCAAGGAATGCAAAATAAAAGATCCCCCCATCATTTCCTATAAATATGGCAACAATATTGGACAAAGTATCATGAATTACAAAAAATTTCTGGCTTCAATTACTCTTGAGGATATCGCAGCAAATCAAAATTGTGACTGTATGTCTAATAGTAAATATTCTAATTTTGTTGATGCATACCACAAACATGTATTTACAGGTAACTTGGATATAATACAAAATTCAGATTTAAAAGAAATAATGAAAAAAGGTACAAAATTTCGGATATGTCCCAAGTTGAATATTGACAGTATTTTTCAGGATACATGTGATGCACTCGATTCCTACTGTATGAAATGGGCAAAGAAAGAAAAAATGGAATTTCAGAAATTTGAAGGATGGTTATCAAACTTGAAAAGAGTCTTTAGAAATAGAATTTATCGTTACAAATCCCACATTAAGAATTTCAATACAGTTAATCTAAAACAGCCTAAAGTTTCTAAAGCAGTCAAAGAACTACAAGATAGATTTGTAGTCACTAACATAGATAAGGCAGGTAACAATTTTGGGATCATCTGCAAAAAATATTATCTGGATGTTTTGAAAAAGGAACTTGGTATAAACAATATTTCAGACATAAGAGGAAATGACGTTTATAAATTACACAAACAATCCATTGATAATTTGATAGATACACATAAAGACGAGATGAAAAGGAATTTTAATATCAAAATTTCTGAAGAGGACTCCTCTATTCCACTTTTGTTCTGGATACCCAAATTACATAAAAACCCTTTTAAATCTAGATTCATAGCTGGTGCTTCGAAATGTACTACAAAGCAATTATCAAAAGAAGTAACATTGTGTTTGACTGCAATTAGGAATCATTTTTGTAAATACTGTAATGCAATTTCTAGAAACTGTGAAATAAATTGTTTTTGGAGTATTAACAATTCTTCCCAGTTTGTATCTAAAATCAAAGATGTAAAGGCAAAAAATATCAAATGTTTTGATTTTTCTACACTGTACACAAATCTACCCATAGATGAAGTCAAAAGTTCACTTTCAGAATTAATTAGCAAAATGTTTAAACATAATGGTAAACCATACATAAATATTAATTCATATACAAAGAAAGCATATTGGTCACACAATAAATATTCAAAAAGTAACGTTAAATCTTACACTGTTGAAACTTTGATAGATGCTATAAAATTTCTCTTGGATAATACTTTTGTTCAATGCGGACCATTGGTTTTTCAACAAATAAAAGGCATTCCAATGGGTAGCAACTGCTCCCCTTTACTGGCAGATTTATATTTAACCTGGCTTGAATTTAAGTATATGAATAAATTGATGAAAAAGGACTTTCAAATGGCTACAAAATTATCAAACAACGCAAGATATATTGATGACATTGCTTGCGTAAATGTACAAAATTTCAGTGAAATTGCTAAAGAAATTTACCCAAAAGATATCCCTTTGGAGGGTAACAATTCAGATGGTTTCAGAGATGTGTTTTTGGATTTGGATATTCAGGTCACTAATGACAGGTTTTGTATTAAAGTCTATCACAAAATAGATGAGTTTAACTTTGAAGTGGTTAATTATCCTTTCCCGGACAGTAATATTTCGGAAACTATTGGATATAATACGTTTTTGTCACAGATTTTGAGATTTGGTCGTATTTGTTCTAAATTTCAGGACTTTGCATCTAGAACCAAATTTATTTACAATAAACTTGAGTCAAGAGGATTCAAAGATGTACTTTTGATCAAATATTTCTACAAATTTTGCTGTAAATATCCCGAGATGGTTAGAAAGTTTGGCTTCAATAATTTTAGAGATTTTAGACTTGCCTGTTTTGCTACTTAATTTTATCTTTTGGCATCATTCTGTTTTAATGTTCACCTTTCAGACATTTTAGGCTAGCTTGTTTTCTGTTAGGTCAAACCCCCAGGGGCTATAGGTAGCAAGCAGCTACTGACGACAGTTACAAGCTCGCCTAATTGTGCTTGATATCTGTTTAAGAAATATTACATTTTCGTTGCATTCTCTTGACTTAAGTACAAATAATGACTTTCATTCCTTTCTGACTTGCCCTATAATTTAGCTGTTAATATCCTAAGATTATTAGAAAGTTTGGCTACAATAATTTAGTTTTTAGACTTGTCGGTTTTGATACTTAATTTTATCTTTTGGCATCATTCTGTTTTAATGTTCACCTTTCAGACATTTTAGGCTAGCTTGTTTTCTGTTAGGTCAAACCCCCAGGGGCTATAGGTAGCAAGCAGCTACTGACGACAGTTACAAGCTCGCCTAATTGTGCTTGATATCTGTTTAAGAAATATTACATTTTCGTTGCATTCTCTTGACTTAAGTACAAATAATGACTTTCATTCTTTTCTGACTTGCCCTATAATTTAGCAGTTAATATCCAAAGATTATTAGAAAGTTTGGCTACAATAATTTACAGTTTTTAGACTTGTCGGTTTTGATACTTAACTTTATCTTTTGGCATCATTCTGTTTTAATGTTCACCTTTCAGACATTTTAGGCTAGCTTGTTTTCTGTTAGGTCAAACCCCCAGGGGCTATAGGTAGCAAGCAGCTACTGACGACAGTTACAAGCTCGCCTAATTGTACGCAAAATCCTGTTAAGAAAAATTGTTTTGATAACATGTTTTTTGACATAAATGCTAATGACTTTCATTCTTTTCTGACATGCCTAAATGCACATTTACTCAAAATTGACAGTATTTTCTTAAATGTCACAAACCTGACACATTAAGTTGATACATTGACTCAGAGTTGGCAGTTAAATAGAGCTTAATTGTTTGGGGGGTAGGTGTCATCACAGAGTTTGTTTTACATTTCTGGTGCAGGATGTCCATTGTTACAGTCCTTGTTGGGATTTCCCTTGGTTTGTACAGGTGGTCTAGTTGCAACTGTTTATTTTACTATCACTGGGACTGAATATAAGGCCCCAGCTTGTTTCCACTTCAGTTATACACTGGCGGGTGGTTTAACTAGGATAAACTGTCCTCAGCCAGAAAGGGTACATATTGGTTCAGGGGTAAGTCAAATTGTTCTTATCTGAACCTGTACTATACAAATTTAGTAATTATGGTTTGTTTGACAGGGGTTCTTCTTTCATAACGAAGCTCTGCATTTATAAGCAAAACTTCACGTATTTAGCTAATTCATCATTTGCCACGTTCTTATTTATTCTTTATTATGTGGGTTGTCTTTGCTGAATATTTAGCTTAGACAAGGAGCCGCTACTCAGAGAGACATGTACGGGTAAAAGGCTCCGAAACATGTTGAGTAGTTACCCGCTGAAGACCCTTTAATTTATTTGAGCTGATACAGCCTATGTCAAAATTTTACAGAGGAACGTGTGCAATATAGACAATAGTAATTCCATATGTATACAGGTTAGACAGGGACAGGTTAGCTTATGGAGAGTAAAGAGTTCGAACTGCGGAATAGGATATTGACTACTAGGAAGTGGTTCTGGGCAAAAAGACACAAATACAATTACTGATTGGACAATCAGGCCAACAATGGAATGCATAATTAATTACGGTCCGAAAAAGTTCGGTACAACTCGGTATGAACAGGTTTATTGCAAAGTTAATCGATAACGGACGGACTGTGGATGACGATCCATACTGGCAAGTAAGCTATGATGAAAAAGCTCCACCCAGCACGAAACTAAATAAACGGGCGACGATTGTATAAACCAAACATCGAACTAAAGCATTTGGATAGAATTGATGACATACCTTAAACTTTTCTTTCTCTTCAGGTGATATCAAGCTTGAGCATATTTCGTACAGGATCTGGTCAAAATATGGACGTAAAAGCAAAGCACATATTACAACTTTGGTTTGGATTACTTTTTCTAGTAAATTACATGCAAATTTCATATTCAAGACTCCCCCACCCCATTTTGCACCTGTCTCAAATAATGTGGATTTAGATTTGCAAACAAGAACGGTTAAGGTGATGTTTTACATTTACGTGCCAAATGTTTTTCGTGAATATCACACTTGAATATATAAACTCGATACCTTATCATTGTATTTCCAAAGGTATAGACCGCATACTATTGCTCTAAAGTTATCAGGAATTCAAAAATTGTTCTGGTTGTATGATCTGAGATGTTATGATGTTTAAATGCTGTAGCGACACGTTCAAATGTTTATGCGCTTAATATATAGAATTTATCTTTGTATTTTTTTTGATGTATTTTTCATTGATTTATACATGTAAAGTGGAATCTCTTAAGATCACAAAAAAGTCAAAAGTGTGGTTCTAATAAGGAAGTGGTCTCGAGGGGCTAGGGATTAATTAAACATAAACAAAACGGGACAGTAAATTGGCGGTCTTAATATAGAAATGGTCCTTTCCGGAGGTGGTCTTAACTGGATATTCTACTGTATTCATTATTGGCATCATGTCGAGTATTTTATATAACTCATGTAGCTAATATACACTCATAGGTATAATCAGGCTATCTTTTCATTATCTGGAATGAAGCTACTGGAGCCCAAAAGATGCATTGTTAGCAACAAATGAAACACTTTAATATTCTATCACTTGACATTTGATTCATTTCATTTAAAACATTATCAAAATATTGCTGGCTTCAGTCGCACTCATGAAAATATACATGACGGGACTAACCGAACCAAGGCAGCTGTCGCGTATGTAAATGTCAAGCTCTCCTCCTTGGAAAAACCCTTGCGGCAAGTCTTTGCTGTAGTCATAAAGTACTTGTGACAGCTGAGAGTCGTGCCTCTTCTTGATGGCTTCCTTGTGCATAGTAACGTCGCACAATTTGACTTCAAGATCCATGTCCAAAAGTATGCTTGCACTTTATGTAAACATACATTTCAATACATCAGTGAACACTAAATACGCACAGTATATATAAAGGAATTAAGAATAATAATTTAATCGAGAATAAACACACAAATAAATAAATAATTCAATGAAAGATTGAATGAGTTACTTTTTGGGAAAATTTCTCCGAAATAAGTTTGCTTCAAACGCAAAGAATATAGATTTAAACAAGATAAGCCCTTTTCATATACAGATGGCAAATAAGTTGTTTTATTTAGAAATTTGGAGGGGTGGTGGTGATGAATACGAATAGGTTTTTTAACGCGTAAATCTCTGCTCAATGTAAAAGCAGCTAACAAGCTTTTGCTCAGGTTGACCAACCTGGCCATTTGCTAAACATGCTTGCAGAGCTCAGATCAAGTCCTGTTTGAAACTAGAGATTCTTTGGTTTTATTTCAAACAGATAGTCAAGGCTCTTGGGAGTGAGGGAGAATTATTCTCTTAAAACAAGAAAATTGAGAAATTAGGAGTAAGTTTTTTTCTTTCTTATTACACCAAATTAATTCTTCATTTGACCAAAAGCAATGATTTTCCTAAATATCCTCACAAATATTAGTCAGGATATTGCTTTTACTCTGATGTGCTTGAATGTATTTGCTGTCTACGGTCATTCTTTCATAGTAGGAATATTTAGACTCTGAAAGCGACAGGCAGAATGTGCAAATAGATTTAGCCTGGAAAGTTTACTTTGACGATATCTTGCTAATAGACTAAGCCTGTAAACTTTACTTCAGTGCTATTTTATCACACTGGTTTATAAGGAAAAATTTAATGTTTATGCGTTGAGGATTGAAAATCAGCGAAAACCATGGAAAACTTTATTTTGAAACATAGACAAATGCATCCGTACATCCCCACCAATATGGTACTGTTGATGAAAATTATTTCAATTCTAAATGTTATATCTTTTTGCAGATCTAATGATGTGAAAAATTACATAGACAACCGTTCCATTGTAAATAGCATTTTACCGTTCTTAAGTTGTATTGTCCAAATATTCACAGAATACATGGTCTCATGTAAAAAACCATGTGTTCCCTGATTCAACACAGAGGGCTTTTGTGACAAAACCTTGACTTACTTAATACAAAACCCAGTGCTTTGACGCAAAATGCTGGGTTTGGCTCTGACTTTTTCATATATATATATTGCTACAAAGCCTGGAAAACCCCAACAATACTCAGGGATTTGTAAGCAGAAATCTGAACTTGTGCGTGCAATGTTCAGTTTTAACAAAACTCAGGGTTTTTTTTCAATTATTTCGCCAAGAATTTAATCTTTAATTCTGTTATTTCATTTGTTAAAAATCCCGGGTTTTGTTACAAACCCTGGGTTTTGTAGTGATATCTCAGGGTTCAGTCCTTGAAAATTTAAGTAAATTACAATACGCTGGGTTTTGAACCCTTATAAAACCCTGATGTTTGCTACGTCACAAAACCCAGGGTTTCGTAAGATTCATATGGGATATCTTAAAGTTGTAAACATGAAAAGGGAAACCAACCAAAGATAGTATTTCACTCCCTGTGCATATCTGCAAATTGAGTTTAAGTCGTTTCATGTACAAAACCATGGACTTTGTATGACAAATCCATGGTTTTTGTAGGACAAAACCTATATTTTGTTGGTAACTCACGGCTCTGTGAACGAAACCAAGAGTTTTGTTCACACTCTTTCCTATAGTGCTTCACCCACGCCCTAATCTGCGAACAAATATTTTCTTGGTTCGGGAATCTTTGGAAACCTAGTTAGCTGATTTCTTTATGCAGATACCTCTGAAATAGTTGGGACTAAACTGGTTGTTGGCTCGAAACCTAGATTTTCAAGATGGCGTCTCGACAAACAAATTGCAGACAGAAGGAGACCAGTGCACACCAAGCAATTGCCTCCTTTCGGAGTCACGCTATGGGTGTTGATCCAGTGATCACTGTATCTACATCCTTGTTGGATTGTGGACAGAAATTGGATTCACTGAACCACTACATGGCGGCTTGGGATAACCATTCATTGTTATGGTTGTCACCTGCATTGGGGTCAAGTTTGCTCTTGCAAGCAAACTTGCAAATACTATCAGGGTTCCAGCAGGCACAGAGAAAGTTGGATTGTGCGAGGCATAAGCCAAAGAATAAGTGGCAAAACACTGAGCTGAAACTACTGACTTCATTGTGTCCTTGCCAACGGCTCCTCATGAGTGAAAAACATAGACTTACCCACCCAGTTCGTCTGCAGTGTCATGTGGCTGATGCTTTGAAATCAGACACCCATAAGGAGAGTATGATGAAGAGACATTGAAGTCAAAAGTGGGGAAGCAAGATATCATGGGGATCACAATTGCCCTTCTTTGCTCCCAAAGGCTCCCACTGCTAGATCACCTCATGGGACTTTTGAATGCCTGTTTTTGCCCCTAAAGGCTCCCACTGCTAGATCACCTCATGGGGATTTTGAGTGCCTGCCTTTGCCCCCAAAAGGCTCCCACTGCTAGATCACCTAATGGGAATTTTGAGTGCCTGTCTATACCCCCAAAGGCTCCCACTGCTGGATCACTTCATGGGGATTTTGAGTGCCTGTCTTTGCCCCTAAAGGCTCCCACTGCTAGATCTCATGGGGATTTTGAGTGCCCCTTCTTTGCTCCCAAATGCTCCCACTGCTAGATCACCTCATGGGGATTTTGAGTGCCCCTTCTTTGCTCCCAAAGGCTCCCACTGCTAGATCACCTCATGGGGATTTTGAGTTCCTGTCTTTTCCCACTGCTGCTCTTGGCACCCCATCACCTGCAGACAACTTGTCATTTGATGGAGCTTCAGGCATTACCACTCCCCTTTCGACTCCAGAGTCCTTGACACTGAGGCCGAAGATGAGCTTTTGCTTTTGGACTCGTCTGTTAGCAGATCTGGACCCTGGTTGAGGCCTCCTCTATCACACCATTCACTCTCTGTGGGGGGAAGAGAGCCAGTGACCATGGGTTCTGCAAAAGGTTCAACCTCTGTTCCCATGGACAGGGCACTTGCTCCCTTTATGGGCTTTGACAATGTCAAGGCCCTGATTGGGAGCCTGGTTGGTGACCAAGCTGTGGTCCTACAACAGAAGGGGAGGCATGGGGCTGTAGCACTGTCCTGCAGGGGCTTGTCTCTGGCGGCCATACAGCAATGCACCCTATCCCTTTTTTGCCTTTTAGTATCATATCTTCGTGCTGATCATCCATCTCTTCAACCCTTGCCAATGTCTTGGACGTTGGCATCGGGAGGGATCAGTACCTCTCTGCACTCATTGCATCCTTCCACACCAACAGACCAGCATCGATACAGGTCCTACACTAGTGGGAAATGCCGCTGGTTTTAGTCATGTTGAAGAAGTGGCCATTTGAGTGCCTTGAGGACCCCCGGCGAGTGAACCTCAAATACTGGATGAGGAAAACTTTTCCATTAACACTAGCTTAGGGGGCTTGAAGAAGCAAGATCCACGCTATAGCTCATGACCAGATCCAATGTTTGCCTGACTACTCCCAGGTGACACTCAGGCTTCTCTTGGGTTTCCTTGCAAGGAACCAAGTGGCTCTAGATCAAGTTGTTGCCTTCAAGGTTTTACCCTCCATGCTATGTATACTGCTCTTTCCCTTGAAGAAAGAGCCCTGTGTTCTGTGAGAGCCCTTTGCTGGTACCTTTCATGTATGAATGGGCTCAGAAGACAGAGGTCGGCCCTCCTTCTACCATTGACAACCAGCGTAAGGTGCAAGTTTGCAGAAACACAATTTCTATGTGGATTAAGGAGACGATCCTTAAGGTCTATAAATACTCGCTGAGAAAGGCCTGGTGCCTTGCAGTTTGTTGCACCCAGAGCTCATGAGGTATGAACCTTCAATGCTTCCTGGCATGCCCTGTTGATCTTTGCAGCTGTCGACATTGTGCGGGCCTGCTCTGCCAATCCTCTACAACTTTCACTTAGCACCACATGCATGACATGATACTACTGGAGGAAGGCATGTAAACCTTTGCCAGTGTCACAGGCACCTCTGCTTAGGTTCAGATACTCGTCCATGTGGCCTGCCAGATCTCATCAGAGTAGCCGCCATGTTCCAGTTTATGGTGCTCTTGTGGTTTAGATTTGATGCAGCCTATGGGTCCACACATTTCTTAGTGGGCATTGTAGGGCTTCATGCCCATTTGAGCTAATCTCAAAGAGTATCAGGCAGTTTGACCTAGTATCCTCGTTTGTCGCCAGTCTGACACAAGAGTCCTTTCCACTGCCTTAAGGAACCATATACCAGCTTCCCTGGTACCTGCCTATTTCGAGACTAGGTCCTGCTAGATCCCCAGATCCGATGGTGCTGAAACCGTATAGTATCTACCCACAAGGAGGACGACTGTCATGTTGGTTGGCATGCACTGGGTACTCAGTGTGGTCCCATGCTCGTTGGTAAGGAAGGTTTTTTGGTTTTAGCTGGATTCCGCCATTGGCAGTCTTAACTCCATGTTGCTCTGAAGATTTCCCTTCAGACATTGCCTCCTCACTGTGGCTGATGGTTACTTCCAGCTGCAGGTCAAATGTGGTCAGTATGCAAGTAACAGAACACCCTCTACCAATATACTTGTTTATTGGCAAATGGTTGTCGAGAGGTAGGGTTACGTAGCTAATGGGAGATACTTTAAGTAATACAAGTGCCTCCGGCTGTGCCCAGGTAGCAAATTAAACTGATGTCAAAAGAGGTAAAGTGTTAAACGGGAAAAAAAATGCATTTTCAACATGTTTCAACAAATGTCTAAATTACCCAAGGGCTAACAAAAATAAATGTATGGTTCCGGTAACCTGACAGACCCTACTAAAAAGAACCAACCCTAAAATTAATGGAACAAAAAAAAAAGTACCTTTAAGCAGCCTTTCCCTAATAAATACTGGTCGACCCAGGCCAGTGCTCCAAACTCAGTCAGAGACCCGAGTGCCCCAAAAAGTCCATAATTTTTTCAGTGGCCCAAATGTGACCTACATGGCCCAAAGGGCCAAAGGTATGCTTGGGGGGGGGGGGGGCACCACCCCGCCCGGAAAATGTTTAATTTGAGCATGCAAAATGGTTTATCTGGGGAGTTTCGAGTATCTTGCCTTCACGTGGTTGACGAAATCACAACATTTTAGTCATTATTATACTGATTTGGCTATTTTCCTCAGATTGTATAAAAATCTGATGAAAATTAGCAAAAATTTGTAAAAATTGAATTAAAAAAATATCGCCATGTTATCAATTAAGATAAGACAAATTTTGCATTCATACATGTAAGGCTTTGGAGAATCTTTGGACACATATTATGTCTATTAATTTAGGGAAATTTAATAAGTTGTGTATTTTTTCTATAAAAGGGAGGAAAAAAAATACATTAAGGTAATCCCTAGGCCTGAATGTACTTAACTTTCATGACTGAATGTTGATTGATAACATTTTATTCACACATATTTCAGGATGGTGCAATATAATGCTGAAAGCACACCAAACTATGATGCATGTCTTGGCAAATGGTGGGCGAGAGGTAAGTATACTTACTAAGACTGATATTATATAAAATATCTGGTGTTTTGGATGTTTTAAAAAAAAACTGGTTTTGCTTCTATTTCAAAATTCACAAATCCAAGGGTTTTGTAATAAAATTGAGTGTTGTCCAGGGTTGTGGAGTTAATGACTTATGACTTTCATTTTCAAAACCCAGGGTTTTCGAACAAGCATGTAGATGTGTGATTTGATCAGTTATTTAAATAGCACGTAGAACCCAGGGTTTTGTGACAAGAATCCGGGTTTTGTATCGAAACCATGCATTTTGTTAATTATTCGAAAATACAACTCCCATGTAAATATTGCAGAAGTTGTATAACGATTTTTTTATGTTTTATATATATATATATATATATATATATATATATATATATATATATATATATATATATATATATATATCTGGCATCGCAAAACCTGTTGTATATGTGGGATACAAAGAAGTACAGTCGAAGCAGTGTTCCGTCAGTCCACCCATTTCCGTTCAGTTAAATTTTCAAGCTTTATGTGGAACAAGATTATCCTTGAATTGAAATTGCTCCGACCAAAATTAGCTGCCCTTGTATATTCTCATTGCTCAAACACCGCATATTGCATAGTTGTCTTTCATTAAGAAAGTATTTTCAGACCTGTTAATGTAGGTGATGATTGGCTTGCTGTAGGACAAGGGGCTGCGTAAATATAATACTGCAAGTGAAGCTCCGCAGATAATGTTCAATCTCTGTTGCCAGTACATTGGTGATTTCATGTGCTTCTTAAAAAAACAAAAACAATGTTAACTGTATCTTGGAATTATACCAAAGTGAAAAAGCCAGTCATAATTACATTTAGTCAAGTTAGTCAGATTCTGGCCACTGTCATAAAGCACATAGTAAATGTCTTTGGGGACAAATGATATGATTGCCACAATACATCTTTTGAAGATTTACCTAAAAATATATGTAGACTCAAATTGTAAGCTGCAAAATTGTATTTCTGTAATGTGGTATTTAGCCATTTATAGTTGAAGGAAAGAGTGAGAATAATTTTGCACGAGAACTTGGCCTGTCCTTTTCTACAAAATCCATCGATACTGCAATATAATTGACATTGGACAACTGTACGTACACGTATCACCGTTGTCAGACACCTGTCGTTCTGCCTACTCCATTGGCCTGCTCTTTAATACGTCGATGATATTATTTAATTTCTACGAATGTAAGCAACACATTCATGATATTAACTTTGCCTAATGAGGTATACGTTAGTGTTTATCAGTACAATATAATTGCTGAATTGAGTACACATGTACTTACCAGCTTTTCTTCCACTGACGTATAATTCGTAAAATTAAGCACCAAAAAATACCCAGGTCTCACATCTGAGAAACCACACACATGCACGATGTTTTCGTGATGATATCTGCAAAATTACAAGTTTAGTATCTATCATACCCTTGTACTGCTGCCCTGTGATGCACTCAAATATTGACATGGGTCTGAAACTGTTTCAAAAAATTATTGCTTCCTGCAACTAAACTGTTTCAGAGCTTATCATGACAAATGTTAAGCTTATCTGAATTATTATGATGATTCCAGTTACAAACTCCACACCAAAAGGCTTCAACTCAAATACCAACATACCCTTTTAGGAAAAAATCAAGTCGACTGGCAGAAAACATGTCTGACGTGTTATATTACCTTGTATTAATGGTACTATGTAAGGACTCCACTGGATGTAGGTCTTAGGACTTTATGGGCAATCCTAGCACCCATCAATCTCGTATTATGTATGCAACTTATATGTATCTTTTTAATGTGGTGTTGAATTATTTATCGTATGTACCACATCATATCATACATCATACCAAGAGGAAACTAGTTGACTGCAGAAAAGGAGTCCAGTTGACTACTTTTCCTGTTATGCTTTGGGAACAGAGAAGAACAACACGGAGGAAAGCTGTAACTTTGCCCCTAACATAATAACGTAGGGATTAAGTGCCTTATATCGCTCTTGTTTGAGCCTAAAATGGGAACTAATTTACTATGAAGATAGATGTCATGTTGTTCACAACTGTGCGTTTCGCATATCGTGTTTTTAGACCAGTCGATTGTTATATTGGGAAGCAAATCATGCCATCAATTTTCTCATTGCAACAGTCAACACAATCCTGTAGCCAAGCATATTTTTCCATTTTCTAAGGTCAAAACTACTTGATATGCATTGCTGTGCCAGCCATGTACTTAGCTACGGACATGTTTACTTCTTCTGGGATTTTAAAGTATGATAATTTGTGACAACACACAAAATTAAATCATGAAGTGGCTGATATTCCCTGGTCGGCCGGCCCGGTTGTTTACCACTTGTGCATAAGCAAAACAAAAAACAAAAAAACTTTGTATGGAAACAGGAGTAACAGTGCCACATCTCCCGTGCAATTCTCAACAAAAAATAAGAAACACATATTTTTCTCACTCAATTGGCAATCCGGTCACAGTCTATGTCTGAATTTTCACAATATTAATTAATCAATATTATCACTTTCAACTCAAAATGTTGAAAATTTACGGCTAACACAGTCAAAAGAAATTATAAACGGGTCATCTGCGGGAAAAAATCAAGCATATCTCGCAGCGTAAAATTCCCGAACACGCTTTTTGTGATGGCGGCTGCTTGCCTTAACCTTACATTTGGTACAGAAAACCCACTTGAATTTTAAAAATGTGTGGACATAAAATAATAGTAAATATGCATAAATACATATTATATAACACGTTATTGATTATAATGGCATGACATACAGGACCTATATAAACCAGTATATGCACCAGTACACGGCTCTCTGGTCAGCATTTGGCAGCAGTAAGACAGCATGGAAATGAATGAAAACTGAGAACTCGACTGCAGCCAGTCTACTATGTACCTTCTCAGGAAGGGAAACCAGGAAGGGAAACCAAACAGACGTGACCAAAACGCCTAAGCAAAGAATTACTGCCGTGAATTTGAGCGAACACAATGGTGTCACAAATCAGCCCGATCCCCTGTGTGCACTGAGAACCAATCAAAACTGTATTATTCGATTGGTTGTTCTACTTATACTAAAATTGAAATCCTATATTGTTACAAAAATAACACAGTAATAAACCAGAAACATAAACAAAACCCTTCCTTTGTCCTCCGTGAATATATCCAACATTGATAAATATTATAGAGGGATCTTTTGATTGAAGTTTTGATCCCTTGGAGTAATTATGCATGTACATGTGTTTACTTTATTCCTTCAGTTTAAATCCTGGCTTTAGGCAGCGTCCATAAAGGCAAGCCAGCAATCCATGAAGCTCTCTAGCATTTTGTATGAAATATAACAATCCATACGCTGCAGGGAAATTTAGTATTTATACGATAATTTGCACTTTATTTAAAAAAAGTTTCATCCTCTCTTACGATTACTCAATTGTTCATTTTTTTAAAGGTTTCATGAACCCTGGAGTTGAGTCAGAGCTGACCAGTGATCAAATAAATGTACGGAGCTTTGTGAATGAGGGAGTACGTGAGCATAGGGAAAACATTGGGGATTTTGACATTACCTCTGATCAAACTGATATTATTTCATCTGTGCCAAATTGCGTTCTCAGCCCCCATGTTTACCAAATAGCAGGATTTTCTCTGTTGTACTAAGACAATTATCAGCTTTGTTTTGTTGCGGACAAACGGATTATACTATGATGACTGCTCAACTGTATAATGGTGGTTTTCTGCACACGTGCAGATGGAAAAATTGGCAAACATTAAATAGATCCGGTTCAGAGTGTGGAAAAATCCAGTGTCATTTGACACATAAGGTTAAATGATCTGGGTCATCTGCCAAATAAGGATAAATGACCTAGGTTTGGTGCCACGTAAGGAAAATCAAAAATGCAAGGATCGGATGCAGCTCAAAAGAAACGATAGTTCGATATTGGCTCAGTATTGGCGTCATGCTAGTGAATTCGAAAGGTTTTTTATAATGAATAGTTTTTGTTTACTCGGATTGTCGGTGCAGCTTCTTTAACATTGTTGCGAACTGATTTCCACTTCTATTTTTTTATTACGGTCATTATTTTTAGGTTGTCAATATGACATCTTATCCTTTTTAGATGTTCAATGAATAATGTATTGTTTGATGGCTATTCAAGACTTGCTGTTGTGTCTGGTGATGTTCATGCTGATAAACTTGTCTAAGTTTGGAAGGTTTTAGACTTGGACAGATTATCGACTGTGATATTGACACGTAATGGTCTCGGTGCTATTGGGTGAAATCCTTTACAAATATACAGCATTAGCAAATTCCAGAAAGCTTTCTACTAAATAAAGCATCATTTAATGTTTGTACCTGTCATAACAGGCTGTGATATTGTGTCTTCTCTTTACAATCAAGGAATAAAAAGGCTCTTACTTTGCTGAATAGCAGTGACAACTGGGATTTCTCAAATAAATTCTGTCAGGCAAATAGTGCACAAGATCAAATTGCACATGATGGAGAGCAGTTTCTTCTTTTACCAAGCTGCTCAATCAGAGTCCCCTGATAAGCTTCGTTACATAATGTATAACCTTTTAATTCCTTAATCCTCCATGTCCTCTAGTTTCCAGTTGAAATCTCCTTCACCCACATGTGCAGTAGCAGGGACTACCTTTTCCAATTTAATCAGACAGGCTGACCTGTTGCTCCTAATAAGATATTTAAAATTATATCTTGTGCGTGCAAGATGGGATGTGGCTGCTTTAGGACTGGTTTGGAGTGTACTGTGCTGTGCACTATTTGTAATGGTCATAACTGCAAAAATTCACGCCAATTATACATTGGTAATGAATGAAATATCAAACATTATGAATTTAGAGTATCATGTTTAGATGTAATGATAATTGAAAAAAAATTGAAATGAAGTCATGTTGAATCCTTCAGATTACAATCCTGGTAGGTGACCTTTCGAACAAAACTAAAACGGCAGGTCCATGCGTTGATCTATGGAGGTCAGCCCCTTCTGTTTTTCTATTATAATTTTATTTATGTTTATTCATAGATCCTTATTCTAATATTGGCTGTCTTGAGAATTCAAAATGTAGGATGGAAGACGAAATAAACACAAAAAAGTGCCAAGAATAGCAGTATCCCATACTGCCCAGAACTCATGGGCTTTCCCTACAGCCAAGAACTGAACTGTGCCCTTTGCCAGGTATCATACAGGAAAGAAAAAGTCCAAAGTATTACTCAAAATAATACTGCACATGCCAAATAGATTGAAAACATGGCTAAAATATCAATAAATGAATTTAAGCAATTTCAATACTGAAATAGATCCACTTATTGGGACATTATTGGCGTAGATATTGTCCACCTTTAAAGACTTATAATGATGACTATCTGGAATTTATGCTAATTATTTCACTTTGAGTCACAAGCATTTTTCTTCGCCTCATAGATTATATGTTTAAGCATAAAATTGGATGCCAGATTCAACGTTTTTGCGTTTCTGGTTGAAACGAAAGAATAATTTATCAATTATTTCACTTATTGGTCCTTGCTCCGGACGCCATCTTGAATGTTGAGAATGCCCCAGGAGTGAGCATGGTGAACTTTGTATGGCGGTGACCAGAATGAGTTTCTTCGCCTATTCTGAAAAAAATCAGCCTTCTCCATTTTTTCAAGCTGTTTGTTTGATGTTCATGCACTGACGTTATCAGAGATCCCTATTACCATTTTACAGTTACATACATCGTCGGGCTTATAGCCCTGATATGACAATTTTTGAGTACTTGGGTTCAGGGTAAAAGGCGGAAAGGAACCACTGGCTTCGGGGGCTCCCGCATAATTAAAAGTCGGAACGTGTATGCCTGCGCCGGAGCGAGGCATCTCTTGTCCTTCGCGCCTTCCCTGTGCTTTTCTTACCCTTCCAGACCTTCTTTACACTTTTATCGTTCTTATCTGATAAGATGAAGTCATGGAAATATAAAGTAAAGCAATTATATATGGCTAAACGCACACGACTTGATCGCTGGAACGAGAGGCCCCTCAGTCCACCATAAACTCCATTGGACATTGATACAAAACTTGTCTTGGCCAACCAGCGGATCCGGTGGGCCCGCAGCGGATTGTTGATAAATACGACGTGCAATTAGGATAGTTCCACACAACTGTTTGCTGTGATCACCAGTTCACTTCGAATTGGTTCATGTTTTTAAAAAATTAAGCAACCGTCTTATCAAACACGTGCACCGTCCCACAAATCAACATCCAACATGGCAGACCTCCCATTCCGACCATCGATCAATGTGTGTTTAACCATGTAAACGTCTCTCAACATACATTTCTAGCCAAATCTATTATTACACAGGAAACACAAAAAACGCCAGGCAGGTCTTGGAGAGCCTAAAACGCCCAAGAAAAGCGCGACGGACAAAGGAAGCCCGTCCCGACATACATTTTTCGGAACGGTGGTTCCGTTCAACCTTTTACCCTGCCCTGAGTACAGGGGTTTTCAATGCATTTGTTGGGCAGAGTAAAAAGTAAATCCGTCAAGAGAGAGTCCGCTCCCAAGGCTTGCTTCCCGCCACACGTGACCATCATGCCTGAAACCAAAAGCGGCATCGAGCTTGGTTTTTGCACTGTAGGTGACACAGAGATGCCATAAATCGCGCTTAATGAGACATTTTCCAAACACTAACTTCAGAAATTGTCTACGTGTATGTAATGGCTCCCAACCTAGTTCAGCTGTCTATCCTGCCTGCCAGCAACGCAATGTAACAGCCACCCACCTCATCCCCCGGAGCAGAGGGCTCTAGATTGGAGCAGAGGACACAGCCATATTCTAAGATCAAATGGATCATAGATAAATATAACTTTTCCCGGAAAGTTTAAATTTCAGTCTTTTCAGGAGAGAAAGACCTTTACTTGCCTTAGTTCAGATGTGTAAATGCCATGTTAGAGAGAGAGAGAGAGAGAGAGAGAGAGAGAGAGAGAGAGAGAGAGAGAGAGAGAGAGAGAGAGAGGCGTATAATTTGTGTTCTTAGGTATTGCAGAATAACCAAGATACGAATGCGTTCCTTGATTACGCTAGCGAGAGAACAAGACTGAAAGAACTTTAGTGGCACTGACTGTCATGCATCATAGTCGTCTTTATGTGTATAGGAAGCCAAGATCAGCATTGAGCCAAACCCCAGAGGGTGCACTATGGTAGATTATTACAATGGTACGGGCGAGAGGAATTTATATATGGCCGTGTCCTGTTTCCCAATTGTATCTTCACGGAAATAAAAATATGTTTTAACCAATGGTACTGGCGTCATCGGCAAAGAAGCCTAATGTCGCTGGTAATATTGTCTTCTATAGCTGTGTCATTGATAAAGATAAGAAAAAGAAGAGGGCAAAGGATTGATCCTTGGGGCACCCCGGCCTCAATGGGTAGCAACGCAGAGCTTTCACAATGGATAACAACCCGTCGCAGGCGATTGCTTAAGCACCTTTTGAACCATTAAATAACGGGTGTGTTACTCCCAGTTGATGCATTTTGAAAAGAGGACCAGCATGCCACAGTCGATGAAAAGCCTTGGATATGTCGAGAAAGACCTTCATGGACACTCTTTGCAGTTCTATGTCATTGAAGATCTCATGGACTATAAAATATTGTAAACCAGTCTTTTGAAGGCATTCGAGATATTACACAACAAGGAGATGGGACAATAATTAGATTCAAGCTGCGTATCGGATTTTGGAATGGGCATATGTTAGATTCGTTTCCGTTACAAAGGAAACACGCAAACAGATAGAGAAATTAAACAGTTTAGTTAAGGTCTTTGAAATACTTGAGCTGGTCTGTTTGAGTAGGTAGTTACTCAAGCCTTCAGAGCGCGTTGCACACCTGGTTTTAAGTGATGCTAGAACTCTGTATGCATCATTTTTATTCAACTTGAAAGGTTCGAGTCTAGCGTCTGTACGAAACAAAATCAGGAAGAGGGCTGGGTCATCGTCAGCAGGGACTTTACACTGGCTTGTAAAGAATTTGTTAAATACTCCATTTTTGCCCTGTTATTGGAAACGATGTTTTCCCTCTCGATGAGGGGAGGGATGCTGTGGTTTGGTTTAGCTTGCAACCCAAACTAGACTTTGGTTAGTCCCATCACTTCTTTATATGTATTAAATTGCTATCAGGATTATCTCATAGTTTAGAAAAGTAGGCCCGAATTGACTGAAATATTAAGGTAACATTTTCAGTATTGATAGTCTTTTAGTGACCGGGGGAGGATTTTCATTGTCTTTTCTTACTTTTCTTTTTCGTTTGGCAGATTTACTATAGTTTTCCATGCACGGTTGCATATATTTAGCCGTTTAGTGTCAGTAGTGACCAAGGGTTTGTTTTAAGGTCTGACCTGAACATCTTTGGAAAGAATAAATTCTTTAACAGTGTCACGGAAGAGGCCGATCCAAAATTCACGCATTTATTGAAGCAATTACATGGTGACCAATGTCCCAAGGAGCATAGGTATGATATTTGCAACAAATTTGTTTAAGCCTGTTGTCAGTGTTTGGGTACTTACATGAGTAGGGACTTAGTCGACCCCATTTTGCGAAATTTCTGAAAAAATAACACCAAAGTCGATTAATATTTTTACGCTCGAAACCGGACATTCATAATACAATGACACGTAGGAAAATTGTATAGTCTATGCACATTCATAGACATGTGAACGGACGTAAAAGAAGCTTGAATTAATAAATAGATCTCAGGGCTAAAGTTAGAGTATTCCTTCTTGCTTAAGGATAAGTGGTAGGTTTGTAGCGACAGCCACAAATTGGTACATATAACTACTTAGTCAGACTCTCAGTGTTGTAAAATATACATTTTTTTAAAGCTAAGAACATTGGAAATCCTGTTTGTAACAAATTTTAAAGTTAGAGGGTGGCATTTTTCATAGGACAAACGAAAGAGCGGCATAGTTTATCGTAAATGTCGATTTAGCTTATTCAATTCTGAAGATAGGGGCCTAAAATCTGCAGCATGCTTAAGTTCATACAAGGAATTAAAAAGGGTGCCTCAGATTTTTTACATTCGGAGCTGTTTTGTCACCACAGTCAGTTAAAAGTAAATTCCCTTGCTGCGTCATGCTAACTTCAAACATTGTATCTCCGAAACAACAATTACAATTTGTCATACCGTTTTTTAATTTGCAGTGCGTTCTATAGTTTGTCCTAAATTTGATACCGAAATATGCGAAAACGTAGCACATGAATCGAATGTTCCTATTACGATATGGTGATCAATTTTTCACACTTTGATAACTGCTGTGGAAACATTGTTTTCAGTAAACATAACCAGAGTGCCATAGCATAAATTTTAGTTTTGTGCTCTCTCGAGAAATATTTGCTTATTGCAAATTTTAAAAGAATTTACAGTACTTTATATATAAACAAAGTATCATTGAGCCCTAAGATCACCAATGATATAACGTAAATCCTGAAACAAATTGCCGGCTCAAAACCTTCCGGATTTTCTAAAGATCCTTTAAAACAGGACTTCAGTTTCAAATTAAGAGTCATTTTATTAGAATTCTGGAAAGATTCTACTATAATATTTGTTTAATTTTTCCGAAATAACACATGAAAAAGATGGTGCTATCGTGCAATATTATACGCTTTAACTCTGAAATGACAGAATCACACTGACTGAATTGTGTGCAGGCAAAATAAATAAATAAATAAATAAATGAATGAATGAATGAATGAATGAATGAATGAATAAATAAAATAAATAAATAAATAAATGAATAAATAAATAAATGAATAAATAAATAAATAAATAAATAAATAAATAAATAAATAAATAAATAACATGCTGCATATCTTCCTTACTTTTTGTTTCACATACTTTTCAAAAGCGTTTTGCTGCCGCTTCCGTGTGAATCACCGGCTGGTGTTTATAATAATCATTTGCCAAAAATACTCTTGGATAAGGTCAACAAAGGACAAAAAAAAAAGAAAATGAAAAACAAAACAAACCAAACAAAAGACAAAAACAAAAATAAAAAGCAAACCAAAACAAACAACAAAGCCCCCCCCCCTCCCCCCCAAAATACGCACTACCGACCTCACTCCATTTCCGCCAAAAAGCAAATAACACGGCTACTGCAGCAGTTGAGGGAATATGTATAATCGCAACATATATGCCCACAAATTTTGTTTTGTTGGTCTGTTAATCTCCAACTCTCACCTGTCTCCATTTTGTTGCAAACAAAGTTGCGCAGCTTCGGGGAAAGCTTCCAAAGGTGCCGTAGCATAGCTTTAGTTTCTGGCCTGAATGTGTCGCAGACGCACCAGGCAGACTTTTGTATTGCTGACCATTTAGCTCTTCATGGGGGCTCGTGGAGATTGTTCCGGATGCATCCAAATAAAATACACAGGAAGGGATAGCGCCAGACGTGTCGTGCGCATCTGAATAAAAGTATGTATAGAGACATGGAGATATTACCAGACGTATCACAGGCATCTGAATCAAAGTGCTCGTAAAAGTATAAAGGAAAATTATCAGATGTGGCATGTGTTTTTGTTAATAAAAGTCGAAATATACCGAGGTAGTAACAGTCGTATCATATGCATGTGAATGAAGACAGAAATATAGGTGAATAGTGCCAGACATAGCACATGTACCTCAATAAAAAGAGAAAATATACAGAGTTGTTCATTTTGATACTTCGGCCCTCTTTGACCATATTCCATAGCGTCATCTGATAATAAAATGCATGTGCAACCAATCTCAACAGTTAATGAAACCCGTATATGTAGCACAGAAAGAATAAAATGTCGGAAAACTGGGTCAGATGTGCTTTGCGTGCAGGGATATTTATCGTCGTCGTCCACATGAGTTTATAGATAACTCCAATCACAATGTTCTAATTATTCTTGACTTGGTTTAATTCTGAAATAGTACATTTCACAGACATATTTTTCGCATTCTCGATCTAAATTAAGAATTAAACAACAAAATACCCCCCCCAAAAAAAACAGCTTAGGGCAACATTATAGAGCTCAGAAAAAAGAGAGCTTAGTCTCTATGCTCCCATTCCTTTCCATTGTTATCAGCTATGTGTAAATCCTACTCAGGATATTTTTGCAGAAACATCAACATGTGTTCAACTAATGTAAAATGTATATTAGAACTGTTTCATGAACTTTGACTGCCGTTGTGGTACAGTGCTGCACAAACCTGTAAAAAATAGCATTTCTCCTACACAACTGACAAAAATTATCAGAAGGAAGTTGTGTGTTTTTTAGGTCAAGTTTTTTCTTTCGTTCAAATTCTTTAATACAATTAGGTACTTTTCTAGTTTGAAATCTGATTTAAATTTCGAATAGGCTCTCAACTTTTTATCTGGATAGGCTTGTTTAAGGAAGTCACTCTGCCATTGAAGTATAAATTTCTCTTTTAATAATTTATCTATAAAACTGTGTGAAAATTCCCCGTATTCATCACCGCCATTGTTCCAAATATCATTACAGCTAATTAGCGACATTGTAGTTTTGATATTGTTCAACCAGGTCGAGTTATTCGATGCCAGCAATTCAACATTACATTTATAAGCATCGTATAAAATTTCACGTGAATCAGAATTTCTTATGCCAGTTCTTACGAACACTTTTCATTATTTTTAACGAATATGGACATGCTCCGAGCTCACTCAGTACAGCAATATTACAGGCTTTTGAATTCACTCCCAGAGTGTACTTAAGAAAACTCAGATGTAACTTTTCCAACTTAGTCCTAAAATGTCCACTAATATCCTCCCTACCAATACATTTAAGTGGAGAAATTGTATAGGCACCCCATATTTCACACCCGTAAAGAAAGATTGGAGCAATAAGTTTATCAAAGAAATCAAGATGCAATCGAATATCTACAATTTCAGTGAATAAACTTCGCTTTCAGCGACCAAGAGACTTCCTTGCTTTTTCACCTAGTTGTCTGACAGCTCCAGCAAAATTTCCATTTGACGTCATTTCAAGACCCAGACATGTAAATTTGTCAGATATTTCCAATTCTTGATTACCGAAAAAAATCGTTCCACAATCTTCTTGCCAGCCTTATTAAATATAACAACTTTAGATTTTACCACGTTAATGTTCAAGTTCCAACTTTGACACTATGAATGGAGCTTATCTAGACAATATTACAAACCACTCTGACTATCTGAAATGAGTACAAGGTCGTCTGCATAAAGAAAACAACTCAGCTTTTCCTTGTATAATGTAACTGGATCACAATCATCTGTAAAAATTTCTGGTAAATCATTAATAAATAAATTGAATAACGTTGGACTAAGAGCACGCGTGTGTGCGTGCGTATCATTCCGCGACGACTAGAAACGGCAATTTACATCTGGTTTTTATTAGTTTGTAGTAATATTGAGCTGTCATTTATGAAATCATGAGTTTGAACGTAAGTATGACAAGAGACACACAAGGATGAAGGTACGTGGAGAAAACAGCTGAACCTGCGGCAATCTTTGCCCATAAGATGCCAATAGATAACACAAATTGGAAAAAAGGAGATGATGACAAACAGAACAAGACACTTGCACTGCGTTGAAAATATACAGGACAGCAGTATGTGTTACGATAAGTTGTGTGCCTATGCCATCAAAAAGTGTAAAGAACCATTCTACACGATGAC
Source organism: Hermodice carunculata (assembly GCA_964020975.1). Classification (NCBI taxonomy): domain Eukaryota; kingdom Metazoa; phylum Annelida; class Polychaeta; order Eunicida; family Amphinomidae; genus Hermodice; species Hermodice carunculata. The sequence continues at coordinate 90,758,043 of OZ026622.1, forward strand.
GTATTTTAAAGTATGGTCATATACGTTCTTCTCCATTAAGCTTTCAAACAAAGTTGCACGAAATTCTACTATGGGCCTATACCTTATTAATATGTATCTTTAATATGGTCACTCTTCTGGCTTAAGGTGCAACGGAAAAAAGGTGGGTGCAAAAATACATGATGGTGGCCTCTGTATATACTTGCTCAGACACTACAATGTTTCTATAGAAACTAATCTACGTACCTATAAATAAAAGTGTAAGGTGCATAAAAAAATCCATAAATTTGTGATGACACAAATTTTCTCGGAATTTACTTACACATGCTGTGTCTGTTTGTGTCCAACACGATCAACGCAGTAAACTTGGTCTTTTGTGTTCTCTCGCTGGTTTGACCTCTTCCTCTTACTGCTATAAAGCTCAACTGCTGTTCTGTCACACCTGCTATCCAGGTAACTCTACATTTGGTCATTAAATATTCTTTAAATGTTTCTAACCTGATCACGCAGATAATTCCCAGCCTCTATTTTAGGGCAATGGGGCAGCTTATGGGGTCCGGGATTTCAGGACTATCATATCCGACTTGGTTCGGTCAAGTGCAAAATCAACACAGGTGACCGCCAACGTGTACTAAGGTAACACGGATGTTGTGGAAATCTCTTGGAGTTTTTTTTTTACCTACAACGCATCAGTGGTTGTTTCATTGATAAAGCCAAGATCTCTGGAGGATTATGGTGTGATAAAGATGAGGAAAACGGGATCATAATTATATTTCGCACAAGAAATAGTCGATGTTGGCTGTATTAAAACTTTCCCACTCAGACATGTGGCGCCAGCCAGCTGAATATTTCAAGTGTCGGATGTTTTGCTCTTTTCGCCTCAATATTGCTGAACTATTTTGATTTAATGCCAAAGAACGTTCTTCATTTAAATATTTTTGTCCACAGCGACAAATTACTCAAAGCTGTGATATGACGCTTTCCCATTGATAAGAGAAAATGCGCAGCTTGCGTGATGGAGTGGATGGGGTATGCGGACAATCGTTTGTGTCCTGTGGAGAGACACTTACGGACATTTCCCTTTCTTTGGTTAAACATTTTGTTCTTGACTTTTATGATTACCTGCAGAGAGCTCCAAATGGAGACATCAGCTTTCATAGCGGTTTTGGATAGCCCAGGCGCATGGGCAACCTCGGTGAACTTGATACTTGTATGTTCCGAAGGCCAGCCAGAAGTACCTCTATTTTTTGGTAATGTTGCTTCGCACCCCGAGCCAGCATATTCCCATTACGCTACGCTTAAAGGTCCGAAAAGAAAAAAAAAAAAAGATTTATTTTTGTTCAAAGTGAAGGACTTGGAGTGTTATAGCACTTTTGTAAAGGAAAATTGCCACATTCGCTCATGAAAATAACTTTATTTGCAAAAGAATTTTGTTCGATACCATGGTGGATAGCGTTAGAGAAAGCATTATCAGTAGTGACGCAGAGAATAGGCTGAAACTCAGTTTTATCTGTTCCTTTACCGAAAAAGGACCTCACTGAGAATTGGGGGGGGGGGGGGAGATGTAGGGTCAGGAAGGGAGAGGGACAGAGAAATTCAGCCTTACTGGAAGGAGCGACGGACCGGCTACGACAAAGCCAGCCAAGTTTGCCGGTGCAACTGGTGCTGAGTCTGTGCCCAGCACTGACCATGCCTTGCCGTAGCTACCACGGAAGATAACAAAATTGGGGATTGAGAAGTTTAGACTGGTATTGGTAAGAGATGTTTTTTAAAAGTCATTGTGTGAAAATTCCCGTATAATTGACTTGTTGAAGTTTATGACAGGTCATCTTGTGGGGTTGCCAATAGCCTATACCGGCAGTGCACGCTGCACGCTGCACGCTGTACGCTGTACGCTACGACATTGTAAATATAAACTCAAAACCAGTTGAATTGGAAATCATAGGCCTGCATGCAGTAGGCTTTTAGTTTTATTCTATCTAGTGATTTACAACAAGGCTTGGGATACGTGGAGGTAAAGAGTCGCATTGAAAAGTATCTGTGAGTCCAGTGCATGCCCAAATGATTAATAATGACCACTATATCATGCCGCAAACTTCAAAAGTGGGGAATACACTGTGGGGGGGGGGGAGGTACTCATAGGATTGTACTAGGTATGTGCCGCGGGAAGGGCCCTCGGGGGAGGTACTCGTAGGATTGTACTAGGGATGTGCCGCTGGAAAGGCCCTCTTTTCATTATTCCGAGGATAAGAAAAGCCCCCCCCCAAAAAAAAAAAAATTGTAAACAGCTAGATTAGGATAGGGGTAACAATTATTTGAGTGAACTGGAGATATAGGATATAATTAGTATATTGGGGGGAGGGGGTGGATTTTTGTGGGAAGTAAGAATATGCCAAAACTTGTTTAAAAATTGGAATGGTGGTCTCCAGAATGCACCAGGATGCACCAATGCAGCACTCCTTTCAACACATTACAGGATTGAGAAAGCGTACCTTTTCACATCTGGCGTAGGATTAAGGCTTGCCTGCGACGCAGACTCTGCTTTTTACGTTCTGATGTTTATGTACAGAGTCTGCCGCATATATAAGGAATCCTAGTTACCGAAGAGAAAGCCCCATTGCATTAGCTCCCAGGGGATCTAATTGCCGGCTCATCACATTAGCTTTGTGGCAAGCAAGGCCTGGTGACCAGTCAGGAGCCAGATTCATATCAGGCTTAATTGCTAATGAATAATCAGAAAGTCATGGACAGACCAATCATGGTGCCCTGATTATGCAATGCCTACTGCAAACACTTTCTCCATGTGGGCAATTGTGTTCACTCACTGTGACCCCACATGAAGCAGAGGAAGCTACTGCATCATGCAATTTTAACATTTTTAAGATTCTGAATTATTAAGCTGAAACAGCACATGAAGCATGCTCCATAAACCAGTTAGAATGAAGACTGGAATGGAACCTTTCCACTCCTGTACACAGTAACTTGGACAGCCTTAGTCCCAAGTCTCTCACTTTTGATCGGGAGTTTGGCAGTGGAACTATCTGTTTGTAGCAACGCTTTGAACCACTGTCACCAACTTTGCAGTTCTGCCCACAAATTAAGCAAAGAGACTATGCTGTCAAAGTGTTGAATATACTTTTCCTCTGGCGTGTTGCTTCCAATATCCTTGCATTCCATGGTGGTATGTATGCACGATCATAGCAGCTTGGCGCAGAGTGGTCCACGCTTTTATCTGACATACCCTGTAACAGGACCAAAACTTACTGTCATGTGTAGTCTGCTCTATTTTTTCGCTAGGGGTAGAAGGCTCACTTCGCAAAACAAGATTAAGGTAGGGTATTGTATAAAAGTGTCCGCGGCACACAAACACCCTGATGATGAGTATATGGGGGGGGGGGGGAACAGTACAGGATGGCCTGCCCACTTGATTTTAACTTTTTTCTTTTCTTTTGGGGAAAAACGGGAAAAAGGGCGTAGCCCTATATGAATTGCTTTCCTGTAAAAAATAGGAGAAAGTAAAGCACTGTACGGCAAAAAGAGGGTAGACGTCACTAAACTAAGACAATTACAATTCACCTACAAGACAGCACCGATAGGATAAATGACCTGCCTTCTTATTATAGGCTATAATCTGGCCTTACTCAGAGATCTAAACTTCAAACCAGTCAATTATATAGTAAGTTTCGCACACTGACGTTTGAAAAGCATCCTTTACCAGTTTAAACTTCGGAAGTGCCGGCTTTGGTCATCTTCCTTGGCGCTGCAGCTGCGGCATGATTAGTGTGGGCATAAACTTGATCAGTCCCAGTTGCACTGGCAAAGACCGACTTTGTTGTAGCTGATGGCTCCTTCCAACATCGGTTCACCATGGTGGATGAGTTCAGACTGGACAAGCGGGAACAGTTTCTTGTTTGCATTCCCATTTTAATCCAGTAAGCAATGAGCACACTGACATTCACTGTTGCGAGTCAATGTTGACAATCGGAGTTAGTGTAGAAGCCCCCTTTTGTGACGTCACAGACCCCAGTGGTCAAACTATGACAGAAAGTAGCGATGTTTGGCAAGTGCGGCTACCAAATGAGACGCAATTCCGTACAATAAAGTTGTAAATTAAGTGTATATTGCATCATTGCAAAGGCAAATTTTCCTCACAGAGTGCTCTAACAGTTCAACTGTTTCACTTTTCATAAAAAAAAGTATTGGCGAGGGAGAACTTAAAAGTCCTGACATTGAGTGCCAGGGGTCAACACTGCCTGGCTTTTACTACAGTCCTTCCCCTTTTCTCCCAAGAAGCAAGGAATGCCCAGTGAAAGCACTGAACTGACCCCACAGATTGCCTCCCTGACCTCCTTCCACGAGAAGCAGTGCCCCACCAGCTGTTGTCCCTCCGACTCCCGGCTGGCCGAGCCCAATGACGAACCACTCTCAGCCACCACGGCCTGTTGGCGTGCATGCGTGTACACTCTGACACCAATGTTGTGGTTCAGCCGGATATGGAACCGGGACCTCTCGCATCCTAGCCAGCATTTTGCCATACGCTAAGAGGCTGGATGTTGAGCACGAGGGCTGACGACTGCCTGGTTCTCGTTACAGGAAACAAAGCCACCTATCAGTTTGGGGCACTCCCTTTCAGCCTAGCTCCAGCACCCTTGGTGTTCACCAGGATAATGGGCGTGGTATGTACACCACCAGGGTGTGTGTTTTCACATTTACCTGTACGTCTGGCTGATACAAAGTTGTGTAACAGTTTTGGGTCCTCCCTTTCAGCCTAGCTCTGAGACTTCTGGTGTTGCTGGGTATAATAAGCACGGTATCAGATAATTCGTACAACACTGGGGTGTGCATATTCATATTTACCTAGATGAACGACTGAAATGATCTTTTTCACAAGTGGGTATTTGGTTGGACACAGCCCTCATAATAATGATTTGCCAAGATTTAGGCCTACATGTAAATTTTCTGAAGCAAAGTATAGAACCATCTCAAAAGATCTTATTTCTATACATCCGTCACAAAACAGTACCTTTCGTTTACAAGCCATCAAAAGATCACTACTCAAGGTTTCAGGCAATCCTGAAAAGGTTTTTGTACAATGCAGATCTTCCTGCAGGGGCGAGGCAGAGCCTGAGAGGTACATTAAAAGTCCTGTGTGTTCAGGTTCCCATTGGGTGACTTCACCCAAGGTGAGTCCAGCAAGCCTTCTTAGCTTCACAGGACAGGATCTTGCAACAAGAACCCCTAGTGATCTCGAGTTACAGCATCGTTCCCCAATTGGACCTCTCAGTGGTTCTTGCTGATCTCTGCCCTCTATTTTTTTTATATAAAGAACATGAGTTAAATCATCTGTCTCATAAGAAAGTCTTTTTGGGCATATTGGCCTCTGGGGCCAAGAGAGGTGAATTTCACACCCTTGAAGCTTCTAAGTTATGTTGGTTTGAGGACCATACAGAAGCATTTTTGAAACCTAACCATCTGTTCATCAACAAAACACATGTGCCTTATGAGCCATTTACCTTTTTTGTGGGAGTTTTCATCAAGGCTTTGTCTACAAATTGGATCAACAGGATCTTGACAAATCTTTTTGCGCACTTAAGTTCTATTTAAAAGGACAGATCCCATCAGGAAAGGTTGACACCCCTTATTTCTACCTCTGAATAAAAGACTTTGGTTTCAGCAGATTCTCCAGGAATCTTTTGGAATACTCTTCCTATCTGGGTCACTAAGACAATCCAATTGGCCTATTTAGTGGCAGACAAATCTCAGAGCTCAACCAGTTGCACCAGATGGGGGCACATGAGGTCAACATTATTGCCTCCTCATGCATGGGAGGCCCTTGAGCAAGTTGCATGTTGCAACATAATGGTATCACAGTGGTGCAAGTCCCATAATACTTCCTTTGACCTTTATTTGATGGACTTGTCTTATTTTGAGAGACATCTTCTGTCTCTTAATAGCATACAGATGCCCTCAATGTGTAAGCCATAATGTAGCTTAAGATCCGCTAGCTACCGTATTGGGGGGGGGGGGGGTTACTAAATCTCCCTCCTCCATCAAGTTGGTAAACCTGCCAGATATAGTAGATAGGTAATTCATTATGACAGAAAACTGGGAAATCTATTCCAATTTCCATACCTGTTAGTGATATTTCACTTTCCACTGCACAAAAGCCCACCCATCCAGCCCCACATCATTTTGTTCCAAGTTTATTCCTTTGTGAAAAAACTGATATGATTGGTCAATATCGGAGGTCAAATACAGGACAAGGAGGTCAACCAATGGAAGTCATCCTAGGCCTCCAGTCCACAGGACATATACGGAGAAATGGTTTCTGATGGGGTAATAATTTGAAGTGGATACGATCTGAGAGATCATATGCCAACCATGGTGGGTAGGTAAGTGTCAAAAACAAATATGGAAATTATAATAAAGTCCCTGAACAAAATATGTGCCATCAGAACTGGTTTTAAGGTGATATGGACCGTTAAGAGAGAGAGAGAGATTTTTGTTTTTCGTATTTTCATAGAGATTTCTTGGTGATAGTTTATAAATGGATTTGTTGCTTCCTGATTTTGAGCTTCACTTGTTGTGTTTATGATGTGCATTCCTAACTTTTTTCTTACAGATGAAGAGAAATACATCTGTATTTTTTTTAGCTATATGATGTTTGGCCACCATTATGAACATGGAGAACGGCTTGATCATTAATAATTGTTTCCGCTATAATTTCATGCCGAGAAGTTTGTAACCATTGTGTTGTGCTGACCTCTTCCCCTATTGGCACACCATCCATTGGTCAATGGCGACCAGCACACACTGATTGCAAACAGACACCTTAAAGGTGCAACTCCCGGTACCAGAGTACCGAGAACTAGCCTAGAGAGGGAGGCGGAGCTTATCAGTAACGGTCAGAGCCACATGCCATATATAGCAAAGGCTGTAAACAAAAACATTAGGATCACAAGCACATGGCCCATCTTCACTTTTCCACTTCAAACCAGTAAACTTGTGCCTTGCCACTATTGTGGTTTTGCCATTCTTTGACATATACACATGTGGGAAACAGCATCGCTTGCACTTAGAAACATATTAGACCTATTTTGTTTCTCAATTACTCTAGTTAGTAGAGGAAGTGGATGGATGTATAAGACTATCAAAAACACAAGAATAAGGGGCAAAGTGATTGACACATTTGCATCTAAGAGAATCTAATCTCTGGTCATACATTGGTGAGGGAAGTAAATTCCAAAAATCAGGGAGGATCTTGATACAATTCTTGAGCCCACATGAATTAGCCTGTCTGTTTTGTTTTACTGTATGGCTAAAATATGTGGCTTCAATGGCTACGCTCACTTAGAACATTTGTGATTAGTCCAGACCCAAGAATTTTAATTTGTTCTGCCTGTTGGGAATTCTATGAACAGTATCAGTGATATGATAACAGTATACTCTGCAAGTTAAAACGTTGTTAACTTAACTGCCGTGCCACTACTGTGGTTTTGTCATTCTTTGACATATACACATATGATAAACAGCATCACTTTCACACACAAACATAATAGACCTATTTTGTTTCTCAATTACCTCCATTAATAGAGGAAGTGGATGGATGTACAAGACCATCAAAAACACTAGAATATCGAGGAAAGTGATTGATACATTTGCATGCAAGTAATTATATAATTATCACAAAAATTGAACCCTCTCATCAAGCTTGCTTGTTATATACTTTCTAAAAGTAACAGACAGTGGTCATTCCTCCGCCATAATGGGCCCATGCGCTTGTGTGTAAAAATAGCCTTATCACTGTACACATGACCTCTGACCTGTCACTCAAACCACAACTGTCTGTTTGAATATACACAGTAACTGGAAAAGTTTTGGTTTAAAAGTAGTGGAGATTCATTGTAACTTCTATTTTGTGAATACATATTTATTCTCAATACCTTTATGTATCTTACTGCCAAAAACTGGGTGGATTGATGACTTTGATCATTAGGGAACCCTGATAAACATTCAAATATTGCTGGAACACTGAACATGTAAATGCATGGCCATTATGCTGAGCCTCACTTGGAGGTCCCTTTTTATAGGGCAACGGCACCTTTAAGGTTCGTAACGTCTCCTAACGTAGCAGAAAGGACTATTACGTTTCAGCACAGCATATTATTACATCTGTTTTTCATGGAATCATCACTTCCAGGTTTATAACTTTTTTACCATGTCAATTTGAGGCAGAAGATCTCCCCATCCTATAAAAATGAAGTCCCATCATCAGCCGTCACACGGGAATGTACCTACGCATGAGGATGAGAGTAACAATAATTACTCCAAAGGACATTTAGAAGACCTCCCTCAACACAACCTTTGGGGTGTCCAAGATTAAACAAATGTGCAAGTGGCTTTCCGAAGTGTTATGGATTTGTCTTTTCTTCAGAAAAAGAAATAATTTTTATATACAACTTAATATCAAAACTGACTAGTTCCATCCCACCGGGTGCTCTGGAAGAGAACATGATTACACTGTTAGTATAATTTCTGGCAGGTTCTAATCCAAATTTATTTTTGACCAAAATAGTTTCTTTAGTTTCAGTTATGATCTGAAGTCATGTGAAACATCCTGTGCATCTGTAAAACACAAGACAAAAAAATAAAAACAAAAAAACAAAAAACATATAAGAAACTTCCGCTGGTTGTCTTGAGTTTCAGTGTTTGAACGGTCAATTTACTTCTCGCCACTGCCTTATGTCACACACACTGTATGGTTGGACTGCCTGAAAAATATATGTTGATCATTGGACGGGTCATATATGCATATGTGAAAGGTTTGAGCAGTCTATGTGCAGTCACCAGGTAGAAATATGTCGTCTAAAAATTAAAAATGGCTCAAGGCATACATGCCAGCATTGTGCTTTTCTTGACGTGAGGAGACTCGGGGGGGAGGGGGGGCTCCCCAACAAAAACATTTAATGGGGAAGCAGAGACCCCGCTTTGTCTTTACATGTTTGGTAAAAAAAATACGGACACGTTGTACTGCACGCTGTCCAAATGAAAAAATAGATAAAAATCCATGAAACTGTGAGAATGTTTAAATTTTAATTTGACACAAACTTTGGCACAGGTGGGAAAGTAAATGAAAAAGAGACAAATGACTCACTTACCTCCTGTGAGTCCACTTAATCTCAGTCTGCGAGGCATGAAGACTAAGGGTTTTGGCATAGTAAGCCAAAGTAGACTAGTTACTCTTTTGAATAGGGACGTTTAAATCACATCCCTCGTTTTACTAACACAAGTTGTGATTTGGTCCACATAAAAATCTTTAGAGGCTCGAAAAACTTCCGGGTCTACTCTGTTCAAAATGGCTATCTGCTTGTTGTTATACCGATCCAAGAGTCATTGATGATCGACAAGTAAAGTCTTTTCTACTACGATCCAGGATTATTTCCTACTAGTTTGCTTACGGTTTTATCCAGTCCTACCTCAACTACGAAAGTCACAGTCAGGCATACACTTTTCAACCAGGTCGCAATAACATTACAGGTCATGGAAACCTCACAACGACCCGTAATCTTGTTGTCTAATTAGCTGCAAGCCCATGGCTAACAAATAAACATAACAGAATATTTATTTTCATAAGGAAGAAGGAAGTTTTGTCCTTATTGAGGCATAAGCTTACCTCGTGCATTTATTTTGCTATCAAAATATATGTATGTATATATATGTCCTTTACATGTCAAATGGGAAATATTAAATTGATGCCATTATATATATATATATATATATTGACATATTCCAACTAAAAATGGAAAGCAGCAACCCATAGAGTCAACAATCGCCTTTGTATCATCATCATCATCATCATCATAATCATCATCATCATCATCATCATCATCATCATCATCATTACCATTGTTGTTATTGAAATTATAAGATGTCTTGCCACAGTTGCTTCCTTTGAGTTTTCAATATTTTTCCATCCGAATTTTTGCTTCTATTCTCTTTTATCTGCCGCCCACTTTTTCAGATGTATGGGACTATAAATGCAACATCAGATGGTGCTCATCCCTTCAAGATGAACATCTGTCCGAAAAGTGCCAAAACTGAAGTAAAATACATCAGATTTGGGTAAATGACATAAATCTAGTTTTAACCTGCATGATATACGTCAGCAAAGATAGGTTTTTGGCATAACATGAATACAGATAACAAAATTTAACGATTTTGAGTTTTAAGGATTGCTGGGGGGGGGGGGGGGGTGTTAACTTTGATTTGAATCGAAAAGGTTCAGGGTCACAGTTCATAGTTCTATGTCTCTCTCTAAATATTTTATTTACACGGATTGTGCAACCTTCCAAATGCATATATATTATAAATCGCGTTACACCTCAGAGTGTCATTTACTATTAAAGATTTATATGCCTGCACTGATGTTCTTCACCTATT